>PVJL010000444.1:75647-419356 GCA_004026885.1 Lyroderma lyra | reverse complement strand
TTTTTTTTTTTTTTTTTTTTTTTTTTTTTTTTTTTTTTTTTTTTTTTTTTTTTTTTTTTTTTTTTTTTTTTTTTTTTTTTTTTTTTTTTTTTTTTTTTTTTTTTTTTTTTTTTTTTTTTTTTTTTTTTTTTTTTTTTTTTTTTTTTTTTTTTTTTTTGTATGTGGGTAGTTCCCTGGCTGGGAATCGAACCCAGGCTGCAGCATTGACAGTGCCAGCGCCGAAGCCTTAAGCCACTACACCACCAGGGAGCTCCCTGTAGTTTACTTTTCTCGTAATGTTTCTGTCTAGTTTTGGTATCAGGATATACTGACCTCATAGAATGAGTTGAGAAGTGTTACCTCCTCTTTTGTATTTTGAAAAAGTTTATGAAGAATTGACATTAATTCTTCTTTAAATGTTTGATAGAGTTAACCAAAGAAGCCATCTGTGTCTCGCTTTTTCTTCATGGGTAGTTTTGATAACTAATTCAATGTCTTTACTTACCATGGGCTTATTGGAGTTTCTGTTTCTTCTTCAGTCATTTGCAATAGTTTGTGTCTTTCTAGAAATTTATGAATTTCATCTAACTTACATAATTTATTGTCATACAATTGTTTGCAGTATTCCTTTTATAATCTGTTTTATGTCTGTCAGGACAGTGGTAATGTCGTCTCTTTAATTTTTTACTTGAGTAATCGGGGGTCTTCTCTCTTTTATTCTTGGTCAATCTAGTTAACCAAAGTTCTTTGAATTCTCACTTGGTCCTATGTTTGGGAGCCTTGGCCAATGTAAGAACATACATATATTTCTTTTATAGTCAGGAAAATAAGCCTTCTTCCCATTTTAGCATGTGGAGCTCTCAGCCTGAACTCCCAAAGCATACTGTTCTGTTCCCTCAACTAACTGAGGCAGATTCATTTTGAACCAGCCCTTTATTAGCCAGTGGTGATTGTTCATAAGGCTATCTCAATCCTACTCTCTCACTTTGGAAATTAAGCTGCAGTCTTTTTAGCTTATGGCCATCAGGCAAGCATTGCTCATTTCTGAGTAAATATGGGAGCCTAGGGAAGAGCAGAAGGCAGCGGACCCTGGCCAGCTGGAAGCCCCAAGCAAGGATTGTGAGTAGACCTGGGTCCTGGTCCTTTATGAGCAGTGCCCTGAGTTTTGAATGGCAACAGAAGCAGGTTAGAAAAGCAGAGGCCTACTGCTGTTCCAACCATTTGTTTCCTTGGCCACGGACCCAGAACTGTGCTGCCCTGTTTGGCAGGGACTCAGCTGACAGGTGGCAAAGCCAGGAAGTCAGGAAAAAGCATTTGGTATTTTGGAAAAGTGCCGATTCTGACTGGTGTTCTGGGGTGCATGGCACAGTTGATGATCTTTTTCCTTCTCTCTGGGAGCCCTAAGCCTGACTGGGCCGCTAGGGTAGAAGCCTCCCTTAGTTCAGAAAATGTCTTGGAGCCAATAAAATGTCCCCTTAAAGTTTATTTCTTGACTAATGGGAAATCTCTGTGTGTGCAAGCAGGTCCAAATTTTAAAATGGAGCAAAACACACTAAGATTTTACTGGTAAGGACATGGCAACAAATCAACTCTTAGGGATGGGTGTGTGGTGAGCTTGAAACTCAAACCAAGTGTGACAGCCTCAGCCCCACCCCAGGTTGCTGACTCAGGACCAAGAGGAAGAGGGAGCTGCCAGACTTCACGATTTCTGTAAACAGTTCCTGAAGGAGAAAGCACACACTTGTCTTTCTGCCAGCCCCCCAGCTTCTCCTCACGGCCATTGTCTTTTCTCTGACACCCGAGGGCAGGCTCCTTAACTTAAGCTTCCCGAACCTCCAAGGGCTGTCTGTGTGGAGAGAATTTAGGGGTTCTATGAACTTGGCTGGGGAAATTATTTAATCTTTTTTTTTTTCACTAACCTCTAACAGAAATGCAGCATTTCCTCAAATAAATAATGTAGGCAACAAGCCGTAATAGTATTATCAGTATATGTGACTTTATCCCCAGTAAAAAATCACAAACATTCTCATATCACATTACAGTTGCTGTATCTCAAAAAAAAAGTTACTGATGCTCAGCATCACTTCAAAAATTATAATTTATAGACTTGCCACTAAATGTTATGATTTAACACATTATTAAAGTAGTAATATAATGAGAACACGTTTTCTTAAAAATAATTTATAATGAGTTCAGTGTGATTGGTTTCATTTGGAATTGCATATATTTTATTTTATGCATCTGAAAACATTATTCTGAGAAAGAGTCTAGAGGTTCCACCAAACTGCTGGAGGGATCCATGACCTAAAATAGATTAAGACCCCTGGATCTTGGTGATCTTCTGCCCCACTGGCCTCATTTCTGACCCACAGAACTTTCCCTATGTGACTCAAAAGCACTTGGGTGCTAGCACTATGACGTTGGGCAAGTTAAACTTTCTGTGCTGTTTCTTAATCTGTAAAATAGGGAATAATAACACTACCTACCTTATAGGGTTGGCGGATGATTCAGTGAGTTCAATGTAAAGCACTTAGCGCCCCACAAATAATAAGTTTTAATAAGTATAGCTGCTTTTATTGTTGTTGGTTTATATCAGTGTGTCACCAACATATCCTATTACTATCTCTAGTTTTAGAAAAAGGAAACTGGGACTTAGAGAGGGAAAGTGATCAACCCAAGGGTGCCCAGTGGAGGTCTCTCTCCACCATACCATGAAGAGAGAGTAATGCCCCCCACCAAAAAAATCCAGAAGCCATTAATAAGGTGTTTAGTTGGGAAGAACAAGGAGCTCTGCGAGCTCCTGCTTTCTCTTCCCCAATTTGTTCGTACTGTCCAGACCTCCACTTGATGGGTGTGAAGGTGCCCGCAGCTCCACCTGCATGCTGTCAGCCCTCAGCCAGATCTTAGGAGGCCAGTCCTCCTCCAAAAGGCTACTGCCAGTGCGGACCCACCTGCGAAGGGGACAAGTGCCTGTTGTCACACTGAGCAGCAGCCTTGCAGCAACAAACTCATTTGAAGTCATGAGCCAACCCCTGCTTCCAAATGGAACTCAGCCTTATAGAGCAATGGGGTGTGGGGTTGGGGCGGGGATGGAGTGGGGACTCAGAAGGGCAGGAGCTTGTCTAGGGAGTGAAGGCTGCCTGATGGACAAAGTGGTCTATAAGCTGAGGAGATTGCCAGTTAGAGTCGAGCCTGGAGTGCTTATTAATCTTTAAGGCAGAGGGAATAGGGTGTGCAAAGTCCCGGAGGCATGAAAGGGACTGGTGATGGAAGGAAGAAAGGAAGTATAATTCAGAATGTCTGGGGTCTGAACTGAATGGGAGAGGGAAGAAGGGATGGCACGGGTAGATGAGATGGCATACATAGTTTGTAACCAGATAATGAAGAATGCCAGAATCAGGTCCACAGGTCTTCCACTGGAGGAAGGAGAGCCATGAAAGGTTTCCTATAGGAGCAACAGGACCGGATTTGTGTGCTCAAAGGATACGCCCACCGCCCGCCACCACCCCCGCAAGCATGCGGCTCATGGACAGTGGGTCCATTAGGAAGGCTAGAAACCACAAGCTGGTCAGACCAGCAGGGAGGCTACTTCGGTAGTCCAAGCCGGAGGCGACGAGGGGCTGAACTTGGGAGGAATCTGGAACCTCTGCACACTCTCTCAGGCCCGCTCATGTCTCCTACGTGGTGAGGAACTGATAGGACTGCCATTGCCCAGGGCGCGCTTGCCCTCCTCATGTTTGGTTGTGTATGGGTCCTGTGAGGCAAGGCTTCCTCGGGCCAGAGGACAGTCACCATGAATCCACATGTTAACACCTGCCATTTTAGCCTGTTCCTCATCCTAACAGCCCACAGCAAGACCGAATACAAAGCCAGGGCCCTACTTTCAGTCACCTTCCTGTCCCAGGAGAGTGGCTGCAGTGAGGGGCCCCAGCTCTACCCCTGTGTGTGGCAGGCAGGAAGGGGAGAGGGGACTCCAGGAGCAGGTCAGAGCCTGCCCTCTGTCAAAGGAAACATCCCTCCTCCTAAGCCTTTCAGAGACTGTTTCCTTCCAAGTAGGTCCTGTGGTTACCAGGGCAACCGAGAACCCTGGGCTTTGTGCTTTGCTGTCTGTTGAGTCCCTGGGGAGAAGTGGCCTGCAGAGCTTTCCCGTGTCTGGGCAGGATGCAGGAAGTGCTAGTGTGTGGGGGTGGAGCTCCCCCCCCCCCAATTTGGGGCTAATCTCTTTCTTGTCTTGTTAATGCCTGTTCTTATCCTCTGGGGCAGGGGTGGGGGGCAAAGATCTGGGGCAAAGGTTTAGGCCCCGATGAACCTGGTTTCTCAGGACCAGACTTCCGCACCCATTTTATGGCACACCTCTCTCCGGAGGGTGCAGTCTGAGCAGGTGACCATGCTGGTGGGGAGCAGGGTCATCACACAAATGCAGGGTCTGGCACAAATAGCCCCCCTTTTTTATGAACGGGTAATCTATACCGAAATTAGAAGTATGTAATTCTGTAACATAACAATATCGTAACATTAACATAACTATTTTTCCAAGGGCGTTACTTCTGCCAGACCCTGTATTGAACATGAACTACATGCTAGCACGGGCTCGCCAGGCTGGTTCCTGTTCAGAACCGAACTGGCCATTAAACATCTCCGGGCTAATGAGTCCCTCAGGCTTTTTTCTGCACTGGGCTGGGTTGTATATTAGAATGGCCTAGGAAGTGTTTAGAAATAGAAATTACTGGAGATTCTGATTCCCTCAGTGCGGGTGTTCTGGATATCAAACTGCTGGAGTTCACAGTCAGCTTCTGCAAGTGACCTTGAGCTGCCAGTTTCCTTGCGGAATGTCTGAGGGGAACAGTGGGGCCCCCCTCACAGGCAGCAACAATTTCTCTGCCCCTGACCCTTGGGAACAGACTTTTAGGACCCTCACCATCCTTATCACCCTTCTGCTCCCCCGACTCTTTCCTTCTTCCTTTTCCTTTTATTCTAATAGTTCCTTATCCTGGCATGCGAAAGGGCTTCTGTGAAGTCCAACCTGGTCACCTTCTGGGCAGCCAGAACCCCAGGCCGGTCCGCTTCTGCTGCAGCAGCCCAGGAAAGCATTACCATTTGGGGCACCCAGTCTGCCGATTCATCCTGAGCTGCCATTGACTCAGGTCCACAGACTTTTTTCTACAAGTTTCTTCCAAGCCACATCTTCCCCACTCAGGCTCCTGCAGTTGATTTTCTGAACCTGACTGCAGGGAGTCCCATGTACACCCAGTAAAGGTCATTTCAGCACCTCCTTCCAGGTTAGGGAGATTTGGGGCACTTCTGATTCCACTTTGGAGGGGAGGCTGGAGTCCTCCAGGCTGCAGGCCATCTGCAGATGCCCCTAACTGGCTGCCTGAGGGTCTCCCACCAGCGGCCCATTTAGTCACTCCTTCTTCATTTATATACCAAACTAGGGTTGAGATCCTACTATATCCCCAGCCATGTGCTGGGCCCCGGGGACCCAACAGTGACTAGATGGATAAGGAGGCTCTAGCCTGAGCAGGAAACAACCTCACACAAAGTCCCAGATGGAGTCAATGGCAGTGCCGGGCTCGAGTCCAGGGCCCTGTCCCGGGGATTCCCATTGGGCGAGGCTTACCCTACTCTTCTTACCTTCCTCCATCTGCTCTGATGGGCCATGACACAATCTGGGTTCACCTACTGCTATCTGCAATGGGCATGAGAAACTTGCGGTGCTGGAGACCTTACCCGGTCCCCGAAAGCAGAACAGGGAGCCCCAGTGCTCACAGATGCAGCTCATGCCCCACAGCCTTGTCCCTTCCCCGAAGGGGCAGTAGGCCACATGCTCATGCATACTCATCACCATAAACTTGACACAGCCTGCCTTACTCTGCCAGCTGGCTGCTTGTCTCGGGGCCTCCGGAGACAGTGCACCGATGCGTACCTGGGCGAAGACCCGGAATCCCGTCAGGTTGAGGCTGGAGCTTGTCAGGGCTTTCCTAGGAAATACCATGGTGGACTAGAGAGGGTATGGGTTTGGGAGTCACACAGACCTGAGTCCCCCATGAAACATAACATCTGAGAGTCAGGTCCCTGGGCTCTAAAAGGAGACACCATTACCTGCCTGAGTTGTTGCGGGGATGAAATGAGATGGTGTTGCTGAAAGTGCCAGGCACATGGTCAGAAACACGCTGCTAGCCTCCCTGCCTTTCTTCCTTCATTCCCCTTAAATGGGCAAAGCCAAGTAGCCTCTGAGAGTGAGCTTTGTCTCTCACTGCCCTCCTTTTATCTGGGGGTGGGGGTGGGCAGGGAGGGCCCACCTGGGAAACAGTAGGATGTGGGAGGCAGAGGGCCTCAGTGTCACGGGAGCGGACTACTGGGCAGTTGCGGGACTGTGAAAGGGCCACTTAAACCTTGGGCCAGTGACTTCCCTCTAAGTCTGCTTCCTCATGGGTAAGATGAGGGTAAGATGGACCAAGCTGTGCGTGGCTCACTGCTTGTAACTAGTGGAGGCTCAATAAACATTCCCACCCACTGTACTAGGAAAAAATTCCCAACTCATGGCTGGGGATCTTGAGCAAATTCCAGAATGGGGTTTTATTTCTTCTGATCCAGTTTATAAAAAGCAGTGAAATCTTGCTGGGTCTCACAAGACTGCTCTGGGACTGTTTGAAAAAAAATCTTCACGAGCTAGCTCACTGGTGTCCCACAGCACCACCTAGTGCCAAAAAGTGGAAGGGTCCTCCTGCCTAGCCCAGCCCGGCCTCCCTCCCTCCCTTCAAAGTCTCTGTAATTTTTTTTTTGGGGGGGGGAGGAGGAGTTTGAAGGGGCGCTGTTATAGGATGGTATGGCTAGACCACTCATACCTTTATGTCCCAGTAAGTGGAGAACTAATGCTGTTTTTCAAGATACCTAGCCCCTCCACTTCTCTCCAACACAAATGCAAAGGACTGTAGGTAGGTCCCTCGAGCCTCGCTGGACCTGTTTCCTCATCTAAGGATTGCAAGGCTCAGGCTAAGGTTACTTTAGGCAAGGTGCCTGGGAAGTACCTGATGCCTACTGGGTATGCTCAATAACCCAGACAGACACAGTCTTTACACACCCTTTATATTTTTATTGGGGAGAAAGCTTTAGCATACAGAAGGATTTATCTTCATAACACAACAACACAGTAACAGTAACACACTTATTTCCAACAGGTTTCCTCCCGAGTCTCTGGGAATTCTTGGGCTGCCTTCATACCCCTGCATGCATCCCCCCACCCACCCACCCACCCCTCTTTCAACCCAAGAAAGCCCCCAGAGCCCATAGTTCCTCTTACAGCTCTTGTAGCTGTTATATCACAACAAGTATAGAAGAGCTGGGAAAGGAGAGACAGGGTCAAAGGGAAGCCCAGGCCCCCTTGCCACCAGAGGGCCAGGGACCAGCTTACTGCTCCACCAGTCTTTGCCAGGCTGAGGCTACAGGGCTCAGAGTGACAAGTGACGGGGAATAGGCAAGCCTGCACTGATGGGCCCCTGGAAATGGGGGTGCAAGGCACCTGTCCTTTGCACTTCTCCAGCAGGGCCATGCAAGGCCAGCATGTTGACTGTCAGCAATCGGGGTCCACAGCCTCCAGCAGTTCTCCTTCTGGACTCTCTTCTGAGGAAACAGCTGAAAAACAGACAGAATTTTCTTTACAATGTTGTTTACTCCTGCACTCGTTGGGGTGGGGGAAATCAGGCAACTGAAATGTCCAACAAATTAGAATACTTAAAAGAAAATATTCAGTAGGCATGACTGCAAAGGTGGCAGCCATTTTCAATCCTGCTGATCAAGAGCTTTGAAGACACACTGAGAATATACTAGAAAGGCAGCGAAGTGTTAATAGCACTTGCCTCTGTGTGTGTATGTGTGGTGGGGTTCTGAATGTTTGAGATTTTTTCCTTTGTCCTTATAGTTTTCTCTATTTTCCAAATTTTCTGTAACAATTACGTCTGACTTTTCTCTTTGGAAGAGGAGGAGCCTTTTAAAAACGCAGCAACAGGTTATAGGAACCCAGTTCCACTGATCCTCAGGCTGAGAACACACCATAACAAACAAAAGGGTTTCTTACCTCCCACTGACGCATAGAAACCTCACCAGAAACCTGTCTCTGTGACTCCTCTTCCTGCAGCTCCTGCCTCCTCTTCCAGGCTCAAATCCTGAGGCTGGGCTGAGGTCGTCTTCAGACTCGGGTGAGGAAGAGAGGTTTAATTTACCACGCTTTCTGCCCTCCGGCCACAGGCACTTTGGCTGCACTCACCCAGCTTCCAGGCACTGCACGAAGCTTAGTGTTCAGGGCAGTGCAGGCCAGCAGTGGGTTTGGCTGCCATTCTGTGGCCTGAGTGACAGTGGACACTTTTCACTGCAGCAGCAGTGTTTTTGGACCGAAGGCAAGCATCGGGACCCTATAAGGGTCCCTAGGTTTGTACCCAGAAGTCCCAGGAACTACTAGGAAGCAGTCATCCTCCCAAGCCTCATGTCTCCTGGCAGCCCAGCGCTAGGCCATGGCTTGACCCCCACTGGGAGAGACATGAGGACGTCCCGGCTGCAATGCTGCAGAGGGTGCAGTCTCTAGAGAGAACCTTTCTGTTTCCTCAGGAATCCTTTATCTGGAAGTCACAAAGCAGGCCTTGGACCCTCTTTCTCTTTGGCAGTCGAGGAGGGAAGGCCAATTTGGCCTCCTCTGGCCTCCAAGGAAGGCAAGATTCCTGCAAAGACCTTTGGCTGGGGGCTGCAGTCTAAGGCCTGGCCGGAGTGAAGTCCACGGTCCCTAAGGAAAAGAGTCACTGCTCACCACATCAAACTGAGCTCTTGCTGTTTCTGGAAGAGGCTCCCCTGCCTTCCAGACAACACCAAGGAAAGGAGCAAAGCCTGAAACTCTGGGCTCTGCCCACGGGGATGCCTGGGAGGGCAGTGTGCTAAAACGAGAGGGCTCCAGATTCAGCAAACAGTCTAAGGGCCCTGGCCCCATGGTCTATGGGAAGGTGGAACCAGCTTGCCACGTTGTCCACCTGACGTGTGGCTCTGCACACCCTCACTGGGCTAGATGTAGCGTCCTCTTCGGGCCCTTCTGCGGGAGGTGTGGCTTGATACCTTGGCACATTTCTTGATACCATCCTGCTGTCTGTCCATTATATCTAGTAAGTGGCCTCAGTGGCTTTAGGAGTTCAGTGTAGCCTGTCCTTTTGCTCATTGGGGCAGGTCAGTGAGGCACTGGGCAAAGTCCTGGTGAGTCAGTCAGAGGATAAAACTGTAGAACACAGGGTTAGGAACGAGAGAGGAAATGCAGGGGGGTGACCAGTTTAAGGGAGCAGGCCGAGAAACCTGCTCGCTAGCTTGTGGCATGACTGAGCAGAGTGCATGGCAACAGGACAGCTATTGCTGATCCCTCCTTTCCCAGGTGGCCTTGGTTGGGCACCTGTCACTCCCCGTCCATGGCTGTAAGATGGTCTGGAGTTGTCCCTTCAGGTTCTGCAGGCCTGGAACTCCCTTAAGTTACTGGTCAGCAAATGGGGCAGGTGTGGCAGCAATAGCAAGGGCAGGGGCAGTAAAAGGGTGTGTTCTGGGTGGCCATCTCGCCTCAGCACTCACACGCGAATTCGGCCACGTGAAGCCCGGTGGCCCCCCTGTCTCGGAGTGAGACGGAATAGCACTGGGGGCCGTCTTCGAGTGTGGCGTTGCCCCAGGCGACCAGCACGGCGAATATGCGGAGGGGAGCTGTAGAATGGTGAATTGGTACCTGGAAGGCCTTCCAGCAGGGGGACTCGGTTCTGGTTCCTGCGTCTGCTGGGCTGTACTATGGGAGGCGTCGTGTCTAGGAAATTTTCATGGTAGTAGCCGGAAGTCTGGGATGAGGCGTTGGCAAAGGTTGGTGGCACATCCATCAGCTCATCGAGGTCATCATCTTGGGCCTCGTCCTCCGTCTCTTCCTCCTGCTCGGGCTCCTGCTCGGGCTCCTGCCCTGGTTCTGGGCCCCTGAGCTCAGCCTCATGCTTCCTCCGCGTCTCCTCCATCTCCTCCTCCTCGTCCAGGACGTCCACTACCACGATCTCATCCTCGTCGTCGTCCACCTCCTCTATTGTCACCCTCACCTCCTCCTTCCCCTTCCTCATCTCTTCCTCCTTCTTCCTCTTCTCCTCCTGCTCCCTTATCTCTTGCTGAATAGCTCTCATCCGCCTCCGCTTCTCCTTTTCGTAAAGCCTGCGCCTGCGCCCCTCTGCATCTTCATCCTCAGTGTGGCGCTCTTCTTCGCGACCATCGAGGTTAGGGTCTGCAGCAAAAGGGTAGAAGGTGCTGCGAACCCCCGGGAGCGGCATTGGCTTGGGGACGCGCACTTTCCTTTCGATCTCCACGCATTCGAGAATCAGCTCATCCAGGTCGGCCATTTCAGTTGACCATAAGAGCTCCTTGCGGAAGAATTCAGACAGGCCTTTGAGAAACTGGTTTTGGAGGCGGCAGTCGTCCCAAGACAAAAACTGGGCCAGGAACTGAAAAGCATCTGCATAGCTGCCCAGGGTACAGTCTCCCTGCTTGAGCTTGCGGATGGCCTTTTTCGCCACAATGGGGGGGATGGGGCCACAGAATTTCTTACGGATTTCATCCAGGAAGCGCCCGAAGTTGGCATGCAGGGGGCTACCTTCCTGGGTGACTGAGACGGCCCAGTCCTTGGCGTCCCCAGCGAAAAAGGAGATCACAAAGGCCACCCGCTCAGCGCCCCCGGGGAAGTGGTCCTCATGGTCGGCTATGAAGGTCTCTAGCCGCATCAGGAATTCAGGCAGGTACACTGGGTCGCCTGAAAAGAGCTCCAGCTCGGGCCGCTCGAACGGCGGCACAGCAGGCTGCGTGGGCAGCTCCTTGGGGGCGGGCTGGGGCAGCGCCGCCGGGGCTGGGGCTGGGGCCGGGGCCGGGGCCGGGGCCGGGGCCGGGGCCGGGGCCGGAGCCGGGGCCGAGGCCGAGGCTGAGGCCGAGGCCGAACTGGGCAGCGGGGGCGGGTCGACCTGGCCGTCCCCGGCGCTGCAGTCCTGGGGCGCACTGACCAACGGCTCGTCCGAGGAGCGTTCGGGCTCGGAGCGTGGGGGCGGCCAGCGCAGGAAGGGCAGCTCGCCCTCCGGCACAGCGTCCACCTCGTTGAGCGGGAACTCCAAGTTCTCCTCGGCAAGGACGGGCACAGCGGGCATCGGCCAGCGGATGTAGCTGGAGACATTGCCTCGCAAGGAATTCACCTCGGCTAGGGCCCTTCCGAGCTGAAGGCCCAGATTGGCATTCTCCCCGCGAAGGGCATTTAATTCTTCTCGCAGGGCCACGTTCGCCATGCGGAGGCTATTGAGATTTCCCGACGACTCAGACATCTGGGCTCGCCCGGGGCCCTGCGTTCGCGAGGTGGGGGCGGGGTGGGGAGCTAGGGCGGCGAAAGGAGGCCGAAGTGCCGCGGCGGGGTCAGGAGGGGACCGGAGCGCCGCGGAGGGCGAGGCCGAACCACACCCACCGGGGCGAGCGCGAAGGGCGGGCGCACCGCACACAGGGCCCAGCGGCGTCTGGGCCCGGGGCGCGTTACCTCGTCCGGGGGATCGGAGAGGGCGGGTGGCGCCAGGCGACGGACGCAGGCGGCCGAGCGGAGCGGGCGGAGCGAACTGCGGCAGGATCCCCGCTTTTTAAGCCCGGCCTCGTCCCGCCCCCCCGCAACCCCGGCAGGGGCGGGGCTTCGGGCACCGCGGGCGCCCACTGGCTGCCGCACACCCCCCTCCAAATCGGCTGCGCCTCTCACTGACTCTCTCCTTCCCTAGCTGCAGCTAACTCGGGTCGGGAAAATGCGACAGCGGCTGCCCACTCGAGGTCGTCATGGCGACAGCCAGTGAACGTGTTCCTCTCCTCGGGCAGGCCCCCGAGTGTAGAGGAGCTGCTTCGCGAGGCGCAGCTCAATCTCCAGAACTTGTTGCAAGGTACCGAGAGGGAGGGGGGCTGCGGCCGCACCCCACTGGCCAGATGCGCAGCAGCTAGAGGGAGACGCAGAAGACAGGACAGGGACCAGTGAGAAAAAAAAAGAACAGTTTAAAGCCTATTGAAAAACAAAGCACATTTTTCATCTTTCACATTCTAGAGTGATTCCAAAAGGCCCTATTTCTCTGACTGTTTACCACCACCACCCCGTTTCGTTTTATTTTGGAGTTCAGTAGTCCATGGGGAACAAAGGACAGACACTGAGGCAGGGCAGTGGGTCAAACCACTTCCAAAGACAGCTGAAAGAGGGACTCCCACAGTGTGGCCCACGTATCTTCCAGACCTTCTCTTGCCACATCACCCATGCCCTGGGAATCCTGGCACCCAAAGCCAAAGGAGACATGTACAGGATCTCCCACTCCCGGCTTCAGTCAGTCTCCTCTTGCACTAAACTTGTCCACATGTCTTCTGGGAAGGTACTGCCTCACCACGACAAGCCCAATACACTGCACCCAGAGCTTACTTCATCCCCAATTCCCATCCCAGTGTCTTTGGAGTATACTGATGAGTATGTAGTATGCAAAGCTGGGTCCTCACGACCCAGAGAAACAGCCCACTCAGGTGCCTCGCTGTGTGACATTATACAGATTACCCCCCTCTCTGAGCTTCAGTTAATGGGCCGTCATTAAAATGGGGATTCCAATTCCCCACATGGCACCATCTTGTGAGAATTAAAAATAGGGCATATGTAAATTGCTTAGCAAGAGTATCTTGCAGCTGGAGGGACCCTGATAAGATGCAATACCAACTCCCAATACATGTCCTTTGGGACAGGGGCTGAGCTAAGCATAATGTTAAAGTTCATATAAAAGAAAAACCAAGGTGGTCCCTGATAGAACCTTACAATATGAAAAACATATGCATTGACCAGAGGGATTTATCCAATGCAAATGACAAAAATATGAAAGCACTGTGAGAGACTACCGGCGTACTGCCTATATCTTTGATGGAGGTAACGAGGGGCATGCATATGTCACAATTCACTGAACTACACACTTAGGGTTATGTGCTTTAGTGTAAGTAAGTTATCACTCAATAAAATAACACGAATAAAATCTCAGTGATGAATCACAAGCTCCATATGTCCCCCAGACCTGCACTGTCCCATTCAGACCTCTTTTCCAAGCTTAGAAGCCCTTCCTCTCTCCCTCTTCCCCACCCCAATCCTTAACACTTTCTTCAAGGTTCCATTCTCCCATCATCTAAGAAAACCTTTAACAAGTTCTGCACTTTGCATCATTCCCTCTATAAGCACTCATACGAGGTCCTTGGTAGCATTCGGTTCAGGAGGACTTACGAAGATAGAGCTCTGAACTGCTTTTTCTTTCATTTGTTCATTTATTTTCTCCTTTGTCTGCTTGTCCTGGGTATTTGTTTTGTGCAGCTAACCAGACTGAGCTTGTCCGTGTAAAGAAACGCACCTCTTGGGTTTTCAGAATCATCTGGCATGGCTGGATCCCCAACAGGCGCTCAGTAGACATTTGTTGAGTGAACATTAAATGTGGAAAGATGTCTCAACAGCTCTCCTTTATTCATGCCAATGGAAAATAGAAAATAGCAGGTGGCCACCCAACTGGGCTACAGCCGTAACCCCCACCTCCTTCCCAGGGCAGTGGTGACCTTAGAGAAGCAAGATTCCAAGGGACACCATGAGCCTTGTGTTCAGATAAGAGAGGAGCTAGCATGGGAAAAAAAAAAAAAGGAGTCCGTGTACTCTTTATTGTCAACACGATCCCATGCTGGGAAAGGGAGGCAAATTTCACCTTGAGATAAGGAAGAATGTTCCTGACACACGGAACAGCCCCAGCTGTCCTTGGAATGAGGGGCCTTGGGAGGAAGTCTGCTCCCTCCTCTGCAGGTATGTGCGGAGGCTGAAGAGGCACTGGAAGGGCTGCTGAGGAGGAAGTCTGAGCCCCGAGTCGGGTGTTGGACCAGAGAACTTTTGAGGCCCCTCCTGAATCCAAGTTTCTATGATTCGTTTTTTGTATGAGTTTATTTGAGTCAAACTGATGACATATTTCAGGGAGCAAGATCTCAAAGGCTCCTATGAGTCTTAAAGCCTTTGTTCAAATGTGCATGGGGGGTTCCCTGGTGGTGTAGTGGCTAGGCTTCGGTGCCCTCACCGCCACGGCCTGGGTTCGATTCCCAGCCAGGGAACCAACCAAAAAAAAGATACATGCCTAGGGCCCTGCCTGTTGATTCTTTACTCTCATTTCCTTCATTGACTCATCGAATTCATCACTTAAATGCAACCCATTCAAACCTTACGCATCCTGCTTATTCCCTGACGATGCCCCTGGACTTCTTCCTTCTGTGCCACTACCTTTACCTTCCCTCTCCTTCACCTTAGCCCCCTAAACCTGTCACCACCTACAATGGGACTAAGGAGCAGGAAGCCCGGCTCTTGGAGGCTTGAGTAAAAGTTCTTGACGTCCAAGGGGAGCACTTCTTGTTGGACTTCTTGATGCATATCCCTCCGTGCTTCACACAGGTCATTTCCTGGGTAGGGTTGCAGAAAAACCTGAGGAGAGGACCTTACAGCATAAAGCAGCCAAAGGTGTCTGCATCCTGAGACTCTTGTCCAACTTGAGCACTTAAGGTGGGGGCTATTGAGACAAGGGCTTGGTCCTAGAACCAGCACAACTCAAATTTCTTGACTCTCTTTTCTCCTCAGCTGTCTTAGTCCCAGGGAGTAGGCAGTTTTCCGTTTCTGAATCCAGAGGCTCAGTTGCCAAGAAATAGCCTAAGAAACCATGCAAGTCAGGCAGGCCTGCCAGCTTGAGCAGGAGCCCTGACTCATAGTCCCTCCCCAACCCGGCGCTTGGCCATGGCCCCCTAGAGTGTGTATCCGCTGTGCTATTTTTCAGAAGAATATGAGGAACAGTACTCGGAGGCCAGACTGCTGGGGCAGACCTTCCGCTCTACTGATGAGGCCCCTGAGCCCACCCCCAGCCCAAGGCCCCAGTCTGCCAGGCGTCTGGAGTTTGTAGTGATGGTGAGTTGCCTCTTCCCCTGCCTGGGAGAGCCAGCATGCAGAGCTCGCCCTGCACCCATCAAACAGGGGATCTCGAGCTGCTTACATTATCCACTGGAAGCTGCTGCTCACCTCTGCTCACCAGCAGAGCAACCCTGAGGCCCAGCCCAGATGGGTCCTGCACAGCAGGTGTCTGGCCTAGCAGCCTGTCCACGCTTTCCTGCCTCCCAGACAAAGGCTCCAGCCACCCCGCCTAGACAGCCATCCTGTGGGCATGGCTCATCTCCAGTCAGGAGCACACCCTTCCCATCACCTTCTTTCCCAACAGCCTACAAAACAGCAGCTGAGCGAGGATGAGACTACCACCCAGGGTGTGAGGGCCCCTGAGGCCTCCCTGAGCCTGTCGACCACAGCTGACAAGCAAGCTGCCTGGAATAGCCCCTTCCCTCTACCCATCCTAGAGGAGAAGCGGTGGCTTCAGCCTTGCTCCACGCACTCTGACATTGTGCCCATCAACATCTCTGGTAGAGTTGCTTAGCACCACCTCTGTTTGCTTCCCTCCATGCCAACTACAGACCATCCTCTCCAAATGCACTGGGTGCTGAGGGAGGGAGCGAGACTTTCTTTGCTACTGCCTCACCCTGCACTGTCAAGGTCATGGCTCTCGCCAGGGAACGGAGGCATGCAGAAGAGGGGCGCTCTGGCTACTCTTTCTTCACCCTACTGGCACTGCCACACTAACTGAGACCATTTGATAGCAAGCAAAATGTGCTTAATGGAAAAACTAAAACTTTATGCACTTGCGTGCTCTTTAGAGCATCTCTGGAAATTTCAAGTTTGTGAGTTATGTCTGGGCTGGGAAAAGAAAACTTCCTGTGCCAGAAGCCTGGTTTGGATAGGAGTCGGAGGGGAAGTATGGGGTTTGGAGTGCTGGTGATAAAAGGGAGGCTCACACCCAGGGCACAGACCTCGGGCCTTAGGGCACTTTACATAGACATTCGCTCTTCTGGTGAAGTGGGCCTCCTCCACTTGTGTGACAAGGGTCTAAGAAGGGAAGTAACGGGAAGGGACCACGGCCAAAAAGGCCAAAGGAAGACCCAGTACTACCTTGAGAGTGAGGAAAATGATGAATGTAGCTCAGCTGGCTGTGACTTTGGGGACATGTGACACCTTATACCAAACACGTTATTCATACGTGCTCCACACTCCAGCGGCTGTAAGTGGAAAAGGAGGAGGGTTGCTCATTTCAGAAGGAAATAGGGCCAGAGACCTGATGAAATCAAGACTTCGTGACCCAAGGAGATCAGAGGCACCCTGTGAGCCAGTCTTGGCCTGTGGTATGCTGGGGAAAGTTGATGAAGACTATGAGGACAGCTCTGGCCCATGTGGTGATAGCCTCAGGATATGAGGTCATCTAGGAGCAGGAAATAGAGCCCATAGCCTAGAGATATGTACCAAGAGGATTGAGGGCTGAGAGGGGAGACCACATGCATTCATGCAGCCAAGAAGGGAGGGTTTGATTAGCTAGCTGTTGAATGAGAAACAGTGAGGGGAACAGCAAACCTCACCCCCAACTCCACCTCACCCTGCCCTTGCCCCTGCCCCAGCAATTCTACAGGATCGAAGATGGACCTGGTGCTTTAAGAGAGATAGATCTCAGTCACCGTGCAAGGGTGACTTTTGACACAATGTAGTCAGGTGGCTGGAGGATAGGCTATCAGGATGCTTCCTGGGGATAGGGGGGCAGCTTCTTGGAGACACTGTCCTTTGGCCCACATAAAAGGCTTTCTCTGAGCAAAGATTACAATCTAGAAACATCTAGTCTAAACCTGTCTCTACACTAGTGGTTCTTGCCCCAGGCTGTCCATTTGAGTAATCAGTCACCTGGGCAGTTTGAGCAAACTCTTCTACCTGGGCTTTCCTCCTGAGATTTAAATGTTCTGGAGTGGAGTCCAAGTATTAGCATTTCAAAAGCTGCCCAGCTTATTTTGATATGTAGCCAGGGTTGAAAAACCATGGCTTTCAGCCACCTGTGACTCACAGGTGACCCTAATCGCGGCCTATGAAAGCTAGCATGTGTGCCTTGGGGCTCTGGGTGTCCAGGGCCAAGTTGGGAGGGATGTGGAAGAAGGGCCACCTGCCTGGATGCTATTCATGCTCATCGCTACTGCCATCATCCCCTCTCTCCACCTCAGGCCAATTTCCACTATACTGTAAACAGAAACCGGGATGCACCCAAGTGTCTTTATTTTGGCTACAGGGCAGCAGTTTGATAAGCATGCAAGTTTGCGACACTCGTTGTTTAACACAGAGACAGCCGTGAACCCCAAGTCCACCCTGAGGCGGAGGCGGACCATTATTGGATTCTCTAACTTTTCCCAGCGAGACCAAGGTGACCCCACCACAGCTCATTCCCCAGACCCTTGTTCTTGTGCAGTCCCACCAGGCCCACCACCCCGGTGGTATCATGGTGATGGGGAACAGTTGGGTGTGGGGGTGGCTTTAGATGCCCTGCAAAAGCTAGTGTAAGGACAGCCAAGGGCCTTTGGTCAAGGAGAGCAACTGAATATGAAGAACAGGTCTCTCAGGCTATACATTCATTATGGCATTATTTCCCATTATAAATCGAATATAATGATATGTGTCAAGTTCAGGCAAACAGATAAAAGGGAAGAGTCATTGCTAAAAGTCCCATCTTAGCAGAGCCATCACTGCTATGAAATGAATGACGTCCAAAGAGCAAAGACCAGAGAGATGTGGACACAAATCCTGGCCTGTCCACTTAATAACCGTGAGGCCTTGGCCAAGTTACATAATCTCTCTCAACCTCAGCTTCTTCATTTATAAATTGGGGATGATATCACACCAACCCGGGGAGTTGTCGTGAGGATTAGTTATTGTATGTAATTCGCCTACCATGTACTGGTACACAGTTTGTGTTCAACAAATGGTGGCTGTTATAAATTATCATAGTAGCAGTAGCAATAATGATGATGATAGAAGAGTGATCACTGTTGTGTGTATGAGAAATCTTTGGGGATTTTGAACATCTGAATGGTTCCCTCAAAGCAATAGGTTATCTTAAGTCTCTCATTCTGCAAAGCTAAAAAGTGACAGGTGCCAAAAATGCAACCACCCTGGACTTTCCGGCTGTGGCGTGCTGCAGATTCTTTGCTGGAGGTGAAAGTCAGACAGTGCTGTCCTTTATCACTTCAAATCCTCTGCTTTCACTTCAGGAGAGGTGAATGCTGAGGTCTGTGATGGTTTCATGAGCTTGGGGTGAAAGCCTGCAAAAAACTCAAGGTAGTCTGTCCCACCTGCCACTTTGCTCTGAAAGTAATAATCAGAGCTGGAGAGTCTTTGACAGCCATCTGGACAATTCTAGGGCCCCTGTGACTCACCGCGTGGTAATAGGCAAGGACCCAACTTCCCCTGCATCCTCTTCTATGGAAAGGAAGAACCAAGGTGTTGGCAAATGCTTCTTGGCAAAAATGTGGTGCTGCCATCTCGGGAGCTGCTGGGGGATCCCTGGCCGTGCCACTAATGTTCTGTGTTTCCCTCCTGCAGGTCACAACAGTCCCGCAGGCAGGGTGCCCCACTCTGCCAGCTCAGACATCAGACCCAGTCATTCTGTTCCAGAAGGTGTTTATGGAAGAGTTGCAGTTGGTCAGGAAGCTCAGTTCCCAAATCTCAACTCACCAGTACTGAGAAATCCTTCTAGTGATCCAGAAGAACCTCTCCAGGCACGTGGTGGCACCAAGCCTCCTGGCATGGAGAGCATGGGAATGGTGTATAGTGTCCCCAGTTCTTGCAATGGACCAACAGAATCTACATTCTCTGCTTCCTGGAAAGGAGATGCTTTTACCTACATGACTCCAAGTGTCACCAGTCAGAGCAATCAAGTCAATGAAAATGGAAGAAATCCTTCTGGGAATTCATGGGTCTCACTGCACACACTGCCACCTTTAGTTCCTAATGAGGCTGCTACCCTCTTTGTCACCCGTGATAACCCCACAGGATGCAGTGGGTCTGTTGGCTACTCTGAGCACCCTACACAACGAAGGCAAGTATCAGAGAGACCCTTTAAGACTGGCCATCTGACTGGTGGTACCTCAAGACTGGAGACAGGCCCAGGTGGGGCCAGCAGGTTCCGGGAGCGATCTCTGTCTGTGCCCACAGATTCAGGCGCCACAGACATGGACTATGGCGAGGAGCAGAAGGCCAGTGAAGCCTGTGCCCTGCCTTATGCCAGTACAAGTTCTGAGGGCAGTAACAGTGCTGACAACATTGCCTCCCTTAGTGCGCAACAGGAGGCCCAGCACAGAAGGCAGAGATCCAAGAGTATCTCACTTAAAAAGGCCAAAAAGAAGCCTTCCCCACCAATGCGCAGTGTCTCACTGGTCAAAGATGAACCAGTCCTCGTGCCAGAAGGTGGGTCAGCACTAACCAAGGACCAGAGGCCCAGGAGCCTTTGCCTTTCCTTGGAACACCAAGGACATCACTCATCCCAGGGTCACCCAGCTATGCCAGCCTTCAAAGATCCAGAAGGTACACAATTCTCTCAGCACTGGTATCTTAGTGACTGGAAGTCTGGTGACACCTACCAGTCCTTGTCCAGCTCCAGCACTGCCACTGGCACTACAGTCATTGAGTGTACCCAAGTTCAGGGCAGCTCAGAGTCTCTTGCCTCCCCTTCCACCTCCAGAGCCACTACACCTTCCCAACTCTCCATTGAGGTAGAGGCCAGGGAGGTGCCCTCTCCAGGAAGGCTCACTGGGTTGTTGTCACCCTCCAGTGGATACTCTAGCCAGTCAGAGACACCAACACCTACTGTCTCCATGTCCTTGACCTTGGGCCACTTGCCCCCTTCAAGTGGCAGTGCCCGGGTGCGTCCAGTGGTACCCGAGAGGAAGTCATCACTACCCCCAACATCACCAATGGAGAAAATTTCCAAGTCACGACTATCATTTGAGCTACCATTGACCTCTTCGACCCACCTGGATCTGTCTGGGATGAGTATCTCCATCCGAAGCAAAACCAAGGTGAGCCGGCATCACTCTGATACAAGTTTTGGGACCAAGCTGGCCCAGAAAACTAGCCCCAATCAGCCAATCATGCCCATGGTTACTCAGTCTGACCTTCGTTCTGTTCGCTTGAGGTCAGTCAGCAAGTCTGAGCCAGAAGATGACATCGAGAGCCCTGACTATGCTGAGGAATCAGGAGAAGCCTTCACCTTGCCAGAGAGAAAGATGAAGCCTCCCATAGCTGAGAAACCACCGCTGGCCCGAAGGCCTCCAAGCTTGGTCCACAAGCCACCATCTGTCCCCGAGGAGTACCCACTAACTTCGCCTGCATTGGCTATGACCCCTAAGAGCTCAAGTCAACACATGAGGCCACTCCCTCCAGACACCTCCATGGTGCCACGGAAACCAAAGTCCTCCAGCTTCCCTGAGGCCAGAAGCCCCGGGGGGTCGACAGCATCCTCATCTCTTGTTTTCACACCTTTCGTCAGTTCCTCTGGTGCTTTCTTCTCAGGAACACAGCATCCTCTCCAGGGAAGCACGGAGGATGAGTACCCCAAGGCGAGAGCCCTGCCTGAGAGAATTAGTCTCCAGAGCCAGGAAGAAGCTGAGAAGAAGAAAGGCAAGATCCCACCTCCTGTACCAAAAAAGCCCAGCGTGCTGTACCTGCCTCTCACCTCACCCACAGCTCAAATGGAGGCCTACGTGGCCGAACCCAGGCTGCCTCTCAGCCCCATCATCACCCTGGAAGAAGATGCCAAGTGTCCTCGCACTGGCGACCAGCTGCAATCACCTGGTACAAGGATGACTTCAACACCACAAGCTGACGGTGAACGGGAGGCAAGTCCTGCAGGTTAGTAAACTTTCTGCTGGCTTTTCCTTTCAATCCCAGGAGAGATGAGGGTGAGGATGGAGAGCCGTTGCCCTATGATCCTCATCCCAGGATGGCCAAGTCAATAGAGGCACCTCTTGAGAGTTTGGGTTGCTCTAGATAGGCCTCACTGCCCTTGGGATCGTAACTGACCCAGGGGTGGGTCTCCAAGAACCCCCAATGCTGAGATAATGAAATCAAACTAGGTCTTAGCACCCTAAGACCTTAGGAACCCACCTCCCTAGTCAGGCATGCAACCCCTGCCCTGGGAACTCTCTCTACCTCACTGTACAGGACTTTTCACTAGCCACACTAAATTGAGTTTCATGCACGGGACTCATACCCTTCCCGGCTGAATGCAAAGGCCACGGTGGGCTGGCGGGCTTCTAAAGCAATGGGCTGGCTGTGTTACGAGCAGGAGCCTTTCTTAGTGCCTTCGAGAGGAAAGGGAGCTCACTTCCTTGGATGGTTTGAGCCTAGCTCCTTCTGGAACAGTAAGACTAGGCTACATCATATTTCTCATCCTTTCTTTCCCCCTTGTCTTTTTTTGTTGGTTTGTTTCAATTGCAGCAGAATACACATAACATAAAATTTTACCATCTTAACCATTTTTAAGTGTACATTTCAGTAGGGTTAACATTCACAGTGTTGACCGACCCTCACCACCACCCATTTCCAGAGCTCTTCATCTTGCAAAACTGAAGTCTGTAACCACTGAACAACTCCTCCCAGCCCTGGGCCGCCACCCTTTTACTTTCTGTCTCTATGCATTTGACTATTCTAGGGACATCATACAAGTCAAGTCATACAGTATTTGGCTTTTTGTGATTGGCTTATTTCACTCAGCATAATGTCCTCCAGGTTCATCCATGTTCCTCATCCTTTTTTGAACCCTTACCTCCAAACATCAAAATTTTATGGCCTTCCTTAAGTTGATTTGGACCTTCAATGTAAGTTAAATCATTGTGACTAAAACGTGCAAACATCAAAGTCACACGTAATTTTAGAGTATCCTTCCTCAGGTTCCATAGGCTCCCTCTGAGATTCAGATTGTCCCCATTCCCACCCACGGGTTGAGTCATTACTTTAGATTGTTCTCAGCTCCTTGATTTTTAAAAATGACACATTTAGAATAAGAACATGTTCAGGCAACCCATTATAATGGAGGAGGCAAGAGAGAACGGGGGCACACGCTGATCTTTACCCCTCAGTCCACCTTGGCCAAATCACTAAGCCTCTGAACATCGTGTTCCTTTGCAAAATGGAGACATTAAGAGTCTCTGCCCTGCTGCCCTTCCTTTGAACATGAGATGAAACGTGGATAAAAATATGCTTTGTTCTCACTGTGTGGTCAAAGTAATTTCTCCTGGTTTGTATACCTAGGGACTTCTATGCAACCAAGCACTGAAGAAAAAAGTGTGATCAGTGATAAAACAGCTGAATGGATTGCGGAAGAAGATGATGATGTGTTTGTGGCTTCACGCACAACTGAAGACTTATTTACCGTGATACACAGGTCTGGACTAGTTGCCTTAATTCTGACTGTAATTGCCTTCCCTTTTTATACCACAATACACACTGCTACGTCTAAGCAGCCATTAGAATAGAAATTGGAGTCTTAGGTTCAGATACCCACAATATGTCAAAGCAGTCCATGGCCTCACATCGCCAATTCATTGACATCTTTGGGTGAAGTGGAGGAGGGGCGAGGAAAGGAGGACCAGGTGCCCAGTGAGAGGCCCCCCGTCTCCTAGCAACTGCACAGCCTATTGTGACTCCATCTGCTCTCTCATAGCTTTGTCTAGTCAGAGACATTTAACTCTTCACAGAATTTCTTGTACCAAAAAGTCTTATCAAGAAGTGAGGCACCAGGAGCTTAGGCAAAGGGGAACCAGATGGGGACCCAGTTATTGGACTCAGTGACAGAGGAAACTGGAAAGAGCCCAGTTACTGTAGCTGGAGCACCAGTTCAGAGCACGATCGGCTCCCAGGCTGTCTTGATTCAGTCACTGAGCTACTTGCCTCAACTCCTTAAATTCTTCATTGGTCCCAGAACCTGGGCAGGTACAGGCCAAGTGACTCCAGCTGTGAGCACTGAAAGGAGTGTAGAGACAGGGGACTGCACAAGGGAGTCTGAGGACTTAGTGTAGAAGTTCCCAGATCATGTCACTGACGTTGATGAAGTTGTAGGAAGCATTAGGAAATGTCTGCTGCACGAATTCACGCAAAGCACATTTTCTCTTCTTTAGGTCCAAAAGAAAGCTGCTCGGTTGGAAGGAGCCTGGTGAGGCCTTTGCCGGAGGCAGCAGACCGAGCTCCCACTCACCAATAAGGAACACAGCTGAGGCGCCAATCAGTGAGTCGGCTGCCTCTGCAGGGTCAGGCGGCAGTGCCAGCCTCGATGCTGGCAGAAACGATGATTTCAAAGCCTTGCTACAGAAGAAGGGAAGTAAGGCAACTCCAAGGTCCCGCCCCTCAGCAGCCGAACTGCTGAAGACCACTAACCCACTGGCTCGGAGAATTATCGCACAGTTTTCAAAAGACTACGACGCCACCGATAGCCCCAGTACCTAAGCCCTGGGTTGAGCAAGCAGGGTCCAGTTAGTAAACTTGAGTAGAGAAGGGGGAAGAGAAAGAGTTTTCAAAAGAAACCATGGAAATAACAAAAAAGCCTACATTCCTTTTACATTAAACTCACACTCTGGACAGCAGGAGAGAGACCACTTTATCTAGAAGTAAAATCATCAGGCACTTTAATCATCCTCAGACATTTCACGTTTTCATACTTAAAATCTTGCCATTACTTACTACCAATTTTCTCCTTATTTCCCCCCAGTGGTGTGCACTAAAGAGGGACTTCTCAGATGCAAAGACACATGTGCCATCTTTTTAATCAATGACCGTGCTGCTCCACCCCTGGCCCCTGTCACTGAGGGGCACAGTGTGAGAGTAGGTTGGGGGTTGCCAGACCTGGGGGCCTAGGGAGCCATTGCTGATTATTCAATTTCCTGGCGAGCCCTTGGTGACCTGTATGGAGAAACAGAAGGACTCTGATGCCTCTTGCACCATGGTTTAACGCTCTTCCTCAAGAGGTTTGCAAGTGTGTGCACTTATTTTGGCATGGGATTGATTGGATGGCTTTTGTCGTGCAAAACATGAATGTGACTCTGTCCTGAACTTCATGCCTTTTTCAGTTTGATTGTCTACACGGAGATCAGGGTGATGAGTTTCAATAACATACAGACCCTTTCCCCCAACCCTTAGCTAGGAAAGGTCAGGACGGGGTTGCTTTGGATGAACCAAACTCAGCCCATGAATGAAGCAGCCATTTGTTCACGCCTATGTACCCAAGGTAACTCGCACGTGCGCCTTGAGATCCTTAAAGTGTCTGTCAATGATAGCTAGGATCTGTGCCCCGCTATGCTGCATACTAAGAACTGTCATTTCACTTGCATATAACATTCATTATAGGAAGTCATTAGCTGAAGAAACAGCATCGTCAAAGGCTCAAGGAGGAGAGAAAGGAAGTATAACTTGCCCACCACCGTTCAGTTCAGATCGTGCTTTGTGTTTGGTTTGGTTTGGTTTCAAGGAAGTTTTACGCTGGTCCAAATCTGAGAACATATAGACTAAAAGGATACATCCAGAATCTAAAAGGCAGCCTTGCAAGTTGCTATGGCCTGTAACACACAAAAGGGCTACTTTTTGCCATTCTGTTTCTGCTGTTTGACCAACTTTCAGTTAAGCATGTGAGGAGAGAGTGTGAGAACTGGGTAAACGGGATGCTGATGGGGCCCCTCCTGCCCCACCCCAAAGCTTATAGGCACTAACTGTTCTTGTCAGTTCAATTTTCTAAGCAAAGCAAGAGCAGCGATGCATTTGATTTTCATATGTCTGGTTTCTGGGAGGTTGGGGGGAAAACAGACAAAGCGTTGGACAAAGAAAACTGGCTGACCAATAATGGAGGGTTAATTGTCCACTGCTCCCAAGAGGGAGAAGAAGTCAAACGAAATTGTAGCCTGCTTTGCAAACAGGGTTCCCTGACACCTTCCTCCTTCATGTCCCCCACCCAACAGAGTCATTGGTGAACCTCCTGGAAGATGCAGAAACTGCCCTAGAGACAAGCAGATCTTCATTTTGATAGGTCACTTGCTCACCAATGAGAAGGAAGCTCTTAGCTCACCTGCCCATGTTTCAGTGGACAGAGCAGCTGATAAATCCCACTGAATGCTGAGAAGACTTGGGCCTCTCACAAGCCTTAGGCGTAGGCCCTTGGTTGGTACAGTTCTGAATTCTAGACTTCTGAGTCCAGGCCATGCCCACCAACTCCCTTGCAATCAGCACTTCCCCCTGATTTAGACAGAAACCACTTAAAATAATAAACAACAAAAGCCGAGTTGCTTTTGAAAACATTCAAACTGTTGGCTTTGAAAGTCCTGATCAAATTTCAGTGGTTTTACCTCAAATAAAATAGATCCATTCCTGGCCTTAATTTATATATGAATGCCACACTAGTCTGCCCCAGACTCAGCATTCCAAAGGACAGAAACATTTTCCTCTGTAGGGAAATGAAGGAGTGTTTGTGCTTTTGCCTGGCAAAGGTGAACAGTGGTTAGGGCTTTCTCCTTGGGAACTATTATGAATAGCTGAACTCTGAAGCCAAGTATGAGGCTCACACGGTATAGAACTTAGTATTTCTGATGATTTTTCTGGAACCTTCTTGTTTGCTACTTCTAGTGGGTTTTGCCTTTCCCTTCACCTTGCTACCTCTGGTGGTTTTTCCAAAAGATTCTAAGCTGTATGCCAGACACCTTCATGTTTTCCAGTTACCTTGAGTCTTGCTTTCCTCTGCAATACTCTGCATGGCTGGAATTTTTAGAACATCTTCTATATCATCACGATGGCCCTCAAATGCCCAGTGGGTTCCCATTAGCACAAGAAGATTTGGGGCAGAGGTAACACTGAGGACTGCAAAGATTCATTGAATATTTTGCAACAGGTGGACCTAGTTCCAAACAACCAACCAAACTATAATTTCTACCAATCATCAATGAACAAAACTCCAAACATCTTTCCTACTTCTAACACTCAACCTCTCTCCTCTCCTTGATTATCGTAACACCAGCTCTGTCTCCGGCCCAGGCACAGAGCACGTGCTTGCTGCTGCCTTCTGCCTAGACTGCAGAAGAGAGGCTGAAAGCCCCTCTAGGAAGGCGTCCAGAGAACTCACTACTGCCAGTACTGCTAGGGTGAATAATAACAATTTTTGAAGGTGGAATATGGAAGGGGTTCAAGTGAAATGACCCAGGAGGTCAGCTTCCAATTCAAGTTGTTTTTATCCTTTTGTTGCCTCTGATTCCAGCTGGTGGCTGTGTCAGACTGAGTCTGGTCCAGTCACAAGTGGAGGGACTCATCTCCAGGGAGGATGCTAACTGGTAGCTAGAAGTGCTTTGCACTTGGTGGGTATGCACTGCATATTTAGGGTTCAGATGTTGACGATAGACAGGGAGTCATTCTCAGCATAAAAGGAAGCTTTGCTGGTGTCTCCTCTCCTTTGCCTGTCTCAGTCTCTCTCCTGGGCCTCCCACCTGGCCCCAACTTGACCTTCAACCCCAACTCCTGTGAACTGACAGCTCACCTTTTAAAGTGGCAAGACCAGAGGCAGCAAAATAGTTCATATTAGCTTCATGAGCACAAATTGACCAGTTGATCTGGAGACATCACCTTGGATGTACAAAGACATCTGCAGGACTATTACAACCAGCATTTTACCGGACATCCATTTTAACTTGCTAGACAACATGGATCAGGTTGTGATCGGCTGTACCCACCAGTCAAAGCAGAGCTGTCCATGCACCTGACTTCATCATAAACCAACTATTCCCTAGAAAGACAAGTTCATGGCCAGTGCTCTGCATCTCACCAGTGCAGCTTTTTGGCAACATCAAGTCTATAACAATGGTGAGCTTTAATATCATTTGCCAGGGCCAGGACTAGAGTGAGGTGAGTGAGGGGCCTGGGGTGCAAAGTTTAAGGAGGCACCCACTCTCAGGGCTGTGCAAGTGCCTTACCCTGGTCTTGGCCCTGCGATTCGCACTCCATAAAGTAGTATCAGTTTATCTTCTTCCTGTGAACAAGTATGGTTCTTCTGATTTGGTGGGGGATAACCCCCTATCTGTTGTTGCACCAAATGTTTTATCACCATCAATTTTTCCACTGCTATAAACCTTTGTATGCTTCTACATCAAAGAATCTTCAAGATTGTCAGAAAACATGGTTGCTTTCTAAGTAACCTCCTCCAAATGGCAAGTTAGCACCCATTTCAGTAAGGGATGCTGACAGGAATAACCTGCCAGCAAAATGATGAATGAGTTGGAGGTCTGTCCTTGGGATGCTCGGCTCCTCTTTCTGTCCCATTCTCCCCAGACCTTGCTTCCCAGCACCACCTCTCCTGAGTGCCTCCTAGTTCATTCTCTTACTAGCTAAGAAAAGCATGCTCTCAGGAAAGGGATCAATTCCTTTACATTGAGGTTATAAGGCTTAATGCTACCTCTTCTGAGGGTCGTTTGCAGTTTGACAGGGGAAACGCCTTAAGCCAAAGGAATGAAGTTCTACTTTTAGAATTTTAGGCATCAATTAGTTGCAGAAGTGTATTTTTCATGGTGGAAAGGCCAGATTCCCTGACACCTAACTCCAGAATATAGAAAATACCATAATCTCTTGGAATTATTTTAGTTAATTACTGATGGTCGATTGAATTGTGCTGATACCCAGTGCTATTCAATATGGCTACCACCATGGGACTCTCAGAAATGGCTACTAAAAGTCACTGAAAAAGGCCCATAATTCATATTGTACATGAACATTTTTACACAAATGGAACTAACACTATTTATCATTTGAGTAAAAACACAAGGATTTAAAGAGTTTGTGAAAATGTGTCCTGTGTGTGAAAAGTCCCAATATTGTCTGATCAATGTTAGTCATCCAATATTGGTGGTGATTATTAAACTTACTGGAGGTACAGCTTTACTGAACACAAGCCTCTGCTCCCCCATCTATGTTTTGTGCTATCACGTCAGCTTGGTGTGAGAATGGGACCAGATCTATACCACAGCACCCCAGCCCTCCAAAGCCTTTGTGTGCATTTGAGCTATAAGTGACTATAATATTAGGGATTTAAAATAATAGGAGAGTGGGAAAGAGGTATAAAGAGCCACCTTTATCAAGGGGCAGCAAAAATGATAATGATTTAAACAATGACATGAAATAAGCAAAATTCTAGAATACTCTGAAACAGAATTGTGGAGGAATACAGTAGTAAATGGTTATGGACACACATTTGAAACACTTTTAATATGTTTAGCAAAAAGGAATGTGCATAAGTGATGGGTTATGTGAAATAGGTATTATACGTTTTGTTCAGTAAAGCCCCAAATCGAAGCCAGTGCTTCTCAAAGTGTGGTTCCAAGACCAGCTAAGCAGCAGCCCCGGAAAGAGAGACACAGAGACTATTCCAGTGGTATTACCTCTTCAAGCCCTTGAATCACTATAGCCATGACTGTCCACGTGATCCCGACCTTTCCTGTCGTTTCTGCTATCATTACAGTGATCACTCTCTGACTAAGTGCTATATATTGTCATGTTGGTCAGGTATGTGTTGTTTGGTGTAAAGAAATTATCAGATTGAATCATCTGCTTGCTCAACCACACATCTGGCCTGTTTTAGGTTTTAAAACTTTTTTTTTTAATTCACAAATACAAAAAAGGGAAAGGTGTTACATTTGGTATTGCCAACCCTTAAATACCTGTCTTCACCATGGTGGCTGTTCTCTAGAAGGGCTCTGGCAGAAGTATATTTGATTTTAGGATTTTGCCTAAGTAGTGGAATTTGGTATCAACAAATCCACAAACAAAATATGAACTGGAACTACCAGTTAACCCCTCTTAGCCTCTCTTTAATGCCAAGCTTTATAGAATTATATTCCTTACATGGTGTTGAGCTTTTATAATGTCCAATTTTATAAAAGGTTATGCATGCAAACACAGTGATCATTGTACAAGCATCCCATACTCATTTCCGCCTCCGTGTATTTGATGGTGAAGAAATATCAATATGTATGTTCTTACCTCGCCTGGTTGATTGTAAATTGCAAATCTTTTCATTAATTTTTAAATGAGATATATTTACTCTGGCTAGTAGTTAAAATTTTATTCTTTTTATTATATTTCATTGCTACTTTTTTCTACTGCCTTCAAAGCTTACTTTGGGGAAGATTTCTTATTTCTAGATTGTTGTATTTATCTTATTTCTATATTTATCTGTAGTCATGGAATGTTAGAGCTGAAAGGGACAAACTTCTCATTTTACAGATGAGGAACTGAGGCCCAGAAAGGTCAAATAACTTACACAGGGTCACACAGTGGCAGAGCCTGGCCTCAATCTCAGGTCTCCTGCCTCTGGGTCCAGTGTTTTGTTGTTGCTGTTGTTGTTTTCATTTAAGGCACTACATTTATAGAAGACCTACAGCTGGCTTCTGCTTTTATGACACATGAATTTCCCAGGTATTTCAGTGAACTAATATCTATGCTTTAAGGAAAAATGCTCAAGAGTTCTTTAGTTCATGAATCCAAAGACAAATCTAATTTTCAGTTTAGAAACATTCATTTCCTTCCAAATTCAATATATATGCTCTAGTTTGTACAATGGATGTTTCCTTAAAGGTTGTTTAAAAAATGAATGTTTTTGGATCAAATTCTATTTTTTAGGAGAGAAGCTTCCCGTGTAAGGGAATCTTCTGGTGATTTCTTTTGAAAAACGAAGAATCCTCTTGTCAGTGTGTGTGTGTGTGTGTGTGTGTGTGTGTGTGTGTGTGTCTTTGTTTTTTGTTTTTTGTTTTAGTGTGAACTTTTGTAATTGGTGTTTATTTAAAGTAGGGAAAGCCAATATGGGCTTTCCTAGAATCGACTTTATCTGTCCCTTCTTAAATTGTATGTGATATTTTCAGACTGATAGATGCTCATGAGATACTTAGTTGTGTTCTGGAAACTTCACCTAGCTTGATATTTTGTCAATCCCTGGGCTCAAACTCTATCTCCATCTTATCAAACAATAACAGAATTCCTTAGTCAATACTGAGCTCTGCATGCAGTCTCTTCCAGAACATTCTTTGCCTAATGCTCTGTAGTAGGACTCGCTCTTCAAATATTCTTGGATTTCCTTCCACAGTTCATTCTTACCTCGCTACTCTGTAGAGATGCAGGCAGTACCCCTTTAGGGCTGTGTTAGCCATATGAAGTGATATTTCTGGTCATTTCCATTGTTCCCTTTTTTCTCCTGGACCTCTTCTGGTTTCCCTTTTGAAGTATGCTCAGAGATTGGTGGGATTTTACCCATCATCTAGACCAGGGGTTGACAAACTTTTTCTGTAAAGGGCCAGATAGTAATTTTTTTAAGCTTTGTGGGCCACATATGGCCTCAGTAGCAAATTCTTCTTCTTCATTGTTGTTTGTTTGACCTTTAAAAAGGTATTTTTACACCTTAAAAATGTAAATACGATTTTTAGCTCTTAGGCCATCCAAAGCCACCAGCTGGATTTAGCCTGCTTGGCTTGTCATTGTTTGCTGACCCCTGGTCCAGACTATCCTCTGAGACAAGCATTTCTGTGACCCACCCCATGTGATAACTGGGTTGTATACTGGATAATGTCAGACTAGTCTGCACAAAAGTGGGTGGAGGGGGACTGCGTACTGCCAACCATTACTCTTCGATATGGTGCCCTTTATGTGCTCCCTCTCTCCCCCGTTCTCTTTCTCTCATTTCCACTGACTACCTCATTGTAGAAGCCCCCATTGTTTTCTCCAGACGTCTTGTCTTGGTTATCCAATGTGCCTCTGCTTTCTTGAGTTTGGGGTAGGCTGGCAAGGAAGAGTGGATTGGTGAGCTTTCCTACTTCTTTTGTCCCATCATTACTCCCCCAAACACCCCTACCCTGGGTCACCTGTCCCGCCCTCTTCCATACTGCCATCATGAATTTAGGGCTGTCTCCAGAAAGTCTGGTGGCCAAGGCCATGAGATTCCAGTCCAGTCCACAATTTCCTAGGAAAATCAGTGGCTCTCTTGGTTCCAATGGCTGGTTTTAAAACCAAGAATGTCCATGTGTCCATTTTCTAATGCAATTTGGACCTGTTCTAGACTCAGCCCCAGTAAGAAAATCAGTGAGTTACAGAAGGTATTCTGTTCCCCCAGTTTTCCTTGTGTCCTGGGCGCTGGCCCGCCGGAGATGGATCCCTTGGGTTGCACCACAGCCCGCAGACATTCAGCACACTGCCATCTCCTGCTTCCTGGAGTCCTTAACCCATTTCCCGTTTGCCCCAGGAATACTCGCTAATAGTGCTTGTGGTTGCAGCTTTTACCTCAACATAACTCGCAGATGACAGTCCTAACCTTATCCCCACAGTTCTGTGCTTTGAAATTTACCACGTGAAAAACATATTATGAAATACTGATCATCGTATACCTTACTGTTACATTAGGATTAGAGACAAGTTCTGGTTAGAAATAACTCTAAGAACAGTTTTTATATTTTATTTTCACATTGAAAACCGGTCCGATTTGCTTCAGCCTCAAAGACCGTGTTTATGTAAAATTAAATGAATGTAGCAGCAAGCTGCACTTTTTTCTTTCTAAATGGGAAATGGGTTAAAGCTTTTTCACATCTCTCTCCATTTTGCTCCATGTCAACCGCTAATGTTGCTTGGGGGTCTACAGCTCGGTGTCACCATTTTCATGTTTGCTCATATAAACATGGAAGGTGGGGTACAAGTGAATGAGAAGGTGTGTGCGAGCGTGTTTTCTCCACCTCGCCTGTGAAGGTCCCATTCCATAATGTAGTTCTCACACATGCCCACACCCTCCGCCACCCGCCATCCAGTGCTCACCGCAGGTCTCTGGTCCAGGTCCAGATCTGATGGGGCTGGTCAAAGAGAAGGGATGGTGGGGGCTCCTGAGGCATTTCCCTTTTCTTGTCTTGTCCACTGTCTTATGCTGGCTTCTCCCAGGAAGCCATTTGGAGAAGCTCCTCTGTGATGGTTCTGGACAGACCAACATACAGAGAGCTAGGACATTCACTGAACAAGGATGTGGTCATTTGGACATACTCAGGCTGTAGGTTTCCTGCTTCTTAGGACCTTTAACTTTGCTTTCTGTCATTTGAGCCCAGGGATTTCCCCACTACTGACATCTAAATTTTAAAAAGTCGGAGACATGAGTTACCTTCTGGATTTCTTGATTTGAAAGCATCCATGAAACCATTTCTTTCTGCCTTTTGTTTAGGATTTCCAGACTTAGGAAGGGAACCAGACTTGCACCTTGGTCTCTAAGGCAGCAAAAAAGTACACCTGCCAAAAGCAAAACGAGGAAGGAGGATTGACTAGTCCTACTGTGTATAGTCACGAGATGCACTTTTGTGAAGTTAGCACTTACAGTTCAATGCTTACGGAGCGCCAACAACGCACTTAAGAAAAATCAGGGAGATGGGAATTTATAGACCAATATCCTAAACTGGAAGGCAGAGATAAGGTAGTGCCCTCAGTGATGAGCATGGGTCTCTAGATAAAAAATTCAAGAAACAGCACACAGTAGGAGAGATCAGAGTCCCAGTCGTCCTAGAATCCCAATGCAAAATGGAAGGGAGCCCTCTGTAAGGAGATAGATTACATAGGGTTTTTCTTGTCTTTTCTTTATTCCTTGCTTTCTTCCTTTCTTTCTTTCTTTCTTCTTTTTTTTTTTTAAACAAAAGCATTCCTTACTGGCTTGCTACCAGCAATTGAACTGTATTCTTTATATAGCTAGAGCTGTGTCTTCTTAAAATAAACATCTGTTAAAACCATTTTCTGCTTCACCCTCTGGTTCTCATTGTAGCAATGATGCCTTTATTCAGACACTAAGCCCAGTTTGTGAGTACGTTTTACCGACAACACACACGGAATCTGATTCTCCCAAACCCGAGTGCCCCTGTCAGATATGTGGGGCACAGTGTCTCGCAGAAACCTAGTACACGGAGCCAGGAACCTGAGCTACCGTGTTTGAGGACATCGTCTCAAGGATTTGTGTTGAACTGCTTGCTCATGGAGGCAACAAGGGGCCGCAGATGAACCAAGGCTCTGGAGAAGGGGGCAGCGGTTGCAGGCGCCTGAGGGAAGGAGGTTGCCGTAGCAACTGTGCTCAGGGCTGCACTCCCTCTTTGTTCTCTGGCTCAATGAAGCCACCCAGCAGGGCAGTCCAGAGTGAGTCTAGGCTGGGAGCAAAAAACTCAGACCAGATGTGACCCAGATCACTTCTATCCCTCAAAAAGGGGATGGTCTTACCAGGCAGTTGGTGGCAGCTACATTCAAGGGTCAACTCCCATCCAAAAGGAGCTTTGTTTTCTGTTCCCAACTGGCCCAGACCTCTAAGGCCTTGCACTCAGCATCTTTGTCTCCCCAGGCCCTGCGCTAGCTCACATCCACAGAGAGCACGAGGCTACTCTTTCAAAAAGACACCAGAACAACCTAGAAACTTTACAAGGGAATGGGGAGAGGCCAGGACTATGGCAGGTGTTATGATTTAAGACAAAGGTCAGAGGGAGTTCCCTGATGGTGTAGTGGCTTAAGGCTTCGGCACTGGTGCTGTCAGCGCTGCGGCCTGGGTTCGATTCCCAGTCAGGGAGCTACCCACATACCAAAAAGCAAAAAAAAAAAAAAAAAAAAAAAAAGACAAAGGTCAGAGAAGGAGGCTAACTCAAGGTGGGCCTCAGGCAAACACGATCTCGGGGAGGGGGGAACCCTGCAGTCCAGGGTTTAGTGTTCACCTTGACAAGGTCAGAGCCTCCTTGTGTCACCACATCACAAGTTGGGGAAGCTTTTAGGGTCTGACTCACAGTGACCAAACTCAATGGACATGTCAAGGACAGGGTCAGGGTCCAGTGTATTAATTAACCAAAGAGAGCAAACCTTTAAAGCACAAGTCATAAACAGGAGGCTGGGGGGCTAAAGTTTGCTTACACAGATTGTCCGGAGTACACAGTGATGTTTTTCAATTTTGAAAAATTTAGATGGGGCATGACCTCTCCAGTTCATCTAGTTCGCCACTACTCCCTGTTGTATTAAACCCAACCAGCTTCATTCACTTACATGAGGACTCTCTGGGGAAAAGTCCAGCCATAAATGCCTCTATTTTTCATAGTATGTGGCTGGATACTTTGTGGACAGCCCTGGTGTACCCGCCAGGTCCCCAAAGGCACATGAGCCCGTGACCCCTGCTTCAAGGAACCACACTCTGGCATAGAGTTTGGTGTGCAAGATGTTCCTTAAGGAATGCCCTAGGGATCAACATCTGTGGGAGAGGGAGTCCCTGGTGGTGCAGTGGCTTAAGGCTTCGGCGCTGTCAGCACTGCGGCCTGGGTTCGATTCCCAGCCAGGGAGCTACCCACATTCAAAACAAAACAAAACAAAACAAAACAAACAACATCTGTGGGAGAGAAGGGAAGGAAACAGACTTAGGCAGGAGAAAAGAGCAGCAATGCAGGCACCACAAAACCTCCTCAGCTGACTTCGGTGGTGAGCTCTGGCATTACAGTGACTTGTCAGGTTGGTCCTGTGCTAAGCAAAAGGCAGACAGACTTTCATATCCCCACTTCAGTCAGCCACTGGTTCTGGGCCATCCCAGCAAGGGCTTGCCCTTGGGTGAGGTAGCTTTCCAGCTGAGGCAATGCCCGAAGGAACTGACAGCTAAAGGTTCTCTGCTGACAGCACTCCCAATGGCTAGGGCAACAAGTCCACCCTTGACAGGGCATCTGGCCAACACAGTTAGTTCTGTGTCCCTCACAGGTGTCTTTCTCCCAGGAACAGTGCAGGTGGAAACTCACAAATTCTTATTTTCTGATTCCCACTCCTTTTACAGTCAGTTTGATCAGGTTCATAGATTTCTTAAATTGTAGTCACCATCTCGGGAGACTTGCTGATAGCCTTAATTGGATTTGGTATTTCACAACCCTCATTCATGCCCATTAACAAACCCTTTCCAAGGCCATGTCACATAGGCAAGTAGACAAGTTAATCCATCACAAAATACCAGGAATAAAATGGCACTAGCACCTAAAAGGGGCAGATATTACATGCTCTTCCATCCACTTCTTTTATTCATCTATTCAGCAAAAATGTCATGAGCTCCTTCTACATGCCTGGCAGAGTGCTAGGTGCTAAGGGTAGAAGAGTGACTGATACAGATACCAGACTGGTCTTCATGGGGCTTATAGTCTGGCAGAGCCACTTGGCAGCCCTGGGTATCAGCACCAATGGACTGCATGTCATCTCTTCTCTCGCAGTACCCACTTCATACTGCTCTAAGCTTCTCTGCTACTCAGTCTTCCACCATTCCCCTCCCTCCTGCCTTTTTCAATTGTGCCCATTGGAACCCCAATTCTAGAGATAAATAAATACCCCTGCAACCGGAATAGAGTGATTCTGCTCCCAACAACTTCCTTAACTGAAACGTGGCTCTCTCCCAAGAATCCCACTTCTGCTATAGGCCTCTCCTCAGAGATTTTTTCCCTCCACAAATACTTCTGCACCTTACTCTCCACCATGATAGCTTAACCTCTGCATCACTCCCCTTCATTCAGATTTTCTTTCCACCCCTACTCTTACCAAAATCCAGGATCACTTCAAATTCATATGGAAAACCCATGGCAAATTCCTGGCTTCTCATTTCTTTGGCCTAGCTCTGATGACTCCTTTCTCTGCTCCAGTCATTTCTGGCTGCTTCTAATTCGTCAGTGAAGCAAAGCCACCAGCTGAGATGGTCTGGCCTTTCTTGGGGAGGGGTCACTGTCTCTGAGAATAACAAAGCAATGTGGAGGTCCATACAATGTGCTGGGATTCCTTCCTCCTAACTTCTTGTTGGAACAAAACATGCTCACATCTCTCCATCCTGAAAATAACTTCCTGGACCTCACATTGCTTTCCATCCTATGCCTCATGTCCTTTCTCTAAAAGCAACATCATGGGGAGTTCCCTGGTGGTGCAGTGGCTAGGCTTCCACGCTGTCAACGCTGTGGCCTGGGTTCAATTCCCAGCCAGGGAACTACCCACATAATAAATAAATAAATAAATAAATAAATAAATAAATAAATAAAAGCAACATCATGAAAGAATTGTCAGCATTGAGCAGCTCTGTTCTTCAAATGCCACTTACTCACAATTCTCTCTGATCTGATTTCTGCCTCCCTCCATCGAGTCCCCTGTCCTGAGGACCACTAAGGACCTCTATGTTAAAAAACCCAGTGATGCTTTCTGTCCTCATACCTTTAAAGCACCTGGTACTATTGACCACTGCCTCCTCAAACAAACTAACAAAAAACTTCCTCATTTGGCCTCCTTGACATTGCACTCTCCGGGTTTCCCCACTCACTTATCTGATCACTCCCTCAAAATTTCATTTGCTTCTCCCTCCACTTTTCCTTGGCTTATCCCAGGCCTTCTCCCTCTTCTCCTTTACAAGCTTTTCCTGAATGGTCTTACCCACATCTCTTCCTCTCCCTGTATTTCTTATCTCAGTGAATCATATTACCCCATTGGCACAAGCCAGAGGCCTGGGCATCTTCCTAGATGTCTCCTCTTCTCTCCATCCAATAAGCTTCACAGATTCTACCATATAAATTTTTCCTGTATCCCTTTATTACTTGTTGTATTTGTTGCCATAGGGGTACAGTAAATGTGGACAAGGTTATCATTCTATGTTAGTTCACGTGATTAAAAAAATATTAGTTTCTCTGCATAGTATGAAATCAGTTCCAGCTAGAAAAAAATGTAAATATGAACAACAAAAATATAAATCTTTTGAAAGATAAGGTAGGAGAATATCTTCATGACCTCAGAGTAGAAAAAGATTTCTTAAATCAGACAGAAAACCACTAATCATAAAGGAAAAGGATGAACTTCAACTACATTAAAATTAGGAAACCATTTAAAGGGTAAAAAGGCAAGCAATAGAAAAGGAAAAGATATTTGCAGCACATATAACCAACAAAAGCCTAGTATTGAGAATACACAAAGAACTGTAAAATTCATCATAAAAAGTTCAAAAACTCAATAGAAAAAAGAATAAGAGACTTGTATAGGCTCATCATAAAAGAAGAAACCCAAATATCCAATAAGCATGTAAAGGTGCTTAACCTTATCTGTTGTCAGTGAAATGAGCAGTGAGGGAGAATGGAGTACAAAGCAGCAGGGGGATCTTTGGGAGGTGATGGCTATGCTCATTATCTTGATTGTGGTTCTGGTTCCCCAGATGTTCACTCATAAGATTTTCACTTTAAATATGTGTGGTTTGTGGTACATCGATTATACCTCAATGAGGCTGTAAAACACACACACACAATCACACACACACAATGACACGCCATTTCACATTCACCAGACTGGCAAATATATTAGTCTGACAATAACTGGTGTAGGATGTGTAGGAACAGAAACAGATACACTGCTGATAGGGATCTAAATGGGTTCAATCACTTGGGAAGACAGTTTATCTTTATCTATAAACATTGAACATAGGCATCCCCCACGACTCAGCAATTCCACTCTGACATATACATGCTAGGGAAATGTGTACATATCTTGCCCAAAAGATATGTAGAAGATTCATAGCTGCATTGCACAGACAGCCCAAACTGGAAACAATCCAACAGCTCATCAAAAGGGGAATGAATAAACGGTAGAATACTATACAGCAATGACAAACTACAGCCACATGAAACATGTATGGAGCATAGGAATGTAAAGCTGAGCAAAAGGAGCAAGACACGAAGGAATATGTTCAGTATGAATCCATTTCTGTAAAGTGCATATATAAGCAAGACTAAATTCTTGTTTAGGAATGCATAAATAGGTGATAAAACTACAAAGAGAAATTGTGATCATAAAAGTTAAAAGCGTGGCTCCTTATAAGAGGAAGAGTAAATTGTAATTGGTGAGGACACAGGGGAAGCTTCTGGGGTGCTGGCAAAGTTCTATTTTTGAACCTCAGCGGTGATGACACTGGTGTTCACTTGTTAACTATTTTTACAAGTGTTACAAACTGTGCATTTATTTTAAGCACTTTTCTGTAGGTATGTATGTATAATATTTTACGATAAGATTATCTTTTTAAAGACCCGAGAAACAATTCTGAGTTACACCAAATTTTAGGGAAGGGCTGCAGGAAAACGAGTTTAGGAAAGAGACAGGGCAGGCAACAAGCAAATCCAGAGAAAAGAAGCCCCAAATTTCTAAAAGGGAGTGGACAACAGCATCAACCCTTGTCCACCCTGCAGAACACATCACAGCAGGGTTGAGAGCCACCAGCATGTGTCCTTATAGCCATGACAGGAATATGCTTGCACAAGAGAAAAATGAGCGAAGGCTCAAACAGATGAGAAGAAACACTATCAGAAGGCAAACATATGGTAAAATGTCTACTCTTCCTTAATGAGTAAAGACATACAAATTTTAAAAAACTGAATGACCATTTTTGGCCTATTATAGCAGCAAAAATTGAAGGGAGGTGGAAGAAATTGCAATATGTCAGGCTGGAAAGTATACCAAATTGAGGCATGGTTACTGGCTGCTAACACTATGAGTAAACACCATCCCTTTAAAATAAAATCTGGCAATATGAATCAAGAAATTTTAACTGCTCATACCATTTTACTCAGTAATCCTACTTTTGGAAATCTATGCTAGGAAAAATAGACAAAGGAAGGAAAAGGGCATGTGAATGAGTCTGGAGCAAGGGAAACAAAAGAAAAAATAAGAAAATGGGACCACATCCAACTAACAAGTTTTTGCACAGCAAAGGAAACCATCCACAAAAGGAAAAGATGGCCTATGGAATGGGAGAAGATATTCACCATTGATACATCTGATAAGGGGTTAATATCCAAAATTTATAAAGAACTCATAAAACTCAACACCAAAACCCTCCAAATAATCCAATTTAAAAATGGGCAGAGGACCTCAATAGACATTTCTCCAAAGAGGACATACAGATGGCCAATAGACACATAAAAAGATGTTCAACATCACTAATCATCAGAGAAATGCAAATCAAAACCTCAATGAGATATCACTCACTCCTGTCAGAATCAACAAACGACAAGTGTTGGCGAGGATGTGGAGAAAAGGGAACCCTGTGCACTGTTGATAAGATTGCAAATTGCGGGAATTCCCTGATGATGTAGTGGCTTAAGGCTTCCGCGCTGGTGCTGTCGGCGCTGCGGCCTGGGTTCGATTCCCAGCCAGGGAACTACCCACATACCAAATAAATAAATAAATAAAAATAATAAATGTACTATAAAAAAATTGCAAATTGGTGTAGCCACTACAGAAAACAGTATGGAGGTTCCTCAAAAAAATTAAAAATAGGAATTGTATGCCTGAAACCTATGTAATCCTTGCTAACAGATGTCACCCCAATAAGTCTAACAATAAAAATGAATTAAAAAAAAATAAATAAATAAAATAAATAAAAAAAAATTAAAAATAGAACTACCCTCTCCAGCAATTGCACTTCTGGGTATAATATTTATCCAAAGAAACCTAAACTACTAATTTGTAAAGATACATGCACCCCTATGTTCATTGCGCATTATTTACAATAGCCAAGATGTCAAAGCAAGTTAAGTGCCCATCAACAGACGATTGGATAAAGATGTAGTACATATATAAAATGGAATATTACTGTGCCATAAAAAGAATGAAATCTTACCATTTACAACAACGTGGATGGGCCTAGAAGGTATTATGCTAAATGAAATAAGTCAGAAAGAGAAAGTACTCATATCTACAGTATATAAAGAACTCTTGAAAGTTAACAGTTAAAAAATAATCCAATCAGAAACTGGGCAAAAGACATGGCATTTATTTCACTGAAGAGGATATACAGACAGCAAATTAAACATGACAAGAGGTTCATCACCATTAGCTATTAGAAAAATGCAAATTAAAAGCAAAGTAACATAGCAGTACACATCTATCCAAATGGCTAAAATAAAAAGTTGTGATAATACAAAATGGTGTTGATTCGGTGGAGAAACTGGATCACACATACAGCTGGTAGGAATGTGAAAGGGTACAGCCAGTCAGGAAAAGAGTATGGCAGTTTCTTAGAAAACTAAATGTTCAATTACTATACAATTCCGCAATTACGCTCGTGGAAATAATCCTAGAGAAATGAAAACTTGTATTCACACAAAAACCTGTATACCAATGGCATGGACTACTCCTTAACGCTTCCCCTCTTTGCCCCGAGAATACTCGCCCGTTGTTTTTCATGGACCACACCAGGTTGGTATGGCTGCAGGGTGGTTAATGCGGATAATATTAACTCCAGGTATGAAGGCACAGACTACTGCCTATTTTACAGACTTCTGAAAGGTTTCCAAGAATGAATTCTTGGAATTAAATGAACATGGCAGTGAGCTGCATTTTTTGTTTTCTAAACAGGAAAAGGGTTAAAATCATACCAATGTTAGAGATAAGCCTAGGGTGCTTTACGAATGCAGAGGAGTACCTAGCCCAGCCTGGGAGAAGGTGAAGAAGGTCAGGGAAAGTTTCCAAGAGGAAGGAGCACTTGAGCTGCATCTTAGAAAGTAAGCGTTAGCCAGATCAAAAATGAGGGAAGAGCATACTAGTAGAGAGAACAGCATGTGCAAAGGCATGAAATCCTAAGAGAGCACTGTACTTCAGGGCCTGTACATGGTAAGTCAACACGGTTGGACCCCAGGGGGACAAGCAAGAGAGGAGGCCCGCAGATGTCAGCAGAATATCCAGGCTAAGGGGCCTCTCAGACATTGGGGAGCCGCTGAAGGGTCTCAATTGGGGCAATGAGCATCAAATCTGTGTTTCTGAAAGCGCTCTGTCAGATTCTGGGGATGGTAGCTCAGAGGGTGGTGAGACCTCCGACTGCGAAGCCAACATTGAGGGCTGTTCCAATGGTCCAAAAGGCTGTGGCGGTGGGGGAGGAGTATAAGCCTTTGGTGAATCCTAGCAAAGTGTTCACTGTTCACTGTAAAATGATGAGGGGCAGGGGAGAAGAGCTGTTTAGGAGGTAGAATGCCCTGAGCATGGAGACCAACCCCTGAGGGTGAGGACACAGAGGATCGCTTCCCTACTTGTCCTCTCTTTGCCTTGGTTCAGTGCTCTGCCCACTCTCCCCGACCCACGCTGCGTTCCTGTTCCTCACCTCTGTGCTTCTGAGCTTCGGTGATCACCTTCCAGATTACCCAGAACCAAAACATGGATGCATAAGCCAGAAGTGCATTTATTTCTGTCCCATGGTGGGGGCCTAACTTGGGCCTGATGCCTTTTGGGCAGTGGTGATTCTCTGCAGTAAGACTGTTGTGAAAACTGAGAGACCATAAAGGGAGACCTCCGGGCTCCTGCTACACATACCATTTGTGTTGGTTGGTTTCCACTGTCTCAAATGAACACTGCTGCTTAAATAAAAAACCTTCACTAGATACTGGAATATTAATGTCCTCCAGAAACTGCAGCTCCTTTGCTTAGATGATGCTGGACATGGATATAATCTTCTCTGAAGCCCTTTCTTAAAAATGAGTTGTTCAAAGGGGGACAGAAAGTTCTTCAGCCACTGACTGGGCCCCGGAGACACATCTATCCCATCAGGAGTACACCTGCATCCATGTGCTACTTTTGCAGGTGGCTGGATCCCATCCACCATGTTCTGATTTTTCCTGGTTTCAGTTTCCAAAGGTGACTTTTTCCTACCCTTATCCACAGAGTCTGGGGCCCAAAGCTCCCCGTGCATCGACACCTTTAAATGGAATCAACTAGAATTCTGCTTTGTTACTTCAAGCTCCCCTTTCAGAATAAGTTATGCTGGGGTATCAATTGGGAAAGAAACTGCAGCCCTCTGGTTGTGGAGCAGGCTGGGCAAGACAGCGGGTCGAGGTCAAGGTTTGTGAACCTCTGTCCTGGGAAGAGGGCTGCCAGCTTCCCTTCCTGCTTTTCCTTGTTTCAGGAATGCATGGACGAATCAGTCGGAGGAGATAATGACTAGAAAATACAAGTGGCAGGCGTTCCTGGCTCTGATTCACCGTGCGCACTCCCGCAGTCGCTACCATGGTTTCAAGGCTAAAGACTCCTCTGCTCTTCTGTTCATTAGTCACTCTGCTCCACACACTCCTCCACAGTTGGCCTCCACAGACTGGTGCAGACTTAACCCTGTGTAGAAGCTAGCTTATTTGTTGCTTGTTTATTGCCTTTTTTCTTGGGGGGGAAAAAAACCACATACCAGTTGATATAATCAGAAAAAAAGAAAATTAGCCATAAACTCATATTCTAGATAACACTTAAGATTTTAAAGGTATTTCCCTCCCCATCTTTTTGTAATGCATACCACATCACATAGTTGAGATTAAACATGATATTGTATCTGTCATTAAAGGGCATTTGACCTTGAAACCCCCAGCTGACTTATGCCTATCCTTTGCTCCTTTGAGCTACTACTAGCCTTCAGGCCCTGCTTTGGGCAAATTCAGTCACTTGCCCAGGCTTGCTTATTATCGTTGCTGTTATCTGCTGGAATGCGCAGTGCTCTCAGTGTTCTGGCACTAAACATCTGCCAGGCACATCAGCCATTGAATGCTGGCTCTTCACTGGAATCTGAACTCCGCTTCATTCCCACTCCCAGACTGCCACAGCCAGTGGTTGCAGGAAAGGCTATTTCCTACGAAAACCCAGAAATAAGGGTGTGTCTTCTGACCCTCCTGGGTGTGAGTGAGCTGAAGAACATGATGCCACACTGTCAGTATCAAAGTCCACCCCCCCATCTCCCAGCTGGACTTGGCAAGTCAGTACACAGGGACAGTGGCATCTACCTCAGAAGTTGGGGAGCAATGATCCCCTCAGCTCTGGGTGTGTTCCCCACAGTTGATCATGCCCAATCTGAAAGAAGGCATGCTCAAGATGTGCTGGGTCCAGAAGTCACAGCGGCATGACATGAACAGGCTGCTTGTTATGTATGACCTGGAGGTGGGAATGGACTCAGAAATACCTGATCCTCTGGCCTGAGCACCAAGCATCCCAAGTCCTGCAAAGCTGTCTCCAAAAACTAAACTCTAGGCTGGGCCACCTTATACGTTCTGGCTGGCAGTGGGACCTGGAACAGCTATCTCGTAGAGTGGAGGAAAAGCCCTGACCTTATATGTAGACTGAGGGGATAGGGGTTGCAGGTGAGCGGAGAAAGCATGGGGGCACAAATTCAAAACTCATTCATCTTAAGCTAACACTCTATGAACTAGTCATTGTGTTATGTGCTTTACAAATATGAACTTAATTCTTTTAACACCCTGTAAGTGGTATTATCATCATTAACACCATTTTACAGATAATGAAAGTGAGCCAAAGAGAGGTGAGGTCACTTCCTCCAGGTCGCAGAGCTAGTAGCCAGATGGCAGAGCAGGGATTTGAAGTCAGGTGATCTGGCTTCCATAATCCATGTTTTTAACTACTATATTATGCTGCACCATTATAGAAATTTTGGGAAATACACAGAAACAGACACAACAACGTGTACTAGCAGCACTGGTCACATTTTGCTGGGTAGCCCTCCAGTCCTTTATATGCTTTATTATAGAGGACACTAAACACTTTTAAAAAGAGTCATATTCTATAGCTTGGTCTGTAACCCTCTGTAAGGCTATTTCCCATGTCTGTACAGGCAGCTTTATACTTTTTTTTTTTTTTTTTTTTTTTTTTTTTTTTTTTTTTTTTTTTTTTTTTTTTTTTTTTTTTTTTTTTTTTTTTTTTTTTTTTTTTTTTTTTTTTTTTTTTTTTTTTTGCTTTTTGGTATGTGGGTAGCTCCCTGTTTGGGAATCGAACCCAGGCCACAGCACTGACAGCACCACCGCTGAAGCCTTAAGCCACTACACCATCAGGGAACTCCCAGCTTTATACTTATTATTTTAAATAGCATATATCCTTTTCTGTGGTTGAAACATTATTTATTTAAGCAATACCCTACTGAGGGACAGTCAGACTGCTTCCAATTTTTCTCCATGACAGAGTTCTCCAAGAGGCAGAGGGGTGATAGCCTTTCTTAAACACTACCTTTTGAACCCAACCAGCTACAGCTGCAAAATAAAAATGAAGCATGAAAAACCGCAAGGGACAGCGTGCTTGTGCGTAGGAGGGGGCAGCCGCCGCGACTCTTCCTGCCTTCCCTTTGTTTGGCGGCCCCGCGGGATTGGCTAGAGCTAGCGCCAAGGGACTGCAGATGCCCGTGGCTTCCACTACGCATGCGCAGAGGACGCGGGGATTGGGGCGGCAGGGACCAGCGCAGCTGGCGTTAATACCTGCGTGTGAAAGAAGTAACAAAAAGCGCAGAGGCGGGGCTTCCTTTCTTGCTCTACCTTTGGCTCCGCCCCTCCACCTGGCCCTAGCGTCTTACCAGTGAGACATCTTCAGCCGATTGGTCCGAGAGCCAAAGAACTGGGCCTGCCCCAAGATATGCCTGCTTCCGGAGCCTCAGTAAAAACTGTCAATTGCGATGCTGCGTTCAGGCATTTGTTTAGGACAGGCCCATGGGGCCTGACGGGGCTTTGTGCGGCACCAGACACAATCGAGAGTCCAACACCAAGTTTGGAAGATGCCGCCCAAAGGAAAAAGCGGCCCTGGAAAAGGAGGAAAAGGTAGAATGGGCAGAGCAACCGGGGAGAATAGGGTTGGGTGAGGAGCGAGGGGAAGGAGCAGACAGGAGCCCTCCGGAATCGGGGACGGAGGCAGCGGTGGCTAGTGACTCACCCGGAAGTGATAAGTTGGACAATCAGTGAGGACTTACTTGGAAAGCTTTAATTGTAAAAAATACGGAGATGGTAGATACGCGGGTGGGCTGATAAATTTTGCCTCCACTGTAATATTTTTTGTTATGTTAGGCATATCTGGATATAACTGGGTCTGTGTAGTCACATGGTGTTTCCCCTCCATCATTCTTGACCTTGCACACACACAGATGCTCATATGTCTCACACAGTGCACAGCGAAATGGAAGGGTGTTCAGACGTTCGGTTCAAACAGCGTGCTGTTATTGAATTCTTAACAGTGGAAAAAGTTCCTCCAATTGAGATTCACAGACGAATGCAAGCCATTTATGGTGATCAGTGTGTTGATGTGAGTACAGTAAGACGCTGGGTAAGGCGGTTCAAAGATGGAGAATTGGGTCAAGCAGATTTGAGTGACAGACCACGAAGTGGAAGGCCTATGACTGCAAGTGATCAGCTTCATCAAGATCGCGTTGAAGAACTGATCCGCAAAAATCGTCACATAAAACAAAAAGAAATTGCTGGTAAATTAGGAATTTCTAAGGAGAGAGTGGGATACATTATTAGCGTTCTTGGATTCCACAAAGTTTGTGCCAGGTGGGTACCACGCATGCTGTCTGATGAAATGAAAGCGGAAAGAGTTCCCATTTCTCCAGAACTGCTGGAACATTTTGAAAAAGAAGGTGAGGATGTCTTTTCTCTTTTTTTTTTCAAATTTTTATTTATTTGTTTATTTATTTTTGGTGGTACCCTGGCTGGGAGCCGAACGCAGGCCGCGGCGTTGACAACTCTGAAGCCTAGCCACTAGGCCACCAGGGAACCCCCTTCTTTTCTTTTTTTAGTTCGTTAAAATAGCTTTTCCCATTCATTTTCTATTTAAGTGGAGGCAAAATTTATCAGCCCACCATTGTCGTAGACTTCAGAAATTTGTACTTGAATGTATTCTTTAGCCAAATATAGGTGATAGGGAATTTGTTCTTTATTTAAAGTGTATTCATGGAGATTTTATATAACTAGAATTGTGAGTACTCAAATTCACAGTTGCAGTACTTGTTAGCGATCTTAATAGGAGCTCAGGGGTTTGCCCTTAGAAGGCAGGATTTCACACTGGGTCCAGAGACTCTGCACCAGGCTTCTGGTGCTGTCATTCAACTATTAGCACACTTACCTGGGTATCTATTTTTCTGTGGAGGGTTTATGTAGGGCATGAATTTCCTGTTTTAAGAGAGGTGAGTCAGATTAATTTAGCTTGATAGTGAAGTGTCTGGCAGAGTTCTCTTTTGAAGCTTGGTGGTATGACAGAAGTATCAACCCCTGTTGTGTTGGACCTTTCTGTAAATATCAAGGTGCAGTTTAAATGAGTACCTGTCATCTCTTCTCTAAAGGAGGAGCAGCCTCTGGGAGTGACAGTTCTGACAAGAAGTCTCAGGGTCCCAAAGGTGGTGGCAATGCAGTAAAGGTGAGTTACTAGTTCCTTTTTTTGCATGTTAAATATAAATAATATACAATAGACTCTCTGTTAACTGGAATTCTCAAGCAACTCAGTTGCTCGAGAGTGCAGGTTGCTTGAATTCCGGTTAATGGAGGGTCTGCTTGCAATTATCCGGAATCTACCAATCCCCATGGGTGCTGCTTAACTGAGAGCCTACTGTATATACATGTGCTATGTTGGTATACATAAAAGGAAAAGCGTATGCTTAACTCATTTTGAGAGACTTAACACTGATGTAAAATTAAGATAACACAAAATTGGAAAATATAGACCAATCGCACTTATGAAAAGTAATTCCTTTGTCAATATTTTCCAAATGCTTTATCAGACATCCAGAATTTCTTCATACTTTAGTATTGTTTCTTCAGATGTATTAAGTTAGATCTTCCTGGTAAATAAATGAATTATTTCTGAGGGCAAAATATTTTATAAAGAGCTTAGATAAATGTGCAAAGGCATGGATCTTGTTAGATAGCTCCCCTGATGGTGAACTACAGGCCAGGGCCCTGACTACGAAAATGGGGGTGGGGGACAGCTGCAAACAGTTACTTAAAGGGCTAGACCCAGTCCCAGAGGAATGTCTGCCCTGGGAAATATAATCTGCAAACAGAACTATACTAGTTAGTGCTATGTAACATGGCAGTTTCCATGTTAGTCAGGATATGGGATCCCACACTCTGATTCATTCATTAAGGATTTAGTGACATCTGCCCTGTGCCAAGCAGTGTACTAAGTTCTGGGTATTAAAAACAAAAACAGGTCCCTGTTATTACAGTCAGGTTGGGAGCAATTAGGTAAAGAAACAAATTTCATCGCTGTATGGTAAGTGCAGTAGTGGAATTGTATCATATCAACCCAATCATATACGTGTGGCAAAAAAAAAAAAAAAAGCAAGCGATAATGTAAATAGTGTGGGACACTCTGACCACTCTTCTACTCAGTGAACCTGTGCCCCAGGGATAGTGACATGGGAGGCATGAATCTGCTTTTCCATAGTTGACCTCTGTTCTTGCATGAGCATCCAACTGTGTGAAGTGGCATTCTGGTGTCCAAAGATGAGTTTTTATAAAACATGGCCCCCTAAATACAAACCAGCTACTTCACCTGGTGTTCAGCTGAAGAAGCAGTCATTGTTATAAAGTGGGTGGGCAAGACAGGCTGTGTTGGACTTAATGAAGGCTGATACATTAATCTCCAATATGGCATCTTCATAAAGGGTGTCGTAGAGGAATTTTGGCTATGTACAGTTTTCATCTTACATGTTGACTTTTACAAGGACCTAACCTAAAAGACTTGTCCCATTGCATATGGCTTTAAAGGGGCATCTTGCCCTTTCTGGAAAAAAATAAGTTCAGTGTGAATATGCGTGAGGTATATTGAAAGGAGTGGCATACATGAGTAATTAGGTAGGAAAGTCAATTAGGGTTGAACATTTTTGGTAAGCTTTTTGAGATCATTTTGGACTCACGCATACCCCTTGCCCTGTTTCCCCAGTGGTAGCATCTTACAAAACTCTAGTATAGAGTGGTATAGTGGCTAGGCTTCGGCACTCTCAATGCTGCCGCCTGGGTTTGATTCCCAGCCAGGGAGCTAGCAAAAAAAACAAAAAAACAAAAAAAAAACCCCACAAAAATCGAAACTCTAGTACAGTGCCACGGCCAGGAGACTGACAACGACATAGCCAAGACACAACATTCCATCACCCCAAGGGTTGTTCCTGTTGCCCTTTTATTGCCACATGCACTTGCCTCCCACCTCTACCCCTGCTCCCTTCTCTAACCCCTGGCATCAAATAATCTGTCTTTTGTTTCTGTAATTTTATACAGTAGACTCTCTGTTAACTGGAACTCAAGCTACCAGTTGCTTGAGAGTGCTGGTAGCTTGAGTTTTGGTTAACAGAGAGTCTCCTTACATTTATCCGGAATCTACCAATCCCCATGGGTGCCGGTTAACCAATGTAATTTCAAGTATATTATAGGAATGGAATGATACAGTATATAACCTTTTGGGATTGGCTTTTTTCACTCAGCATAATTCTCTAAGATTTTATTCCAGTTGTCGCTTGTGTCAGTAGTTTGTTCCTTTGTATTGCTGAGCAGTGTTCCATGGAATAGAAATACCATAGTGTTGCCAGAAAGCAGGTTCTTGGAGTTTGACACAGGACAGAATTCCAGGATGCACCGAATGAGCCAGACAAGCAGTACATTTGTTAGAGAAATATAGTACACTCGCAGGGTGATAGCAGGCAAGCTCAGAGAAGAGCAGCTGCCCTGAAGAGAAATGAGTTTGGGAATTTATTACACTTCAAATGAAAAGGTGGAATATTCAAGACTTAAAAGTGGTGTTGTAGATGTTCTTAGGCAGGTCCTCGCTGACCACTCCTTCCCATCGGGAGGGGGCATTTTTGTCCTAATTTGGCTCTCAGAACTGTCATGGTGATGCGGGCTGGAGAGTTTTCTGGGCTTCCATGCTAATAGCATTATAATCTATTATAATCAGCTAAAGTTCACCTAAAGAGTTGAGATAGCGTCCTGGATCATCTTTCAGCTGCCAAAATCTAGTACCGGAGGGAATGTAGTGAGCTTTTTCCTTAAATGCTGACCTTGTCTCCTCCTTCCTTCTCTACGCCCACCTCAGATGCCCTGTTCTTCCTGCCTATGGTAACTATAGTATGTTATCTATTCACCTGCTAGAGGACAGCTGGGTTGGGAAGGCCCCAGCAGAGGTGAGACCCTGGAACTCTCCATCCTTTTAGGGTCTGGGCTCCTCCCACATCTTACCATTCTGCTTTAGACCTCACTCCTGAGGCCGTCCCCACCCTTTGTCACTAGACTGTCCAGATTCTGAAACCCACTTGCTGACTACAGCTCCTCTCTTTCCCCTTCACTTCCGGCCTCCCTGAATCCTGGTCTGGTTCTCCCCACACAGACAGCTAGGCCCTCCAGCCCGCCCTGTTTCCCCACCTTCTCTCAGGCTTCATATCTGTTCTTCAAGCCCCATATGTCCTTTGAGCTGGAAATCAGATAGAATGACTTGACCGTCAGATCAAGGAGCCGAACTCCTTTTCCTGCTGGTCTTCTGCATCTGCCTACCAAACTATAACTTAGGGTCAATCCAGTGGTTTGCATTCTTTACACTTAAACCCAGAACTGCTGAGTCCTACTGGAGAGTCACACAGCCTCAGGGGTTGCAGCCACTAATTCCTGGTCTGTCCCCTTAGCTAAGGCCTTCAGTACCGCTCAGCAGTTCTTTGCCACCCACCTCAAGCCAGCTGCCACCGATGATGCCTAGGGTCCCACCGCAGACCAGCTGCCTTAGAATTCTAGGAGTGAGACCTAGACCTTGGTAATAGTTTTTAGAAGCTCTGGGGGGTGATTTGAGAAACTGATTTAGTCTCACAGGGTTGGTGTGAGGATTTCATGAGATAATGCATGTCGAGCACTTAGCATCATGCCTAGCAAATATTAAGGACCCAGTAACTTTTAAATATTCTTATAATTTTCAGACCTATAGTCAGGAACTTGGTGGCTTTCCAGCTCCCTGTCAATAAAATTATCTTTGCCCACATTTCCCTCTCTCTTCTTCCCTTTCTTCCTCTGAGGCTAGCTGATTTTTCAGACGGTGCTCCGAGTGCCACACCTTGCTCCCTCGTTTATCTCCACCTACTTTCTTTGCTCTGGCTTCAATCTTTCCCTCTTTACTGTATCTTTCCCTTTATTCTGAAAAACATCGCCAGGGATCTTCGAAAGATATACAAGGGGGGACCCACAAAACCCGGAATTATCTTCTGGCCAGCGGGCCCCTTGTAGGACAGGCTTCCCCCGCTAGGTGAGTGTTCTAGGAGCCCATCTGCATCCGTGTACCAACTGGCATTGTTGTGAGAGGCTGCGTTTGGCTGCAGTGAATTTTCTTCGGACACTTTCAACATATTTGCCCATTTCATGATGGGTGATTTACATGATCAATGCGCTGCATGGCAATGCACCTGCCCACACCACACTGAGTGTTGAGCAGTTTTTGACAAAAAACGGCTTGACCCTCATGCCCCACCCTCCCTCTTCACCTGATCTCACCTCCCCGTGACTTTTGTTTGTTTCCTTGGATGAAAAAAGTCCTCATGGGGAAATATTTTGCTGATGTGGAAGAGGTGAAGGAAAAAAACAACAGAAGTACTAAAGGGCATCAAAACCGATGAGTTCAAAAATGTTCTGAGCAGTGGAAAAAGTGTCTTGATAAGTGTATTGCATCAAAGGGAGAGTACTTTGAAGGTGACTGAAGTTTAAACATGTAAGAATAAGTACACAATTTTTTATAAATTCTGGGAGGTTTTGGGGGGTGGTCCCCCCTCTTCCTCTGAGCAGCACACTTTCCCCACCTTTTCTAACCCAGTTAGCAGGGGCAGTTCCCCACACACATTCCCTTCCCACTGCCCACCCACCTCTTCCTCCATTAGCCTGCAGCGGTCTAGTTTCTGCAGTAGTACTGCTCCTCACAAACTGCTCTCGCTCAGGTCATTGATCAGTCACTGCTAAACTGATTGTACTTCTTACCTGGTCATTCTGCAGCATTTATCGCTGTTGATCATTTCCTCCTTGGAACTTTCTCTTGCCTTGGTTTCTGAACACACCTTTCTCTCCCACGTATCTGGCCCTTCCTTTCATCTGTGCTTGTTGAGCTTCTTTCTTTGCTTATTGATATTCTCCAAGGATGTGTTTAGCCTGCTTTCTTCATCTTCTCATTTTCCATCTGTTCCCTGGGTAACCTCTTTGCCTCCCGTAGCATCAGCCACTACCTCCATGCTGATGGCTCCCAAACTCTCTCTATAGCTTGGTTCTCTTCTAAGGTGCCAGTCTTCCGCAGTTGCCAGTTGGTAAGCCACCCTTGCAAACCCTGCAGACTCATTATTTCCAACCTGCCAAAGTATCCGAAGCAGAATACTTGATTATTCAGACATTAAGTGGCAGATGGTATCCCCTGTGACTGAATGCTGCAGGCACTTTCCCAGTCATTGAACCAGAAGGCTGCTTTGTGAGGGAGGAATCAGAAAGAGAGGGCAGTCTAGAAGCTGTTTTAGCCAGGCCAAGTTGAGGTCTGATGGACCATCCTTGTCCCCCAACATGGTTCTCTCTAGTGCCTCGATCATTTGTCCCTTTCTCCCCTGGAAAATGCTGGCCCCAAGTTTGCCTCTTTGAGCCCTGATTTTTGGCACATCCTTTCCTTTGCTGTGTTCCTGTCTACAGTGTAGCTCCTCTAGTGAGGAAGTGGGCCTAGGATCCCCTTGCCCCCAATTTCATTAGTTGAACCCAATTTAGAAGTACTTTTGGTTTACTTGTCTCTAAGTTTATAAGGGAGACACCTAATAGCCCCCACCTAATGTACAATATGAAACAAGTAACAGATTCTATTTGAGTAAGAAATGGGAAATCCTGCAAAACAAATACCTTGACAGTCATTTTTAAGTATATGGTAATGTTTTTAAACATGGCTTTATGTAAACATAGGTCAAATTTGGGCACTTTTATGGGGTTGAGTATTCTTAATACACAAGATAAGATACTTTTTCAAAGTGTTGAATTATGGGGAGGCTTTATATATTGGGCCTCTTTTGGTAAAAAGTATTTCCTAGTGGGCTTTTTTTTTTTTTTTCATATCATTCCCACTGAAATGAAATAATAGTTAGCCTTGATTGAATGCTAGCTGCTTTATCACAATCTTCACAACCCTACAAGAACACTTAGGTACTGTTATTATGTCAGTGCACAAATGGGAAAAACACTTAGAGCAGGCATGTCCAACCTGTGGCACAGGATGTCTTTGAATGTGGCCCAACACAAATTCTTAAAACTTTATGAGAATTTTTTGCGACTTTTTCTTTTAGCTCATCAGCTATCGTTAGTGTTAGTATATTTTATGTGTGGCCCAAGATAGTTCTTTTTCCATTATGGCCCAGGGAAGCCAAAAGGTTGGACACTGCTGACTTAGAGGTTTAAAAACATGTCTGAGATCATATAGCAGAGTTGTGATTTGACCCCAGGACCCAAATTCTCAACCATTATGTTTCCTCTTCCTGTTACCAGTGAGGTACGTGGTGAAAGATGGGAGTTTCCCACAGCCAGGTGCCCATTTTCCATCTAAATCGGGGTCCCCAGTTACTGTCTTGATATGGGAAATGGGTTTGTGGTCATTGCCCCATGGCTAGGCCAACTAGACATCCCGTTTTAAATGGGACAGAAAACAAGGGTACTATCCCGTTTCAAATGGTACCTATGGTCAGCCTACTGACACCTTGAATTCAGCCTAGTGAGACTGGGCTGACCAGGCGTGCCGCTTGAAACTGGACAGTCCTGTTGTTGTCTGTCCCGTTTAAAACAGGACATCTGATCAGCGCTCTTAACACCATTGCCTGTGTTCAATTCCCAGCCAGGGACACGAAAAACAAAACCAAATGAAAAAAATAAAACAGTATGTCCGGTCAGCCTACCAATGGGGCAGACTTCTAGGAGTTTCTGTTGCTATGAATGAATGCGATTTTTTTTTTTTTTTTTTTTTTTTGCTAATGAGGGTAATCTAGACATGACTGCTGTACTGTGAGGAAATGAATTCGTTTGGATCTCCAATTATGTGAACATACTTTTTCCTTGTAGGTCAGACACATTCTGTGCGAAAAACATGGAAAAATCATGGAAGCCATGGAAAAGTTAAAGTCTGGAATGAGATTCAATGAAGTGGCTGCACAATATAGTGAAGATAAAGCCAGGCAAGGGGTATGGAGCTGCTATCACTTAAAACAATCTATCCCCCCACAGAGGACATACAGCAGTGGGGATTATTTCTATGTTTTGCCATTAATTTCAGCTATGTCTTGCTTTAAAGATCTTAAAAACGAACAGTTGAGTATGGGTCACCTGTGTCTAAACCTAAGCATGACCAAACTTGTACCACTAACAGACACCCAGCAATATTGTGAATGCTTCTGTGTTTGGTGCAGGGTTGAACCTCTTCCACCCGTCTGTCCTTGTTGAGCCGCCTTCTTTACAGCCCAGATGAATAAGCCTAGGAACCTTAGCATTCATGTTGGGAACTCCTCAAGCTGTATACCTGTTCCCACTTCAGGGCTTGACATCACATCTCTTTTGTTTTTTCCAGGGTGACTTGGGTTGGATGACCAGGGGGACCATGGTGGGACCATTTCAAGAAGCAGCATTTGCCTTGCCTGTAAGTGGGCTGGACAAGCCTGTGTTTACAGACCCTCCAGTCAAGACAAAATTTGGGTATCATATCATTATGGTTGAAGGGAGAAAATAAAAATGGTCTGAAAGACTGAACATGTTTTATACATTTTGCTTCTTTCTTTAAAAGGTGTTGAATAATCCTTGTATTTTATGAACTCTGTCACTGTAGGTTTGTACCTAGCTAGAGTCCTTTGTTCAGGACTTGGCTTACCCAGGATACTAAGTGAATGCCTTTTGCATGGATGTCACCCACAAAGGAAGGAAGCTGGAGTGCTAGAAAGGTAGACTAGAAAAGGCCAACTAATTTCTGTGGCATGGAGAGAGAGTGGTTTGTTTTCTTTTTTTTTTTTTTCTTGTATGTGGGTAGCTCCCTGGCCGGGAATCGAACCCAGGCCGCAGCACTGACAGTGCCAGCGCTGAATCCTTAAGCCACTACACCACCAGGGAACTCCTGGTTTGTTTTCTTCAGGGAGAAATAGTCCTATACTGCTGAATGACAGGGATTTGTTCTGAAAAATATGCTGTAAGGCAGTTTTGTCATTCACAAACACCACAGAGAGCACTTACACTAACGTAGATGCTGTAGCCTACTACACACCTAGGCGCTATGGGATAGCCTATTGCTCCTGGGCTGCAAGCCTGGACATCATGTTACTGTACTGCAATACGATAGGGAAATGTAACACAGTGGCAAGTATTTGTGTATTTAAATGTATGAGGGTTTTCTGGAAAGTGTCCAGCTATGTAATATGAAAAATAGAGGCATTTATGGTTGGATTTTTTTTTTCTAGACAGCCCTCGTATTTAAACATAGAAAAGGTACAGATACAGTATAAAAGCAGTACACCCATCCAAGGCAATAAGCACAAATGGAACCTGCAGGACTGGAAGGTGCTCTCGGTGAGTCAGAGAGTGAGTGGATGTGAAGGCCTAGGATCAGGTATTGTGTTTTGCCATGTATAATGCGTACCCACATTTTTTGGCCCAAACTTTCAGGGAAAAACGATGTTTCATTTTAATTTTTTAATTCAAATTTTTATTTGTTTATATTTAGGTACTTGGTTTTTTTGTATTATAAAGGAATTTTAGCATTGGTTAACATTATAGTACAAAAGTTTCATGTAAGAAATAATTATAAAACATAACAATAAGGTACAAGAAATTTTATGTATCAAATTTTTTAAATATAAAAAATGGTTATCGCATTCCATGGTATTATTTTGCATATGGATATCATTGTTGATTTCTAGAGTTACACGTTTTTAACTCATAGCATAAATAATTAAAAACATTTATACAGATATGGAATTAGTACTACCTATGTATAATGCTCGTCCTTATTTTCTCCTTGCAAATTTGGGCAAAAATGTGCACATCATACATGGCAAACTAAGGTACATGTCAAGTCCCTTTAGTCTTCTCTAATCTGGAACATTTTGGCCTCACCCCTGGCCTCGGGTGGGAAGACGGGCTGGAGATTGAGTTAATTAATCATGCCTAAGTAATAAACCCTCCATAAGAATAACCAAAACAAAACCAAAGTTTTGAGTTGGTGAACAAATCAAGGTGCTGGGAGTGTGGCAGTGCCCAGCGGGTATGGAAGCTCGACCCACCCACCCCACCCTTCATACTTTGTCCCATATATCTCTTCCACTTGGCTGTGTAACCAGTAATAAGTAAACTGAGTTCTATGAGCTGTTCTAGCAAATTATTGAACTTGAAGGAGCAGTCATAGGAACCCTCAGTTTGTAGCCACATTGGACAGAAGTGTGGATAAGGTAAAGACCCAATACTAGCAGCTGGCAACTAAAGTGAGGGCACTCTTATGGGAGTGAGCCCTTAAACCTATGGCATCTGACCCTAACTCCAGGTAGTGTCAGAATTGAGTTGAATCGTAGGACACCCAGTTGGTGTCTGCAGAGAACTGAAGAAGTGCTTGGTGCAAAAAACTCCCACACATTTTATGTCAGAAGTGTGAGTAAAAACAGCTCCCATATTATAGTGGCTTTTCACTGGATAACACGAGGTTAAAAATCCATTTCACTCCTTACTGTGTGATCTTGGGCGGGTCACAGCCTCACTGAGTCCTAGTTTCCGCAACTAAAAAATGGAAATGCCACTCTCAACCTCAAAAGGTTACGGTAAGGATTAAACAAGAAACCTTTGTAGCATGCCCAATACACAGTAGGTGCTTGATGAATATTAGTTCCCCTCCTGCAGTGACCAAGTGCAGAGTGTGCTGTACTACACTTTGTTTCTGAGAGGGAACCAAACTCCTTTTCAGTCCATTAACCCAAAGGTACAATGTGCTAGCATATGTCAGAACACAGTAGTGTGGGAAGAATGGCTAAGTGGTTGGCAAAGTGACTCCAGGGTAGGGTACCAGTGATAAAGAAGCCTAGCACCCAGCCTTCTGCATGTTAATTAACAGGTCTTAGATCTGGAATACTAATGACAAGCTCCTGCCTAAAACTGCGGGGTTTCTATATGCATCTGCCAGTATCATCTCAATGAAAGAGAGTGAATGGGAAACACTTGGGGAAAGTAACTTTAATAATCCATATTTGAAATGTGATATATAAAACTGATCATTTTCGGAATAAAAAATGGCCAGAATAATTTTACAAAAAAATTTCTAGAAATAACATAGTTCTGTTGAGTTTATAAAGGATGCCTAAAAGAAAAATATAAGAATATTCGAGTAAAGTAACATTAACCTAGTGCTCAGAATACTAGCATATATACATATATTTGGGGTGGGGCAGGAGCAGGGGGTAAAGGCCAAATTTACAAAAGTTAGAAACAAAAACTTGCCCTTTTTTTCATATGTCATTTTGTTATGTATTCAAAACTTGCCTTTTGAGGTCTCTTCTCACCTTACGCCTGAATGCTTCATGCTCCCAAAGAACGCAATTATGAGACCAAATTACCTTATACACAGTTTCACTTTAAAATACAACAAACAAACAAACAGGCTATAGTCTCAAGTTGTATTAAGTTGCTTATACAAACTTAACGTCATGAGCATGACTTCAGGATCTGCACTTTTTATGTCAAGTGCTTTAACTAAGCAGTTTAAGGCCTCCTGTATTTCCCCACACTCTTTCAATGCTTTGCCACGTGTTACAAGAGACTCATAGTCATTTGCAGCCTCCACTGCCTTATCCTGGGGAGAATCAACCAACTGTCCAGCAGACAGAGGCTCAGGGTCACCAGGAGAGGTCGCCTGAGCTAGAATACCAGGTTTAGGTGTAGTTAACGAACTGGACTTATTTTCTGAAGACAAGGTTTCTCTGGAAGCCTCCTCTTCTGTACCCTCTGAGGCTTCATCACTGCTTTCCTCTGCTTTGTCCTCCAGATCATCTTCAGCTACCTTTGGTTCACTGCCGTTTTCAAGTCTTTCCTCCATGTCTTCCACATGATCTAAAACCACATTAATAAGAGATCTTCTAGAAGCCAGGGATCTCCTAGCATTTATAGACTTATTTGTATTAGGTATTTTAGGTGAAAAGAAACTTCCAGGTGGACTGATGTCACTTTTGGGAGTTGAAGCATCGAATTGTTTTACAGGTAAGAACCGAAAGGGAGACATGCTGAATGGATTTGCACTTGAAGTATCTTGAAAAGTATCATCTTCATCTTCACCGTCTGAAATGATCCTTCTAGGGTTCCTTCTAACTTTCACATTAACTACTTCTTCTAGCTCATCATCTTTCTCAGAAAGACCAATACTCAGACATGCTTTGCTATGCACAAACTCTGTGTTAGAATTAGCTGCAGAGCCACACAAGCTATTTCCTTTCTCAACAAGCTCCAAAGACCGACCAGAAAGATTTTGTCTATTGTCTGCAGAGTCTTCCAAGAAAAGATTGAAATCACAAACGTACTGTGGTGAAGATGCTAAAGGTTCCTCTTCCAGTGTGGCTCCATATGCTTGAGCATCCTGCACTGCACTGTGAGATGCTGACAAGTCATCATCAGCTATTTTAATAACAGATGCATTTGATTCCGTATTTTGATTTTCATTTGTCATGGGATTATAAGGATGTAAAATCTCATCATCCTTTAGTTCATCTAGATTTGGCCCAAGATCAGCTCTGACAGATGTGCTAAGTAAATAGTTAAAATTTCCCAGAGGCTTTTCTTGCAGAGCCTCCTGTGTAGGCTCCTCCTGTGATGCCTCTTTTTGTAGAACCATTCCCGATAAAGAGTTGGTCCAAATTTCTTCCACACTTCCACCCACCTTGGGTAAAGTAGCTACAGAGTCAGCATCAAATATACTTCCATGTGGGTGCCTACCATCTTCCAGGACGGTAACGTTCATCATTACACTGGAAAGATCTTGTTTCTCACTCTCTTCAGGCAGGTCATCAATGATTACACTTGCCATTTGGGAACTGATTTCTTCTTCCTGGGTATGATGAGTAGTTAGAAGAGGTGAAGGCTGAGGCTGTGGTTTATTCAATTCAGGGCATTTCTTCTTTCTTTGAGACACAGGTTCTCTCAGCCAGATCTCATGTCCAGTTCTTTGTCGTTCCATTAAGAGCTCTGTATTTTGAGACTCAAATTCAACAAGAAATTGAGCTTTCTGAACCCTTTGATGAATGTAGTGAGAATCTTCTATCACATCAAGCTCTTCTTTAACAGACAGATCACGTGTGTACATCAAATCATGGTCTGAGATTCCAGCTATCCCCAAAGACTGCAGGTAGGCAATATGTTCATCTAGTTTCTTATCAGATCTCCTCTGAGCAGCATGCAAAGACTGAAGCTGAAGCTGGGTTGCAGAGTTCTGAAAATCCTCAATTGTGAAGAGCTCTCTTAATTCTTGTTTACTAAAATACCGGAAAGGGTTCTTCTTATCACCAGTAGTTTGTCTTATTAATGAGTCCTTGAAAACCTGTCTTCTGTATATTTTCTCCTCTACAGTCCCACAGGTAATTAACCTATAAACCACCACATTTTCTGTTTGTCCAATTCGATGAGCTCTATCCACAGCTTGAGCATCAGTTGCAGGATTCCAGCTAGGGTCAAAAATGACCACTCTAGTTGCTGCAGTTAATGTTAAGCCAACACCACCTACTTGAGTGGTAAGCAGAAAAACGGAGTAATTTTTATTTTGCTGGAATAAGTTAATTCTTTTTTCTCGTTCAACAAGGTGAGTAATTGTTCCATCAATTCGCAATATCTTAAAGTGCTGATTCTTTAAGAGGCGTTCAATGATGTTTAGAATTTTTCTTGACTGGGAAAACACCAGAGTTTGATGCCCTTCATCTCGCAGTCTCTTAAGCAGGTCCATCAGAAATATCATTTTTCCAGATTCTCTCATCAGTGTATCATCAGTTATTTCATTAATACTGTCCATATCTGAGGAATCTTCTTCATTTTCATCTTGAACAGAGAAGCTGACAGCCCCTAGATTCAGCAAATGACAAGCCCGTGCAGAGAGCAGCCTAGGATGATCACACAGCTTCTTTAAGACACCTAGCTCAGCCAAAGGTGAGCGTGTCTCCGTTAATAACTCCTTGATATGATCTAAAGACACAAATTTCCTGTATATTTCTTCTTGTAAAGGTACGAGACGTATCCAAATAATTAAATCATTTTTCCTGGAAAGGGAAGGCATTTCATAAGTGGCACCAACACCTGGATTCTTTTCACTAAGTCTCACCTCTGGGTCGCTTGACTTTTTCTTCTGTACTTCTTCTTTAGTCCTCCTGAGAAAATAGGGTTTTATGATTGCCATTAAGTTTTCAGATATTTTAAATCCCAAGGCTTTTTCCCCTGGAGTAGCATCCTTCTCTCTGGCTCGAGTAATAGGATTTTCATACTCCATTTTAAAAGTTTTTAATGTTCCTAGCAGGGAGCCTTGACAAGCGAAATCAAACAGGGACCACAGTTCTTGTAAATTATTCTGGATTGGGGTTCCTGTGAGAAGGATGCGATTACTGGCAGGAATAGCACGAGCACATATCGCTGACTTGGTAGATGAGGTTTTTATTTTATGTGCTTCATCGAGGATGATATAATCCCACACAAATTCTTGGCCATTCAAGCTTGAAAGTTGTTGCCAATTATTGATTAACATTTGGTAGGTAGTGATAATGACACCGTTACTTTGCTGAATCCGACTGAGGTTTCTGGCACGTTCATCCTTGCTAGGACCATGAAAAGTTTTGACTCTCATTCCGGGAGTCCACTTGACAAATTCTTTCATCCAAGTGCTAATGAGACTGGTTGGCATGATCAGCAGTACATGATTCACAAGTGAAGCATCAAACATACCAGAAAGGAAAGCAATGATTTGAACAGTCTTCCCCAACCCCATATCATCTGCCAAGATACCACCTTTTCTTCCATCCCTGTATAGGCTATAGAGGAAAGCTATACCTTCCTTCTGATGCTCAAAGAGTTGGTTGTGCAGTTCTCTGTAAAGCAGCAGGCCAGAGTTGCACACATCTGTGAATTCATCATCTTCATGATCTGCCAGCGCCTCCAAGGCTTCCTTTATTTTTTGGATTCTGCTCATCACCTTTTCATTGGGAAAAATGTCCTTTGCCAAATTAAAAAGTTTAAGTGCTTCTTCCAGATCTCCATTCTTAGTTGCTTCTTTGGCCTCTTTCACGTACCTGTAAAAAAGGAGGTTTAAAAAGATATGTAGATATATATGAAATGTGTGTGTGTGTATGGGTGCCAAAAAATGTATATACATTTTAAGCGAGGTTTTGTATGTATTAAAGTTGAGTTGAATTATAGTAGCAATGTGTAGGATGACGTTCGCTCAAAGGTGGCATTAATTAATTGAATGCTAGCGTCACCACGCAACAGGTGGAACAATCAAAGAAAATGGCAGAAGCACAGTTTTCATTTGAGGAGCACAAGATAAATCTGAAGTGGTATTTGAAATTTGAGAACATTGTGGAAGTACGGTAACAACTGAGGCATGAATGTGCAACAGAATCTCCACCATGCCTAACAATTGCACGCGTTCATGATCAGTTTGAGATGCATGGTGCTATGTGTGACGTGCAGTGATACAAGTGCACACTTTGGTCAACGTTGCTCAAGCAGTAGTAGTTGGCCATAATCAGAAGTGTCTGGACACTGATGGTAACCACTCTGAGCACCTCTTATAATTGCAGAAGTCAAATGTGACTTGTATTCATCTTTTGTTATCATTATATAGTGAGAATTACAATTTTAATACATTTTTTTACTTTCTTAAAATATGTATACATATTTTGGCACCCTCTGTATATATCATATATATAATAAGATTAGACAGAAAGGAAACAGATTGAACATTCAGTCTAAGAACACTTTAGAGTCCATACTGGAATCCAAACCACAGTTGAGTTTTTAATATCCTCAATTCAGGGTTGGAAAGATTAGCACAGAAGATGCCAATGAAAGCTGGCACCACATAAGACACAAATATCCACTAGATACTGCCAGCAACACCTTCAGGCACTAATTTTGGGAAATGTATGTGCGAAGGTTACTGGTTCCACAGCATTAAAAAAACTGCCACCCATAAGTATGGAGTGATATTTTTTGTGTAAAATCAACCAATCAACCAACGTATATTGTGGGAGCATGGACATAAGAAAGATACTTGGGCACTCATGACTCAAGCCTTATTTTTCTGTACCTCTCTGATGTATTTGACACTACTGACCACTCCCCTCCTGAAAATTCCCTCCTTCCACTGCATTCCTATAGATTCTTCCTGGTTTCCTCCCCAACCCCTGCCATTTCTTTCTTCTCTGTGTCCTTCTTGAGCTCCTATTCTGCCTCTCAGAGTTTAGTCCTGAGCCCTCTTCTCACTCTTTTTACTCTCTCCTTGGGCTCTCCCAGAGCTTCCACTCCCACCTGTGTGCTCATGACTCTCAAATCACTTTCTCCAACCCAGGGCTGCCCACCAAGCTCCAATCTAGAGCAGTATTACAACTGCCTTCTGGACCTCTCTACTTAAAGTCACACAGGGAACTCCAATTCGATGAACCCCAAGTTAAAATAATTATTTTCCCTCTAAAAACATGTTTCTCCATTTGTGTGGCTGTAACTGACACTACCATCCACTTAGCCATACAACTTAAAAATCTGAAGATCTTTCTTGACTCCAACTCAAATATGAGTCATCTTTGCTCTCTCCCCTCTTTTTACCCACAACCCAGCCAGACAGTCCTCAAGTCCTATTACCTTTATTTCCCAAGTATAATCTGTCTCTCCTTCCATCTTCACTGCCACTACTGTCCAAGTCACCATCATCTCTGGCCTGCATAACTGCAACTTCCTACTCATTGGTTTCCCTACATCCACTTCTGGCCCCTCCAGTACATTCTCTATATAGCAGCTGGCAATAATGTCCTAAATCATAAAAGGAATCATATCACTTCTCTGCTTAAAATTCTTCAGTGGTTTACAGTCAAGTGATTTTGAAAGGATGCCAAAACAACTCAGAGAGGAAAAGAACAGTCTTTTCAATTGGACATCAATGTGCAAAAGAATGAAACTGCCCCCCTACCTCACCACCATACACAAAAAATTAATTCAAAATGGACCAAAGACCTAACTATAAGAACTAAACCTACATAACTCCTAGAAGAAAATATAAGTATAGATCTTCGTGACCTTGGATTTGGCAGCAGTTTCTTAGATATGATGCCAAACATACAAGCAACCAAAGGAAAAGATAAACCGAGCTTCATAAAAATTAAAACCTTTTGTGCTTTAAAAGACACCATCAAGAAAGTGGAAATACAACCCAAGGAATGAGAAAAAATATTTGCAAATCATGTATCTGATAAAGTATATGTACCTAGAATATATAAAGAACTCTTACAGCTCAATTTAAAAACCCATTTTAAAAATGGGCAAAGGAGCCGAATAGCACTTCTCCAAAGAAGATATACAAATAGCCAATAAGCACATGAAAAGATGCCCACCATTATTAGTCACCAGGGAAATGCAAATCAAAACCACAATGAGATATCACTTCATACCCATTAGGAAAGTTAGAATCAAAACATGAGAAAATACCAGGTGTTGGCAACACTGTGGAAAAACTGAAACTTGCATATCATTGGTGGAAATGTAAAGGGGTGCAGCTGCTTTGGAAATCATTCTGTCAGTTCAGTTCAGTCCCCTCAACAAATTACATATAGAGTTACCAGGTGATCTAGGATTCTACTCCCAGGTACAAACCCAAGAGAAATGAAAATATTTGTCCATATAAAATCCTGTACATGAATGTTCACAGCAGTATTATTTATAAAGCCAAAAGGGGAAATAACACAAATGTACATTAACTGATGAATGATAAAAAAATATGATATATCCATACAATGGAATATTATGTAGCCATAAAAAGGGATGAAGTACTGATACATGCTACAACACGAACAAACCTTGAAACCATTTTGCTACATGAAGTAATAAGCCAGTCACAAAAGGCCACACATTTTGATTCTACTTATATGAAATGTCCACAATAGGCAAATTCATAGAGAAAGTAGATTAGCAGTTTGCAGGGGCTGGAGGGCTGGGGAATCCAAGGCCTGGAGAATAGTGATGGCTAAAGGGTAAGGAATTTCTTTTGGGGGTGATGGAAATGTTCTAAAACTAATTGTGGTGATGGGTGTACAACTCTACTAAAAATTATTCAATTGTACATTGTAAATGGATGAAAATATGGTATGTGAACTGTACTTCAATGAAGCTGGTAACAAAAGTTGTTTAGTGGCTTCCTGTGGCCTGCAGAATGAAGTTTAAGCAATTTAGATTGGCATTGCAAACCCTCCCTGACACAGCCGGGAACTGCTGACCTCTCTACCTGAACTCTTGTCACTTCCTGCTTGGAACATTTTATTTTAACCCCTCATGCCCATCATGCTCCTTTGTGCCCCCTAAGCTGAGACTCACAGCAACCTCTTCTTCCTGGAATGCATGCCTCTTTCACCAAGCTAACCTCACTGAACTCATTCTTTAAGATGGTGACGCTCAGTGTTCTGCTTGTTAAAACATGGATTGCTGGACCCCAACATCAGATTTTCTGATTCTGTAGTGAGGCCCACATATTTGTAGTTCTTTAAGCTTCCCAGGTGATGCTAATGCTTGTGGTCCACAGACCACACTTTGAGTTGCTTTAAGATATAGACCAGGCCCCAGTGTGGTTCCTCTAAGATGCCTTCCATCCCGACCTTATCCTCCAACCGGATGGGTTGTTCCATCTCAATATTCCCCTATGTGTTAATCTGTATCCATATATTTAATGCATTGTATTAAAGTCAGTACAGAACAACCTAGCTATATTACAAAGGTATGAAACAATCTCACTGAAGGGGGTGGAGGGAAAAGGTGCTGATGTAAGTAATCTAGGAAATGAGCGAAGCCTGTAAACAAGCAAAGAAAACGACGTAAGTGTTGTCCTCTAGTGGATAAAGTCGTTTCCCATGGGGTATGGGCAAACAATTCTGATATGCATGCATATCAGAACTAAAGCATTATGTAAATGATGGCAGATAGTGGGAGCCAGGCTGCTCACTGTTTGAATGGGACTTAATAGATAAGAGGAGGAGGTTAGGATGATCAAAGTTGGAGACATCAGTACAAACCCATATTTGACACAGATACAGATGATTCCACACAGAAACATTTACAGACAAGTGTATACACATAGGTTAGTATACACACATATTTCCTTGCTCTGTCAGCTGAGTGGGTGTAGAAGCAAGGAAACCCCAGTAGCAACGAGTGTACCCAGTGTTCAGATCTTGGTTTCCAATACCATTCTCCAATAAGAGGAACTAGGGCTCCTTGGAAACATGGCTGATTCTAGAACTGTGGCAGGAAATATATAAGATGAGCGTGGAGTTTCTTGTAGTGTCAGAAAGTGCTCAAATAAAAGGAAAAGGAAAAACAACCAACCCCTACAGTGACAGGAATGCATCAGACAGACACAGGAGCCAAATGAAAGTGCATCCAATAATCAAAGCTCAAACAATCTGAGTGACAAAATAAAGTAGTATTGGATTGTAACCCAAAGTGTAAAATAAATACGAGTCCTTACTGATAAAAAATGAGTGAATAAATAAAGAAGAGACAAATCTCTCATAATTTATATAGCTACTCTGTCCTCAAGGAGAAGGAACATAACTCCTACTCCTTAAACATGGAGTGCACACAGTAACAAAGTATGGAGGGGAGGGGTGTGATGGCAGGAAGGGTAACAATAAAGTGGAGAAACCTGGCAAACGGTAGCCCAGCCACATGATCAGTCAACATCAAAAGTGGTACGTTGACAGTACAGACCTTTGATGTGATGTGATGTGATGAAAAGGGTATTGTACTTTACTTCTGTCGTCTTCTCCTCAAGAACCAAAAACCCCAGTCTAATCATGAGGGGGAAAAAATTGATAAATCCCACTGGGGAAATTCTACAAAATACCTGACCAGCACTCCTGAAAACTGTCAAGGTCCACAAAGACAAGCAAAGTCTGAGAAACTGTCACAGGCAAGAACCTAGAGACAGATGATTAACTGTAATGTAGTGTCCTAGATAGGATGCAGGAACAGAAAAAGGACAGTAGGTAAAAAGTAAAGAAATCTAAAGAAATTATGGATTTAGTTAATATTACTCTATCAGTGTTGGTCCATTAACTATAGCAAACATTCCACACTAACGTTAAGATGTTAACAGAGGAAACTAGATGTGGGGTCTATGGCAACTCTCTGTACTCTGTATCTTGGCAATATTTCTGTGTGTCTAAAATTACCGTAAAATTAAGTTTATATAAAAAAGAAAAAATCATCTGTTTGTGTAGCTGCCTGTGAACTTGAGATCAGGGATAAGAATCAGGTCTTAGGCCAGACACTCAGTAATAGTCACCTAAATGTAAAGATGAAGAGGAGGAAAAGAGAAGAGCCTACTGGCTGCAAAACTCTGCAGCTCCTACCCTGGCATGTGGGCCGCCCACCTCCCCTACTCTGGTGTGCTTTCGAATTGTTACGTTCCCTGTTACTCCGATGAGGCCACAGTGGTGACTACTGGAATCCTCCAGCTAAGTGCAGACCCTGAACCCACTCTCTGCTCTCTTTTTCCTCCTGCCCCTTCCTACCTCAGGGTACCTTCACTTGGGTAACGGGTTGTCTGCCTTGGTCTATGTTCCAGACCTTGAAGGAGAAAACATTTCATTTCTTATTACTGTTACATTCTTCCCGAATTCCTGAACTGGTAACCTACCTGGCATCCTGAACTCCTGTGAAGCCAGGCCTCCAACCCCAGAATAAAGTGGTGCCACTGAACCCTAACCATACCCCAACGTTTTAAATGGCAACTAGACTTCTTATCACCAGCCTAAGGCTCATACTGCTCGGACCCACCCATCCTCTGGAACTCCCACATTTGTCAACCTTCTGCCTGAAACACGACCAGTTTACAGTATTCCTTGGACACCATCACTATCTGGCTGGGTTGAACCACTGATGTCCTCCAAGTTGCCCTCCCAGTCCCTGGTCCACCTGAGTTAGCAGGTCTAATACTGCATCTCAGCTCTTCCCTCCACCTCATCCGCTTCACCAATGAAGTTAGACCTAGGACAGTATTCTGTCCCTATAATGGAACCTGGGGAAAATGAAATCTGCTGTTTATAGCACTGACGTTATCTTTGCGTATCCAGTCCCCTTGTCAAGGTGAGTGTGAATACATCAGACACAACTGGTAAGTCTTTTGATTCTCAATCAGAATCAATAAAATGTGTGTGGCTGACATAAATACTGCAGGTGACCTGAATGCCAGCCGGTACTGGAAACCAGTCCATCAAAGCCTGGGTCATGGAAGAACTAGCATGGGAAGACAGTGACCTTCTGGCCTCACTTCCAGGGATGATCATTTTAATCAGAGTAGAAAACAATTCATCATAAGCACACATATACAAATGTAATATTATTAAATAGCAACTTCAGGAGTAGAGAATATGGTTCACATTTCAGTCAAATAGCGACTGCTGATCATTTAATAAGCAGCTCTTCCCTGCCTTGCCCCACCTGTGAGATGGACATCTAGGAATCACCCTCCCCGAGCTGCCACAAAATCATTGCTTTACTCGTGATCGCTCCAAACTGGAAACCCAAGTGTCCAGCATGGATTAACAATCTGTGGTATATTCATACAATGTAATTGTACTACTCAGTAATAGAAAAGAATGCATGAACTCATACGTGTGAGTTGCAAAAACATGCTAAGCATAAGAGTATGATTTCACTTATATGAAGTTCTAGAATAGGCAAAACTAATCTGTGGTGAAAAACAGCAGTGGTTGCTGCTGGAGGTGGCAAGTGGGAGTGGGGATTGCCTGGGAAAGAGGCATAGGGAACTTTCTGGGGTGATGATGACGTACTATACCTTGACGGGGTTTGGGTTATAGAGGTATATGCATGTTTCAAAACTCACCAAATGTACACTTAAGACCTGTGCATTTCTTTGTATGTAAATTTTACTTCAAAAGGAAAAAAAAAAAACTGAAATACTGAAATCCAGTCAATAGTCTGTATGCTGAAATAGAAGGAAGTATTCTGATGTCTGCAATTTACTTGGAAATGCATCCAAAAAATAAGATGAATTAGTAGAATAGATGTGTCATAAAACAATTACATTGAAATGTTAATAATAGAATCTGGGTGGATTAAAAAAAAAAAAAAAAAGGAAAATACTGCTTTGCCCATAGATTGCTGCCTCGGTTTGGAGGCACTTGTATAACTGGGAGTCACAACTCACAGACTGCAATGTGGCTCCCTACCCAACCACTCTAATGCAACTGTTGTCACCAAGGGCACCAGTGACTCCCATACTGCCAAATCCAATGGCCATTTCTTGGTCTTTATCTCCCTTGAACCCTTCTGCTGCCTTTGAAACTACTGACCACTATGTCCCTCCTGAAGTTTTCCCTCCTTGTACAGTGGTATACAACTCTCCTGGATTTCTGTCTACCTCTCTAACCATTCCTTTTGGCTGAATCTTGAATTCCTCTTCCTCTGCCTGTCCCTGTGTAAACGCTGATATTCCGAGGATTTTTTTATTGTCATTGCCTTTCAGATTCTATGCACTTTCCCCCAGATTTTACTACTGGCAGTGGCTTTGTACTGGGTTGAATAGTATCTCCCAAAATTCCACGTCCCCCTGGAACCTGTAACTGTGACCTTGTTTGGAATTAGAATCTGCAGATGTAATCAAGTTAAGATGAGGTCATATTGGATTAGGGCGGGCCCTAATCCCCGTGACTGGTGTCCTTGTAAGAGCTACAGCTGAACAGAGACAGAGAGACAGATTGAAGAACTTGAAGACAGAGGCAGAGATGGCAGTGATGCATCTACAAGCCAAGGAACTCCAGGACTGCTGGTACCACCAGAAGCCAGGAGAGGCAAGAGCAGATTCGCTCAGTCTCCAAAAAGAAACTAACCCTGATGATGGCACCTTGATTTCAGACTTTGGACACCAGAACTATAAGAAATAAATAAATTTCTGGGCATTTGTTATTGTGGTGAATCTATATGAGATAAAAATTTGCCATTTTAACCATTTTAAATTATACCTCAATGAATGAAATTAATTACATTCATAATATTCTACAACCATCTCCACTATTTTTAAAACTTTTCCATTAAATAAACTCTGTTCTCCATCCCACCCCCTGCCCCCAGCCCCCGGTGATCTCTATCCTATGTGAATTTGCCTATTCTCAGTATCTTATACAAGTGGAATCACACAATATTGGTCCTTTTGTGTCTGGCTTTTTTCACTTAGCATAATGTTTTCAAGATTCATCCATATTGTAACATGTGTCACAATTTCACTCCTTTTAAGTCTGAATAACATTCCATTGCATGTAAACACCACATTTTATTTATCTATTCATCTGCTGATGGTTACTTGGATTGCTCCTACCTTCTGGCTCTTACAAATAAAGGTGCAATGAACATTGGTGGACAAGTATCTGGATCCCTGTTTTCAATTCTTTTGGATAAGTACCTGAGAGTGGAATTGCTAAATCATATATATGGTAATTCTGTGTTTAACTTTTTGAGGACTGCCATTTGTTTAAGGAGACTGAGGGGAGGGATGTGGACTAGCTAGAATTTTAACAGATGCCTGAAAAATCAAAGCCATTGCTCCATCCACCATTCCATCTTGCCTCCATTTAAATTTTTCCCAGGCCTACCGTCGAAGTCCAAAGATCTGCTTCCACACTTCCTACCTCCACCATGTTCTAGCAATACTAAAATCCTACACTGCTCTGAAGGAGCCATGCTTCCCCTTGCTTCTGACCCTTTAGATATAACACCCTGCCTAGTATGCCTTGTGCATCAGCTTCTTTCCCACTGCTTAAGCTAATTCCCACTCACCCTTTAAAAGTCAGTAAAGGGAATATTTTTTTCCAAGAAAGCCCCCCCCCCACAAATTCTGGATTAGGGAATATACCTCTATGTTTATGTCTATCGTATGAGAATTTCCATTTGTCTTTCTTCCTCACCAGACAAGGATATGTGTCTTTTTCACTACTGCATCCTCAGCAACCAGAAGTGTGGGCTGGTCCACAGGAGACATTTAGTAAATGTTTGTTGAAGGCATGAAATGGTGAGATCAGGATACTCAAAAGTTAAGAGAAAGAGAGCATCTTTCAGATACAATGGGCAATCTTTTGTCATTCCAGGAGTTTGCAACCCTCCATCAAAGCTACCTTACAAGTTCTTCCACTAGCAGACTAAAATCTGCCCAACCACCTAACACCTGCTGTGCAAAACGCTGCCTTCAAGAGAGCACAGTAAGCAGCATTTAGAGGAAGTCCCTTCAACATTAATACAATTTAAGTGCTTTTATGAGCAGCCTTGTTTAAAACAAATCCAAAACATCAGGCTACTAGAGATTTCAATGGAAGAACTTGAGCTTAACTGTAAGACCCAGCAGAAGCTTACATCCTGAGACATCATTGCTCCTGAATTAACTCTAATCTGAGGTAGTGAGGAGGCACCAATCCCCAGTGATGCCCCAGAGAGCTCTCTCTGAACATTCTTCCATGATAATCACCCAATGTTACAGGTCCTCTATTGGTGAAATTGTAACCACTGTGCTTGGAGGACATTTGACTAACCAAAATAAGCTTCAGTTGTTCAAACATGCATTAAACACTTAATATGTGTCAAACATTGTTCTAAGCACTGGAGATATAGCTGAGAACAAAGTGCATTTCTGCCCTCATGTAGCTTACAGTACAGGGGACTGACATTTCTCAAAGAATCACATAAATAATTCAGTTAAAAACTGTAATAACAGCCACGAAGGGAAAGTACAGAGGGCTATTAGAGCATACAACAGGGGAACTCTGGGATAAAGATCAGGGTGAGGCAGGACATGTAGCCTAGGAAACTGACAACATCCTCTGGGGTGCAGGGTGAGGTGCTTCACCAGTAACAAAGTAAATGCATCCAGTGCCTGCAGCTCAAGAAAAGCAAGAACAGGTTTCTTCCAGCTAGACAGATCCTTACGACTGGGACCAGACCTTTAGCTAATTATAATATTATCATAATCTCATTTGCATCGAAGTTGCTGCAATGGGACCTTACCAAACCCTGCCTCCTGGAAGTATAAATACCCTGAGTCAGGACTTCCTCAGTGGAACTCCTTTCTGAGTTTGCCTGCACTTCTCAAGTGTATACTTTGGTGTAAAATAAATTTCTGTGCTTTGCTGCATCTGTATCACTCTTGAATTCATTCTTGTACAGAGACAAGAACCCTGTCACTGCTGCTCTGGGTTGAGTCCTCCCTTGGACATCCCTGTGAGCCTCCCATGACAAGTGGGCCTCAAACTTCTCCAGAGTTGGTCCTTGCTGAATACAACCCAAACAAAGCATAGTTATTACTAAGCAAAGACCTAGAGGCACATGACAACTAATAGAACTGAGTGAGGATGCTGTATGAAAAGCAGCATATGCCCTGTCTTAGGGGGCAAGCTGTTATTATTCTTCCCTAGATGGTAACTGCAATGCAGGAGGAAGAGCCCAGGGTTACCAAGATCTTCTGATGGTTGGATAAATAGTGAAAATTCTTTTATGTGAAATCTCCTGATTTTTAAAGATAGGCCTGAGGCTCTTGAGGATGTGACGCCTAGACAAGGTTTGGTTTGGGGCTTAACACCATCCACCTGTAAGACCAATCACTTAAAAATGAGTAATGCTTTCTGTAGTATTTATTGTTTGTGTCATTGGCTTTGGATTCCACAAACAAGAACTGTCTAGATCAAACCATGTGGCCTCAATGAGATCTAAGCTTCTTAGTGCTCTGGCAGGGCCTTCATACCCTGTCACAAAGAGAATACAAGCAGGCAGGAAGAGCAAGGCCTATTTTAAAGTGGATAAAGACAGGCAGACATCTACTCAGTCCCCCTCCTTCATAACTTTAGTGGAACTTCTGCCAGAATAAACAGGAAGATAACATCCTCATACGTGTCAACATGCCCTAAGAAAGCAGCTGAACCTGCTGGCTAATTACTCCAAAAAAATAGCTAATTAATAATGATGCCAAAACCAAATTATCCTTTTTTTCTGGCACAGTGGATGTGCTTGGCATCCAGATGGATCATACCAGCCAATGCTTCTCAGCAGGAAAAATTATTTCATTATTTGGGGAAGCATTTGGTGGCGAACATCCTGACTGGCCCTTTGATATAAAGCCTGACTAAAAATGAAGACTTCTCCAGGCCCTTGAGACACTCACTCTCCTGCTCAGGCCTGCTCCTACTTCTTTGGAGTGTACTCTTTACTTCTAATAAACTACTCTTTCATCACTTAAAAAAGAAATAAAAACAAACCAGTTACCCCAATAAGTCTAAAAAGAAATATAAATAAATAAGTAAAATAAAGAATTCTCCAAGAACAATATTAACTTCTTTTACAGTAGCTACAGACCTTCAGCACCTCCAGCCTCCAAGATTATCTGGTTAACCGCTGCACTGGGGTGCAAAACTCTGGGGTTTCAAGCAAGTACTTCTTCCAGAATTTGAAGAAAGCTAGGGTTGTTTGGAAAGAAATCCTGAACCCTCATGCTTATCTTCAATTCACCTGCAGGCCACTTCAGGGGGAAGTAGACAAGACCTTCTATTAAGACAAGAATATAAATCTAAAAACAAATCATGACCTAGGTGGTGGTTACAATAACTCATTAGATTAAACAGTTTTGTTTTATAAATTTTCCTGTATATCTTGTATTTCAGAACAAGTTTTAAAGACTACTACTTGCCTACCCTAGTAGCCAGAGGATAAGATCTATCACCAGAAGGTGGATGTGAAAACTTCCCGGATAGACAAAAAACAAAACACAAAACACAAGACAACAAAACATAATTGCAACCATAATCCCCAAAACTTAGAAATACTTGAAGTATGAATGTTTTATGTTGTTCCAGAAAGAATAGTCTAGTGCTCAATTCTAATTTATTGAGCTCCTTGTCTGTAATTATACAAGCCTTGACTACTATAGCTCTACTATAAGTTTTGCAATGAGGAGCTGAGTCCTCCAGCTTTGTTTTTTTCAAGATTGTTTTGGATATTCTGGGTCCTCTTTATTTCCATAACGTTTTTAATAATAGCTTGTCAATTTCTGCAAAAACCAACCAAATAAACAAACAAAACCTGCTGCGATTTTGTTGGCTATTGCATCAGAATCTGTTGATCACTTTGAGAAGCTCTGCCATCTTAAATATATTAAGTCTCCTAATCCATGGACATTGACTATTTTTCCATTTATTTAGGCCTTTCTGATCCTCTTTCTTTTGGGGAGAGGGGGGTAGTTCCCTGGCTGGGAATCAAACCCAGGCTGCAGTGTTGACGCGCCAAACCTAGCCACTACACCACCAGGGAACTCCCCCCTGATCCTCTCTCAACAATGTTTTGTAGTTTTCTGTGTTCAAGTCTTACACTTCCTTCGCATTGTATTCTTTTTGGTGCTGTTGTAAATGGAATTTTCTTAATCTCATTCACTACTATGTATAGAAATACAACTGAATTTTGAATATTGATCTTGCATCCTGGAACTTTGCTGAACTTGTTTATTAACTCTTACAGTTTTGTGTGTGTGTGTGTGTGTGTGTGTGTGTGTGTGTATTCATAGGGTTTTCTATATACAAGATCATTTCATCTGCAAATACAAATAGGTTTACTTCTTCCTTTTCTATCTGCATGCCTTTTCTTCCTTTTTCATGCCTAACTGCCCTGGCTAGAAACTCTATTACAATGTTAAATTATAATGAATTATTATGTTGAATAGAAGTGGTCAGAGCAGATATCCTTGTCTTGCTTCTGATAAAAGGTGGGGAAGCTTTTAGTTTTTCACCATTAAGTATGTTAGGTGTGGGGTTTTGTAGATACCCTTAATCAGGTTGAGGAAGGTATCTTGTATTCCTAGCTTGTTGAGTGTTTTTATTAGTAAAGGGTTATAGATTTTGTCAATTTTTTTTTCTGGGAGTTTCCTAGTGGTATAGTGGCTTAGGCTTTGGCGCTGTCAACGCTGCAGCCTGGGTTCGATTCCCAGCCAGGAACTATCCACATTAAAAAAAAAAAAATGTTTTTTTCTGCACCTATTGAGATAAACACATGGTTTTTGTCCTTAGAATTTAGACAAGTTAAGTTTGATGTCTGTTATCAAGTAGAGCTGTCAAGGAAGCAGTTAGATATAGGAGTCAAGTCTAGACTTCAGAAGAGGTCAGAACTAAAAACAAAAATGTAAAAATTCTCAGCATGAAGATAGAATTTAAAGCCAAGAACCTGGATAAGATCAACAAAGGAAGGAGTACAATTAAAAAAAAATAAAAAGTATGGCACTCCAACATCAAGAACATTTACAGAAGAATTCCAGATAATGAATACAGAAAGAATGGTGAAATTGGAAAAATCACCCCTTTGTATTCCCCAGTGAAATAACTAACTTAGGCAACAATTACAAATGGAGGAAAGGCTGATGGGGAACTGGGTATTTAGAAGATGCTAAAGTATCCCCGATATATTTTTATCAATCATAAGGGTAAAAATGCAATTCTGAAAAGGAATGATCAGCTTCTGAGCACCTGAACCCACTGATTTTTTTTTTTTTTTTTTTTTTTGGTATGTGGGTAGCTCCCTGACCGGGAATCGAACCCAGGCCGCAGCGTTGACAGCGCCAGCGCCGAAGCCTTAAGCCATTACACCACCAGGGAACTCCCCCACTGATTGGTCTTAACGTTATAAAAAGTAGGCAAATCAGACATTATTTGTTTATTGCTCTGATGCAATATTAAGTACATGGCTTCACCTTCAAAGTATTCATGCCAAAAAATACTGAACCTTAATTTTTTTTTTTGTTCTAGAATAGTTTCCTTATTTTTTGTTGTGATATAATTGTCATACATTATATTAGCTTCAGATGTACAACATAATGATTCTATATTTGTATATTACAAAATCACACCAAATCTAGTTAACATCTGTCACCATACATAGTTATAAATTTCTTTTTATGATGGGTATTTTAAGATTTACTCTTTCATCAACTTTCAAATATGCAATACAGTATCACTAACTATAGTCATAACGCTGCACATTACATCCCCATGACTTATTTTATAACTGGAAATTGCGCTTTTTGACAATCTTCACCCACTTCGCCCACCCACCCCTACTCTTCCGGCAACCACTATTCTGTTCTCTGTATCTATGAGCTTGGTGGTTCTTGTTTTTAGATCCCTCATGTAAGTGTGATCATAAAGTATTCACCTTTCTCTGTCTGACTTATTTTAGTTAGCATAATGACCTCAAGGTCCACCCATGTTGTCACAAATGGTAAGCTCTCCTTTTTATGGCTGAACAATATTCCATTGTGTATATATGCCACATTTCCCTTATCCATTCACTTATCAAACCTTTAAATTTAAATTACAGGAGATAGGAGAACAAGCTAATGACATTACAAGAAAGCCATCAGACTAACCCAAATTATTGGCATAGAAATGAAAGTAGGGGGTGGGCAGGGATTGTTCTAGACTAAAAGAGGCTTAAGAAATACAATCATATGCAGCGTGTGTGCCTTCTTTGGATCCTGATTCCAACAAACCAATTATAAAAAGACTTGCAACCATTTGAAAAATTTAAATATAGACTGTGTATTAGCTGATACTAAAGAATTAGTTTATTTTGTTAGGTGTGATATGGTATGGTGATTTTTTAAGAATGTTTTTTCCCCAGATGCATTTAAGATTTGAGATACATAAAGTATTTAAGGATGAAATGCCATGATGCCTAAGAATTTACTTTAAAGTACATTAGAAGAAAAAATGCGACTGAGGATATGAGGAGAAATCATCAGAATCTGAGATGCAGCAACCAGTGAGGGAGAAAGAAAATCAGAAGAGGGAGGGATCCTGGAGGCCAAATGAATTGAGTGTTTCATGGAGAAATGATCAGCTCTGTCAAATACTGCTGGGAGGTCAAGGAAGATGAGGATTACAAATTGGCCATTAGATTTAATTATATGAAAGTCGTTGGTGACCTGGACAAAAGAAGTTTTAATAGACTCACAGGGGAAAGTGGGTGACAGAGAGAAAAGAGAGCAGATGAGTGACACCAAGAGAGTGGACAACATAGAATATACTCAAATGGGTGACACAGTGAGTGACAGAAAAAGTGGCCAACACAGGAGAGAGGGAGGGTGACAGAGATATTAAATAGAGCGTGGGTGACTCTGCCCCTCTCAGTTCCGAATCCATTCAGTATCTGTTCTGTGACAAAGGACAGGATCCCTTGAAGCATCTCACCCTTACATCCAGCACAATGTAAAACTTTCTCAGCAGAGGGCGCCAGTGGGTCACTGCAGGAGGAAGGGGCTCTCCTGAAGCTGGCTGCTGCAGCACAGCAGGTCGGCCAGGTGGCCCACGGCCCACAGCCAGAACACGCAGTCCCTGAATGACCCCGAAGCCCCCGCCTGGACTGGAGATCGCCTTCCAGCTCTCTCTATAGGGAAACCAACTCCCTCAGCAACTCGCCTGCGACCCAGGCCCCCACCCCTTCTGTACACCCAAGCCATGGATTGCTGACAGCCTGCTCCCCACCCACACTCCGGAAGGTTGCTTCCTGTTGGCCCAGGGAATGCAGACCAGCTCCCAGCCTGGGCCAGCCAGCACACTTCTCTGCTATCCGGGCGGGCAGAGCCACACCTCCTCCAAGGAGGTGGGAGCCTCAGCCTTGGAGAGAAGCCCCCTCCCAAGTTTGTCCTTTCCTGGGTCCTCACCCTTAGTCCTAGGGTACCATAATGCAGTTTCCTTAGTTTTTACAGTCACTCATTTATCATTTGCATAATTCTTTATATTAAAGTTCATGTTTTAATACACTGTATGGCTTCTACCTCTTGACTGGATCCAGAATGATGCAGTGAGAGAAAAAGAGTGACAGCATGAGAAAGTGGGTGAAAGAAAGAACATAGTGACAGGGAAAGGGTGAGTAACAGAAAGGGAATGGGTCATAGAGAGAGACAGAGGTAGAGAGTGAGTGATAGAGACTGTGGATGACAGAGAAAGGGGGCAGGAGGCGACAGAGGTACAGAGTGCGGAGGATGACAGGATGACAGAAAGACAGAAAGAGGGTGGGGTGGCCGAAAAAGTGGGTAAGAGAGAATGAATGACAGTGTGAGTAGGGACATGACAGTGTGAACAGGTGGGTGACAGAGAGACAATGGCAGACAGCGAGTGAGAGAACATGAGAGCCAGAGAGGGAGAGTGGGTGACAGAGTTGGATAACACAAAGGTAGAGATAATGGACAACAAAAAGACAGAGACAGGTGGCAGAGAGAATGCCAGAAAAAGAGAGAGCAATAGGGACGGGGGGCAACAGAGAGTGGATGCATGCGGAGGAAACAGAGGGCATAAGTGGGCGATGGGCATCTGAGTGGGGGGGAGCGAGAGGAGCTGGTGGACCATCCTCAACAAGAGAGAGCAGGACAGACAAGGAGTGTGTGACAGAGGATGAAGGTGTATGAAAAAGCAAACACGTATGCAGAGTGTGTTTCAAAGTTTTCTTTCATCTCTTAGGCAAGGAGAAGCAGAGAGACAGGAAAGGAGAGGCACAGAAAGGAGAGAGAGGGAGAGAGACAGAGAAACTGCACCAAGGAGCAGCATCACGAGCAATAGAGAAGGTAGAGAAGGCAATGCTTTCGGTGCACGGGGATTGCAGTACGGGTGTGTGTGGAAGAGAGTGGGAGAGACTGAGAAAGATTAGGAAGAATTATGAGAGTTGAGGGGTCATGAGATGAGATGTCATGAGAAGGAACCTGAAAGAAAGGTGGGGGCTGTGAGAACAGATAATTGTGAGAGGAGGGGTGGTTGTTGAGGGGTGTGGGAGAGAGACACTTTTAAGAATGTTCTTGAGAGCATGTGGGAGCGTAAGACACAGATGCCAGCGTGGAGGCAGTGTTGGGAAATCAGTGCAAGCTGACAGGCCCACTTGCTTGTTCACAGAAAGGAAGAAAGGGGACTAAAGGCCTTAACCCTTATTGTCACTATTTTCCAGATGAGAAAATTGAGGTTCAGAAAAAGTTCAGTGACTTGCTTGAGGTCCCCCAGCTGGCAAGTGGTAGGGCTATAATCTGAACCCCAAATGGCCCAACTCTAAAGCCAGCACTCTACTACACCACACTGCCTCCCTCTATTTTCCCCAAGTCTTCCTCAAGGTGGTCATGTAACTTAGTCCAAAAATGGGCTTTTCCTCCTCTCTAAGGAGATCTTTTGGCTTTTAACAGCCTTAAAACATTATTATTATTATTATTGTTTGTTTGTTTGTTTGTTTGTTTTTTGGTAGTTCCCTGGCTGGGAATCGAACTTAGGCCGCGGCATTGAGAGCGCTGAAGCCTAACCACTACACCACCAGGGAACCCCCTTATTATTATTTTTTTTGAAAAGGAAAACGGAACTGTTCACTGCCCCAATTTATTTCTTTGTACTATATCAAAGTTTAAAACTTCTGTGCATCAAAGGACACGACCAACAGAGTGAAAAGGCAACCCACAGAATAGGAGAAAATATCTGCCAATCATCTATCAGATAAGGGGTTAATATCCAGAATATGTAAAAACTACAAGTCAACACAAAAACAAACTACAACTAAAAAAATGGGCAAAGGACTTGAATAGACATTTCTCCAAAGACATACAAATGGCCAGTAAGCACATGAAGATGCTCAACATCACTAATCATTAGAGAAATGCACATCAAAACCCCAATGAGTATACCACTTCACTATCATTAGAGAAATGCACATCAAAACCCCAATGAGTATACCACTTCACTATCATTAGAGAAATGCACATCAAAACCCCAATGAGTATACCACTTCACTATCATTAGGATGGCTAGTAACAACAATAACAGAACAGAAAATAACATGTGTTGGTGAGGATGTGGGGAAACTGGAATCCTTGTGCACTGTGGGTGGAAATGTTAAATGGTACAGCTGCTCTAGAAAACAGTATGGCAGTTCCCCAAGAAATTAAAAAATAGAACTACCATATGATCCAACAATCCCATTTGTGGCTAAATATGCAAAAGAATCGAAAGCAGGGTCCTAAAGAGACATTTTCACACCCATGTTCACAGCTGCATTATTCAACAGTCAAAAGGTGGAAGCAACCCAAGTGTTCATGGATGGATAAACCAAATATGATATATGCATACACACAATGGAATATTATTCAGTTTTAAAAAGGAAGGAGAGGGTTCCCTGGTGGTGTAGTGGCTAGGATTTGGAGCTCTCACCACTGCAGCCCAGGCTCGATCCCGGTCAGTGGACCACCCCCCCCAACAGAAGGAAATCCTGTCACATGACACAACATGGATGAACCTTGGGGACATTATGTTAAGTGAATTAAAATAAACCGGTCACGAAAGGACAAATACTGAGTGATTTCACTTATATGGGGTATCTGGTAGAGCCTGATTCACAGAGACAAAGTAGAATGATGGGTGCCAGGGCCTGGAGTAGGGAGAGATGAGCAGTTGTGTTTAACAGGTAGAGAGTTTTAGTTTTGCAAGATGAAAAGAGTTCTGGAGATGGGTTGTGGTGATGGTTGAACAACACCGAATGTATTTAATACCACTTAAGAATGGTTAAGATAGTAAATGTTATGTTATAGTTTATCATAATTTAAAAAATAATTTTAAATGTTTATTTCCACATCACCATGCCCCCACACCCTTAGCCATCTGGTGAATACTTACTCATTTTTTCAACACAAATGTCTCTTCCTCTTGTGAGGCCTTCCCTTAGCTCCCCAACCCTTGTAATTGGCCACTCCATTTTATACCCATATTACGCCTTGCACATTATACCTCTTATAGCACTTATCAGACATTACAGGTTTACCTATCCCTTTCCACTACTAGCTTATAAGCGATTTGGGGCAGAGCCAATGTTTTACTCATCTCTGCATCCCCTAGGCCTTGAGCTTAGAAAGACTCAAAGTCTTGATCAATTGAAGTTCTGGCTCTTAAGGAGTTCATAACGGAGAGTTATTTGACCAAAAATGGTGGCATCGGGGCCTCTCCAGACTTTAGAAATTTGAGCAGATTCCCATGCCCTACTCAGAGAATTCAGGCGCATCTCCTAAGGCTCGGCCTCAGAAGTCTGGGCCAGTGGGAGGGTGCAAGAGCCCCACCCCCACCCCCATTACCGGCCAGAGCGGGCAAGCTGGACGCGCCCAGCGGCCTAGACATACCTCAAGTAATGGGCAGCCTGCTCTGGGCTTAAGACCTCGACTTCTGCAAACCCTCGGGACGCCTCCATGATCCCCAGCTTGGGTTCCAGGTATCTGGACCGGAGATTGAATTTCGCTCGCTCCCGCCCTGCGCATGCGCTGTGCGCACGGGGCGGGTCAACGCCAACAGTCGACCTCCAGGCTGGCCAATCCGCAACACCGCGTTCCGGCGCCAATGCTGAGCCCCGCCCACGAAGGTCACCGCACTTCTGCGCCAACGCACGCTGGAGCACGGACGCGGACCGGCCCACCCCGCGGCGCGGAGAGGGCGTGTCCTCTTGTTGAGCAATTTTCCGTCCAATCCAAAGCGTGCTGAGACGCATCCGTGTGAGTGCGTATGCATGTACATGTGTTCTGTGTGTGAACAGACTGCGTGATATGATCTCACTCATTTTAGTAGCCCCTGGAGACCTACGTCCTCCACAGCCTGCACCCCCAAATATCCTCCCTTTCCTGCTTGCTAACTCCTGGCACTGAGCATGCTTTGAGTTCAAGCACCGTGGGAGGCATAGTCCCCGTGACTTAAACTAATATTGAAGAAGAGTCTACAAGAACCAAGCCCAGCTCTCATTTAAGAAATAAGTATGCTGTCACTATGGTCCCCATTTCTTCAGAAGCTTCAACTGAGATGCAGTCATATTTTCAAAGGCAGAGCTCGGTGTTGGGAAACCCGTGGATTGAGTTTAATGGCTTGCTTAGGCGACGCAAATAGGAGGTTGTGAGACAAAAATTGTCCTTGCTCATATACCGGTAAGAACATGGGCATTATGATTCCTCAAGGAACTAATTAACACTCAGTATTTGAAAACTCACCTATTGGCCCAGTCATATGCCTGCCATATAGCTGGAGGATTTCAAGCTTTTTATAAATTTCATAGACTGCTACGCGTTAAGAAAAGGATCTTAGAGAAGATGGGCTATTTCTCTGGTTTATATGACTTTAAGTCATATGTTCATATGGCTTTAGGCCCTCTCTTCAAAGGGCTTTTAGTATACTACTATTATCCCCATTTTTCAGACACACAAACTGAGGCTCAGAGAGATAAAGTGACTTTGCCTAAGGTTCCAGAATTGGGAAATGGCAAAGCCAAAATTAAATACCAGGTCTCTATGGACACAAATCTGCGCTCCCTCACTGTGTCCCACTGCTTGGTGCTGGAAAGAAGAGGGAAGTGATGGGAAACGAGGTTGATAAGGTAGTTGGAGGACAGTTTGGAAGGAGCTTGTTTACCCTACTGCAGTGTTTGAATCACTGGTGCTCTGAGTACACAAAGGATGAGTGTGGTGAGAAGAAGGGCTGGTGGGGATGATTCCACAGAAAGGAAAAGAGATGAGAACACAATAATCTTTGTCTTGAGTATGGAGAAGACCATCTCCAGTTGTGCTTTGGATCAGTGTCTGCCATCATCACTTGTATCCTTGGAACTGTTAAGAACTCGAGATGAAGAAAAGCAGAACCCTGATTGCTGTCTTATGCAGCTTCCAGTCTGTGGGCTATGGAGAAAAGCTGAAAGGAGCTCCCTCAGGAGCAGGGCTTCCACCTCCCTGCTCCCAGCTGGCAGTGATCCCCAAAGGCCTTCATCACTGGGAAGAAAGTACCAGCCCTCATTCTTGCCTGCCTTTAGGCTACTGGATTTTTCTCGGGTGCCATTTTCACACAGCCACAGGACTCCCCCTTCTTTAAACCCACAAAGTTCTCCAGCTTTCCTTCCCTTTCCCTCAGTCCTATAGTCTTTGCTTCCTTTGGACCCTTCTCGGTGTCTTCTGGGTCCCTGTTCCCACCTCAGGGCACCAATGACCTAGGAAACTCACCACCCATGGCTCCTAGTCCTCCTTTGTAAATGGTCACATACGTGTACATTTACAGACCAGAAATAACAGAGCAGTTGGTGAGGGTTTAGGGACAATGAAAGAGAATCAAAATAATAGCTACTACTATATCCCGTTTACGTTGTCAGGCCTTGTTCAAAGCACTTTTACTTATATTAACTCTCTTGACTGTACCTCATTTCACATATACCCCGAAGTGAGGGCTCCCATTCCCCACAGCTTCTCTCAAGGGAATGAGGTTTAAAAAGCCTTCCTTAATTATTGTTCATTTTTAAGTGTGATAATGGTACTGTTGTATTTTTTAAAGCCCTTATCTGCTAGAGATATATAATGGAGTACTTTCTGATAAAATGATATGACATCTGGAATTTACATTAAAATACTTCAGCAGGGAGAAAAACGAGATAAACATAGCTTGACAAAAGTGTTGATAATTGTCGAAGCTTGTTACAGAGGTTCATTATCCTCTTCTCTCTACTCTGCATGTTTGAAAATTTTCCATAATAACAAATTTTCGTTATCTATTCTGCAAATTACACTGACTCACCCGCACTCTGAGACTGGAAATAAGATAATGAGGTCTTGTGGGAGAGCTCAGAATAAATAAATGGAGAGATGGATGAGGCAGAGTAGGAACAATAGCTATTACTAATATAGCACTTGAAGGCCAGGCCTTGTTCTACATACGTCACATAATATCTTCACAACAACCTTGTTAGGTAGTGCATACTATTATTATTGTATTCTCTTTATATATAAGGGAACTGAGGCACAGAGATATTGATTAAGTTACACAAGTTTACACAGCTCATGATGGTAAAGCTGGGATCCAAACCCAGGCAGTCTGGCTTTTGACATTTTGCCCTTAAATACTCCCCTAGTTAGAGATAGAAAACAGCCGATAGATGAAGAGAGGCATTCATTAGCCCATTTACTTATTCATTTATTTAATATATATGTTTTGAGCCTTTAAAAGATGGCCAGGCAAGGACCTGGGTGCTGAGGTACAGTGGTGAGCAAAACAGACAGAACAGTCTTTGCTTTCAAGGAATTTATGGTGATGCAAGCACGTGGAAAATCACAAACTGTGATGGGGGCACACAAGGAAAACTCCAGAAAGTTCTGAAAGCATATGAAAAGTACCTGGCCTAGTCTGGGGGCCTGGGAAAGGTTTCTCTGAAGAAACATTTGAGCTGAGAGCTGAAGGATAAGAAGTTCACTAAACAAACAAACAAACAAAAAATAAAAAAAGGAAGGGAAGAGCATTTCAGGCAGAGGGAAGAGCATGGTCAAAGGCCCAGAGGCAGGAGAGAGCTTGATACACCTGAAGGACTGAAAAAGGTAAGGTGGTTGGGGCCAAGCCTAGAATACTAGAGTTGGAACAGTTTTTTTGGAGTCCAGTCCAATGTCACAAGTGAGGGGACTGCCACGGAGAAAGAAAAAAAATGACTAGTCCAAGGTGACAGCCCAAATTGGTGGCAGAAACAGGACTCAAACCTAGGTTCCTTGACTCCCAGCCCCATACTCTTTCCAGCGCAGACCATGGCTTCCCTACACAAGGAGGGTGGGTAACTGGGTGTCAGTAAAATGCTGCTCTTGAGAGCTGAGATTTGGGAGAGAGTGTTTTTGGAGATAGGTCTAGATATCCAAGTGAAATCTTCATGGGTAAGGAGGTTAAGAGTGGCTTTGAAGCAGAAAAGAGAAGGAAGTGATTTGGGAAGAGGAAGAAGTTGAAGCCCAGATAACTAATTGAGCTCTTCTCCCACTATTTCTTTTTTTTTAAGGGGGTGGCTCCCTGGCTGGGAATCGAACCCAGGCCTCAGCATTGACAGCACCGAAGCCTTAGCCACTACACCACCGGGGAACTCCTTTCTCCCACTATTTCTAGCTAGGATTCTAAAGTGGGTGGGGATTTTTGGAGGGGGGAAAAGGGGGACTGGAGCTGAGGTCTTAATCCCCTCTTTTGGGGTGAGATGGGTCTGTCCTAAGGGGAAGCAAGTGGTAGGTGCTCTCTCCAGCTCTGCCAGCAGGGGGAGCTGGAAACCAAATTTCCTAAGAATGGCAGGAGAAATTCTTAGGGGAAACTGAGAAAGTCATCCTAAGATGCTGCGGACATGACAGGAACTTGGGGTGGGGGTGGAGGGCGGAGGGGAAGAGGGAGCCAAGAGTTAGGATTATCGGCAGGATCTTTGCACGGAGTTGCAAAGTCTTTGATGTTTGCTTTCGAAACCTGCCTCCCAGGCTTTGAGCTGAAGCAGGCACTGAAGGGTCAGGCATCCTTTGACAGAACAGTGCTGCCGCACAAAACCTGGCATCCTCCACTCCCTGCAGGCTACCTCATCCACTCCCAAGACCTCACAATTCTGTCTCTAGCCTCATCCTCTCTCCTGAGTTTCAAACCTAGATGGCTAACTAGCTACAGGACATGTTTTCCTGAAAGCTCACTCAACATGGCACTGAACTCATCTCCCACCCTTCCCTAGATGCGTTTCCTCAATATTTCCCAACCCCTTGAACAGCATTACCAACCCCCCAACTGTTCAAATCAGAAGCTGGGAGGTATCTTTCCAATCCACCAGTAAGTCCTGTTGGCTCTACCTCCAAAATACAACCCAAACCCAAACACGTCTTTCCCTCTCCACTGCTACTGTTCTGGTCTACGACACCATCATTTCTTGACTGGCTCAGTGCAGTAGCCTCCTGACCCTCTTCCTGCTTTTCTGTGTGCCTGCTCCCCACTGTCTCTGCTCCCAGAAACCAGAGTGATCTATCACAAACACTGATCCTGTCATGGCCCTGTCTAAACCCTTCAAAGCCTCTTCCTTTCCTTTACAATCAATTGTTCCCTCACTAGGGCTTACAAGGCCTTCCTGATCTAGCCCTTGACTGCTTCTTCTGCCTTATGTCTCAGTTCTTCATGTCCCCTACACACACACACCACTTTTGTCTAATTGAACCACTTTCTGATTCACATCTTGCCTTTGGCCCTCTCACATGCTGTGTCCTCTGCCTGGACTTTCTTCTATTGACTCTCAGCTCAGGTCTCCCTTGTTCCGGGGACCTTCCATGATCCTTCCCAACAGGGGTCCTCTGTGACACAGTGTTACACACCCTGCCTTTATCATTGGACTTAGTCCATGGAATATGGCTTGCTGGTAACCTCGCTGGCTCCCCCATGATGGTGTGAGCTCTGTGCAGGACAGATCTGTCTTTTACACAGTTATAACTTCACAGAGCTTAGCATAGTACCTACACACGAGTACAGCAGCTGAGAAGTATTTGTTGGATGGATGGATGGATGGATGGAGGGATGGATGAATTTATCAATTTACTAATCCTAAGCGGAACAATGGCACCATATTGAAGAGCTGGAATTAGGCCTTGGGTGGGATGGATACATGCAAAGCAATAATGGGGATCAGGAACCAGGGAAGGGGAGAGGTCCAAGCATACACCCCAGCCAATGCTCTTGCCTTGCCAGCATTGCCTCTGTCTCCCTCTTGAACCTGCCTCAAGACAGACCTGGAAATACTAATAGCTCAGAAAAATCTGAGTTACACCCAGGTATGGGACATTTCTTTTTTATCCCTTTCCTAAATCTTGTGCTGGGACAAAGACACCCATGCTTGGCTGTGAGATGGATGGGCTGTAGCCAGTGCCTAGTGTTGGTGGATTCTCTGGACACCCTGTAACCACTTGGTCCCCAGGGCAAGGGCATTTCTGGGAGCTCCCTCTGAGTTTCCCTCACCTTCCTCACCCAACTCCTGGAGCAGCAAAGAAACCCTTCCTAAAACACATGGCACCTCTCCCAAGGCATGGAGTCAACGCTCCTCCCTGGTGCCAGCCCAGGAAGGGACTCCCAGGGGACATCTACTCTTAACCTTTGTGGTCCTTTTCTCTTCATCTTTGGCACTAAAAGAGATAGACAGTGAAAACTCCAACCTCTTGGGTGGGGGGAGATGAGGATTACATGCTTCTACAGCTCTTCGAAGGCCTTGGCCCCCTGCCCAGATCTGAGTCAGGAACTGTATGTCCCAGAGAACTGGCTTCCCAGCCATCTGCTCTGAGCTTAAAGAACCCAGGGGCCCTCATGGGATGCTCTGTTCAAATTAGCCAAGAAGGGTAGGGGGAGCACAACACAGCAGGAGGGTCCTTGGCCAATCTAGGCCTCTGAAGGTATGGAGGGAAGGGGCAGATATATTAAACCAGAGCGTGTTGAGGGCATGGCAAATCCCCAAGCAGAAAGTTCCTCTCACGCCCAGCTGCCCTGCTCCCAGAGCCAAACCTTGCTAGCTCCCCTTTCGAGGGAACTAACGGTTTTGTGAACACCTACTTTATGCCAAGCGCTTCCTCCACAATGAGTGAGCATTTACTGTTCTTTATCAGTCGCAGAAACCAAGGCTCAGAGAGGTTAATTGCCTTACGAAGGTCATGCAGCAAGTACACAGCAGATTCAAAGAGACCAGGACCAGGCCATCAACTCCCAGCCTCTTGGTGAATGGTTGCTGAAACTGCTAGAAAATGATTCTCCCATTCATTGAGCAGGTAGGTACCCTCATGACAATGACTTGGAGGAGATACAGAAAGTCACACTCCTTCTATGCCTAGAACATAACTTGCTCCATCCAGGAGAAAACATGTCTTTGTCCCTTTAACACACACCATCTCCAGATGGTAGGAATGGGTCAGGCAGTACAGTCAAGTTTCACATGGAAAATTTTAGGGTAAAGACAAGACAAGAATTACCTAAGGCCTCATATCAGAGGACAAAAGAACATTTCAGATGAATGGACCTGTCCAAAACCAGATAGATGCACAGGAGAAAGACTGACAAAGCAACTCTCACTCCTAAATCCCCACAGCCATGGATGTTCACATGAATTGAAGAGCCAAACCTCAGGTATAGTACCCATAAAAGTAGGGGGCCTCTGGGACTGATCTTTAGTGAACCAGGAGTTCTCAACCCTAGATTTATGTTAGAATCACTTGGGATCTTTTAAAAAATAATTATACTCATATTTGCAATGCATGTATCTGACAAAGGACTAGTATCTACAATATATAAAGAGTCCCTACCAATCAATAATAAAATGATAATAAAAAGACTGCGATAGACACCTCATGAGAAAGAATATGTGAATGGTTGATAAGCACATGAAAAAAAATCAACATAATTCATCATTAGGGAAATGTAATTTAAAGCCATGATGAGATAGCACTATGTACCCATGAGAGTAACCACAATTAAAAAGGCAATACAACGTAGTAGCAAGAATGTGGAGCACCTGTAATCTCACATTTTGCTGGTAAAAGTGAAAACTGGTATAAGAACTTTGGAAAACTTGCCATTTCAAATGAGTTCAACATAAATGCAGTAATTCCACTGCAAGAGAAACAAGTGCATGTGCCCATAGAAATTCTGGGAACAACCCAAATGTCCCCAGATATGTGAATGGCTGAAAACACATCAGTGTATTCATACAAGGGAATACCACTCAGCAATGAAGAGGAATGAACACCGATCAGTGTAACGATTTGGATGAGTTTCAAAGGCATTGTGCTAAGTGAAGGAGTCAATCTCAACATGTTACGTAGTGCTTGATTCCATTTATACACAGTTGAAGAATAATCAAAATGAATCTATAATGGTAATCAGAATGGTGGCCGCCTCTGGCAGTGGTGGGGGCATTGCCTGAGCTGATGGAAATGCTCTCTGTTTTTATTGGGGCAGTGGTTACACAGGTAGCCACAATGATCACACTTTATTGAACTATGTGTGTAAGACCTATGGATTTTACTATGTGTAAATTATACCTCAATTTGAAAAATCATGCCCAGGCCTCACCCTAACTAATTAAATCAAAATCTCTAGAAGTGTGGCCTGAGCAAGGGTATTTTAAAAATCTCTCACGGTAACACTTATGTGCAGCCAGTCTGAGAACCACTGAGATGCTCATTGGAAAAAGTCCCTCCCACTCTCAGTAACAGAGGTAGACACGTGGGAATAGAAAGAACATGAGGGCAGGCACTTACCAATATATTTCGGAGGATGTTTTATATCAAAACATAAAGAAAGACACTGAATTTTGCACTTTAACATAGTGAATTTAAGGTTATGTAAATTTCATCTCAATTAAAATAAATCAAGAGCTTCCTTAGTTTTAATGACTGCATATAGTCCATTGTAAGAGGACACTTTATTTGACCAGTGCCTCTGTTGATGGATGTTTTTTCTAACCTTTTGTTATTATAAACATTGTGACAGTAAGTACCTGGTACATGCATTTGTGTGTGTGTGAATATGTGTCAACATATCTGTAGGATAATTTCCTAGAAGTGGAGTTGTTGAGTGTATGTGTGTGTTCTCATTTTCCTGGGAGAACTTACGTTTCCATCCACAATACAGAGGGTGCCCCCAAAATGTACACACATGTTAGAAAGGAAGAAACTGTGTTAAAATGATAATACTCAATACGTGATGGTAACAAAAAGTGCATACAAGTCACGTTTGACTTCTGCAATTACAAGAGGTGCTCAAAGTGGTCACCGTCAGTATGTAACACAGAGATAACATCTCTTAAAATATGTGTACATTTTTTGGCACCCCTGGTATATGAGGGCACCTGGTTCCCCACACCTTTGCTAACAGTGTTTTCCAAACTTTTCATCTTCACCCTTCTGATTATTAAAAAGTTGTACCTTGTAGTTTGATTTGGCATGTCTTCTGAGAGTAAGTCTTCACTGAGACGGGTCAAGGGCACTCAAGTGGAGGGCAAGGGTGTTGTTTTGGAGGCAGGGAGGGAGGCAGTTATCTCCCCGAGTTCTCTTTTGGCCCACAGTTAGCTTTGAACAAGTCGCCAAGAATCCTGAGAACTCAGCTGAATACTAAGGACTCCCAAATGTCTTTCTTAGCTGCAAACCTCTCGCTTGAGCCCCAGACTCCTAAATCAAGGCCTTCCTGACATCTTTTCCATATCTCTATAAATGGTACCACCATCCACTCAGTTACGCAAGCCTCAAGTCTAGAAACTAGAAATGCTGTCTCTTCTTGGTCCCTCATCCAATCCATCACCAAGCCATGCAGGTTTATTTCCAAAATATATCCTGAGTCTCTTTCCACCTCTCCCCACCTGACTGCAAGCACCCAAGCCTAAGCCACCTGGCATTTACCATTAGCTTCCCTACTCCCACCCTTGTGTCCCAGTACATTTTCTTATTATGAAAATGTAATCCATCTTCAAACAGCAGCCAATAATTTTTTAAAAATATATAAACCAGATCACATCACACCTTTGCTTAAGACATTTCATTGAGTTCGCAATGCAATGAAAATACGATCCAAATTCCCTGCTCTGGCCTACAAGCTCCTAGTGACCTGACCAGTCCAAATCTCATCCTGTTTGTTCATTTTACCTCAACCACATTAGTTTTCTTTTTCTTCTTGGAACAACCAAGCCCATTTCTACCACGGGGTCTCTGCATGTACTATTCTTTCTGCCAGGAACACTTTCCCCAGAAATCTTAGCATAACTGGCTCCTTCTTAAGGTTCAGATCTCAGCAATGGGTCCTATGAGACCTTTCCTGACCTGTCTTCTTTAAAATAGCCACTCTACCTCTCTCATCCTGTTTATATCCTTTAGAACCCTAATGACCAATTAAAAGTGCCTCCAGGGGTTCCCTGGTGCTGTAGTGGCTAGGCTTCAACGCTGGGGCCTGGGTTTGATTCCCAGCCCGGGAACCACCAAAAATAAATAAGTAAATAAAATAAAAGTGTCTCCTTTCTCTATTTACTGCCACATGGTCTGTTTCTCCACTGGAACCTGGGCTCCAAGTCTGTCTGTCCAATACCCACAATAGTTCTGGCGCATAGTAGGTGCTTAAAAATATTTGCAATGAATGAGTAGCCCCATAGGGCTTTCTTATTTTCAAAGCCTTCTCCTGGTCAGAATCTCAGCTTTAGAAAGGGAGGAGGCGATTGAAGAAGGAAGTGTTTTCAATTCCTTGAAGGGACAAAACTTATTTTAAGGACTTGAGGTTTGCATCTCCCCAAATAATTAGAAAAAAAATAAAGTCTTATCTATTCACTAACCAAAGCTCTCCTTGGAATGATCGCGTGTCACTGCAGGCAATAAAATGACCTTTTTTGACAATATTTTCTGCTTCAAATCTGTCACCAATTCCAGCTGGCCTCGTCCCAGCCAATGTGAATGGCCCAAAAGCAGAGTGGATACAGTTTAATTAGTGGCTCAGGCCCTGCGGGGTGAATGACGGCGTCTCTCCGGGCCTCGTCGCTAGAAGATGTCCCAGGGGCCCTGCTTTCCGTAGGGAATAAAAGAGCGCCAGCAGGAACGGGCTCCTGCGGCGGGGGGACGTGGCAGGAAGTGGCGCGGGGCGGGGACAAGGCGGCCCGGGGGAACTGCAGGAAGGCGGGGACAAGTGGGGAGGAGGACAGTATGGTCCCAAAGACAGTCGTGGTGCTCACAGGCAGCCCTCGGTTGACGGCTTTCCAAACTGTCCCAGCCATGGTCTCATGTCTGCCCGACAGGGCCCTGCGTGCGGGTTATGCTTCCCGCGTTGCCCACGGGGAACGCGAGGCTCGGAGACGTGGCGGCGGCCGAGGCACAGGCAGAGGCTCCCCGCCGCGCGGTGCCCTCGCCCTGCCCGCCGTGTCGGTGCCAAGTGCGCCCTGTTCCCTCGCCTTATCTCCCGCCGTCAGGGGATCCGGCGGCGCCAAGCCGTTGCTATGGCATTTCTGGAGTGTCACAGTGCCCAGGAAGTAGACAAATCGACCCGTATGAGACACAGCCCGGTGCAAAACAACTTCCAATTTACTCGTAATCATTGCCAGCCCCAGACAGCGGCCCCTCGCGGGAGGCCGGCGAGGGCCGGGGCGCGGGGGAGGGGCGGAGGCGGGCACACACCGGGCTGGCAGCCGCGACCGGTCGGGTGATGGAAAGCAAGAGGTGGTCTTCCTGAAGTGGGCACGGCGGAGGTCTTTGCCCCGTGCGGTTCCGGAAATTCGGATGTTCTTCTGGATGGATCATTGCAAGGCTATTCATTCACTACGCAGTGGGTGCGTTTGGTGGTGGGCCTTTACCTGGCATTGGGGACGCGAAGGCCAGTTCCTGTGCTGGCGGCGGAGTGGCGCACAGACTCCTGGGAGATAATAAACAAACAAACAAACAAACAAACAAGGTCACGCAAACAAGGTCCCATGATAAGGGCCATCATTCATTCAACATGTATTTATTAGGTACCTGCTGCATGCCAGACATGGTGCTGAGGGTACAGCCGTGAACAAAACAGACAAAAGCCATGCCCTCGTGAAGTTTAGGTTGGACAGGAGAGACAACCAATTTTTTTAAAAATAACAAAGCTCCACCCATAGTTGCTGTATCTGGCCTCTGCAGAGACACACAACCAACAGGATGTGTGTACATGCTCAGAGATTTACTATAAGGAATTGGCTCACGCACTTTTGGAGGCTAAGTCCCAGAGGGGCAGGGGGCAAGCTGGAGGCCCGAAGGTTCCCACGCATCCTCTGCTTTCCAAACACGCGCGTCACGTCACTTGGCTTTTAGGAGAGACCTGCGCTGGTACCCGTTTTCGCTAACGGGAGGGATTCCGAGAGGATGTTCGCTTGTGCGGGGAGAAGGTGAAAAGCGAAACCAGCGTCCAGGCTTAGTTCTTCAGGGAAGCGTTGTAGACAGCGCGCACGGGCAGCAGGGAGTGTGGTCCCGCGAGCTCCGCCCGGGGAAAGCGCACTCAGCATCTCAGCGTCAGGCCGCGGGGTTTTGAACCGTCTGTGAGCGTCTGTGCTTCCCGTGACTCCCTGCACGCATTTGTGAGCAAGATGCGTCCTAAGCTAATTGCGTCTGCACTTTACGCCCTTTGGGCTTAGGAAAGGTTTCATAGGAATGCTCTACTTTCAGAGAGTGGGTGACAGGGGAGACCTGGAGATAGTTCTCGCCCGAGTCCAAAGGCCTGAGACCCAGGAGAGCCATGGTGTAGGTTCCAGTCCGAGTGGAAGGTAGGGCGAGGCTGATGTTCCAACTCCAAGACAGTCAGAGGGGAAAGATTTCGTTCTCACTCTACCTTTCATTGCAGTCAGGCCTCCAATGGACTGGGTGAGGTCCACCCACCTCGTGGAGGGCACTCAGCTTTTCTCAGTCTAAGGGCTCCAAACACTCTCATAGACACACCCAGAAATGCTATCTAACCAAGTATCTGGGCACCCCGTGGTCCAGTCAGGTTGACACACAAAAATCACAGTTGGTGATTAGCACAGACAAGGGAGAAAATACAACAGGAGAGTGGGAATAACACGTGTTGGTGGGGCAGGGGTTGCAAATTTACTCAGGGTGATGGTGAGAGTCTCACTACAAAGGCTTCATTTGAATGAAGACTTGAAAGACGTGAGGCTGCAGCCATGCAGGTTTCCAAGAATGTTCCAGGCAGAAGAAACGGTAGGTCCAAAGGCCCTGAGGCAAGAGCGTGTCTGATGTGTTGGAGGAACAGCCCCAAGTCCGGTATAGATGGACCAGAACGACAAGGGAGAGAGGGCTAGGAAAGAGGCCGAGACAGCACACAGGGGGCCTATGGGCACATGGAAGGACACGCGCTGCAAGTGAAATGGCAGCCATCGCAGGGTCTCCAGGTGATGTGACAGGATTTGATTTGTGTTTTCATAGGACCCCTCTGGCTTCTGGGTGATGAACGGACTGTGGGGGAGGGGTGTGACAGGCCAAGGTGAAACAGTTTGGAGCACTTTTAGGGGCAAAGGAGCAGTTAGGGTACCATTGCAGTAAGTCTACATGAAAAGTGATGGGAGCTTAGACCAGTGTGGCACTGGGGGACATGCTGACAAGTGGTGGGTTCTGGATGCGTTTCAAAGGTAGCACTAATAGGATTTGCTGATGGACATGTGGTAGGATCAAAAGGGAGGTGTTGAAGGCCATCGAGGAGGGACTGTCTTAGCATAGGCCATGTGGATGAACTGGGGAGAGGGACTCAGGCATTAAATTGAGCCACACCCCTGCCCTTCTCAGCTGTGTGACCTCAGACAAGTTGCTTTTCGTCTCGGAATCTGGCTTCCCTCATCTGTAGGAGCTCTCAGGAAGGGCTGCTGTGAAGATTGCACAAGGTAAGGTGTGTAAAACCCCGACTTCTACAGCAGGCAGGCACAGAGGACGTGCTCTCTGGGCACTTGTCCTTCCCTTTCTGAGGAAGCCGGGGATGCTTCACAGCAGGGCCGAGATTGGAGGGGACTGTGATGGACCAGTGGGGCTTGGTAAGGTGCACCCTTCATAACAGGTGGGAGGATGAAGCCAGCGGCTTCTGGAGTTCTGGAGTGGGGAACCCTGGTGAGGGAAAGCAAGCCATGTGCCAGCAACAGGGCGCTGGCCAGGGAGGTGTGAGGGGATGGGGTCCAACTTCTCACTTCCCTGACTCTGCCTTGGGCCAGCCTCGGCCCAGAGGACCTTTGAAACCTTCGGAGTTACGGAATGGAGCTGGTCGTAACCATGGGGGCACGCAAATCCCCAGCCTGGCAAGGGCTTACTGCGTTCTGTGCTGTGCGGAGTCACGCAACATGGCTTGGCCACTGGCCGGGACGGCCACCTGCCCTCCCCCCAGCCATACCCCCAACGATTGTGAACATAGGGACCCCAAGGAGCGGGGCTTTCCAAAAGGCCTCAAGAGGGAGTTCCCTGGTGGTGTAGTGGCTAAGGCTTCGGCGCTGTCAACGCTGTGGCCTGGGTTCGAGTCCCAGCTAGGGAGCTACCCACATAAAAAAGAAAAAGAAAAAGAAAAAAAAAGGCCTCAAGAGCCATCTTTGCCTTCTGGCCTAAATCACCCTGGCCCGGAGCCTACCACCAGGGCCCGCTTACTCCCTTACCCCTTGCATAGAATCATGGATTCCCTCTTATATGGGACCAATAGGACCAGGCCCAGGGACCCCCTTCAGAACCAGGAGCACCAACCCCCTTCCCCCTCATGGAAGGCTCTGAGAGCAGACTGCCTGGGCTCCTAGCCAGCCCCATCGTTATTAAGTTCTGTTCTTCACCTGTCTGGGTCTTATTTTCCACCTCTACAAAGGACATAATGACCTCTATCTCCTTCGCAGGCTTGATGAAAGGCTTAAATGGGATTATTTGAAACTATGACTCAGAAGCTCTTAAATATTGAAAGGATGTGGGTTCTACCTGAACCCACTCCACACTCAATACTAGTACTATCATTAGGTGACTCAGTAAAAATGATACTAAACTATGAAAAGGGGAAGAAAGTCCAACCACGTTTGGAGTTTTCCTGTGATGACTACTTTGATGGAGTCCTTGGAAATCAACTGTCATACTCTTTTACCAAAGACTTCTGTTGTTGTTCCTGTTGGCTCCAATTGTCACCACACACGTGACAGCCTCGTAGCCCAAGGAGGACTAGGATGGGTTGGGAGAGCAGATGGCCTTTCGGTCGCCTTCTCCATGGCTGCAGAGCCAGCCCCGGGCCCTCATCCTTGCTGCAAGATACGTGAGTGCTCAAATTGGCATGGTGCTGACCCAGTGTCCCTGTTTGGGGAGGCATTGACAAGTGACAGGTTTGAACTAAACACCTTCCCAAGGTCCTTTCAATTCAAGAAGCTGAAGTCTTCCCTCCATCTCGGGCCTGCAAGCTGTGTCCTCCCATAGGAGGAAGCAGGCCCTTTTCACCTGGTCCTGTCTCAAATGGAGGTATGCATCGGCCCTTGCATTTCTCTCTGGGAGACCCCATTCTTTCACAGCTGAAATCGGCTTCTTTATCCTGATGCCTGGTCCAGACCTCCTCTCACAGCTCTAGAAACATCTGTCAAGCTGCCTCCCAGACCTCTTCGCCTCCGTGTCTCTCAAAGACCTTGCACTCCCCCTGCAGTATGAAGTCAGTGGGCGGGTCTTCTTCCTCAGAACCTCTTCTTCCTCTTGAGCAATAGCTCTGCTGTTCATCCATTTGTTTCAGCCAGAACTCCAGGAGTCACCCTCAAGTTTTCTTTGTCCTTCTTCCCCACATCCATCAGGCACCAGAGCCTGTAATGTGACCTCCTCCATACCTCACGAATCCACTCCTTCTCTCCATCCTCAGCACGCTCTCCCTGGTCTAAGCCAATGCCATCTGAGAGATGAAGTAAAAGGCAGAATTCTTCCGCTGCCCTCTCTGCCTCTAGTCCATCCTTCACCCCACTGCCAGGGTGAGCTTTTTAAAACAAAATGTGGGTGTCCCTTCCCTGCTCAAAACTCACTGACGACTTTTCTTCGATTAGGAGGGAGTCCGAATTCCGATACATGTGATGAGGCGCCGTCCTATTAGGCAACCCATCCAGGATGGGTTCTGGAGTCTACATTAAACCTCAGTCTTGATGCCAGACCAGCAGCCTAAGAGTCAATGTGACGTTCGCTGCACTTTAAGAATAAAAACATAAACAAGTAAATAAACAAGCTCTGGCCATTTTTCACCCATCTGGTCTGACGTGCTTCTAACGCTATCAGAATCACCTGGATCAATGAGAGCCAGCATGCGCTCTGTAGTAATTTTTTTTTTTTTTTAATGTGGGTAGCTCTCTGGCTGGGAATCGAACCCAGGCCGCAGTGTTGACAGCCCCGAAGCCTTAGCCAGTACACCACCAGGGAACTCCCTCTGTAGTATTTTCCACATGCTGTGCCCAGTGAAGTATTATCGCCCCTGTAGTCATGGACACCAGTCTTGGCAAGCATGGCACGATGGTCTAGTTCAGATTTCCTCAAGGCTGGGCAGTTGTTGGTGAGGATGACCGGTTTCGCTTTGCCTTGTCTGATCATTTTCAGAGTCTGCTTATACCCCGGGCACGTACTTCCCACTTTAAAAGTTGGAGCCTAGAACTGATAAACTCCAACAAGTTTTTTGTTTTTTTTGTTTTGTTTTGTTTTGTTTTGCTTTTTGGTATGTGGGTAGCTCCCTGGCTGGGAATCGAACCCAGGCCGCAGCGCTGACAGCACCAGCGCCGAAGCCTTAAGCCACTACACCACCAGGGAACTCCCTCCAACAACTTTTTGATCTTCTTTGTGGCTGCCAGCTTCCTGCCTTAGGTGCAGGACAGCCCCCAGCCACGGGCAACCCCAAGATGCCTCTCTAACCTGCAATTTTCTCGTTTGTAAAGTAGGACAATAACAGTATCTCCCTGGGAGGGTTGTTGTGAGGGTAAGAGGTACATGCCCTTCAGCGAAGCACTTTAATCACTCACTGCAAGTTAGATCTTATGATGATAAATTTTTTTTTTAAATTTTATTTATTTATTTATTTATTTATTTATTTGCTTTTTGGTATGTGGGTAGCTCCCTGGCTGGGAATCGAACCCAGGCCGCAGCGCTGACAGCGCCAGCGCCGAAGCCTTAAGCCACTACACCATCAGGGAACTCCCTTATGATGATAAATTTATCAGTACCAAATCTATGAATTATTATTGATTCAACCAACTACTGATGAATAATTGTGATTAACCACATTATGGATCTAGTTATCTTGTATTATATGTTATTATTATATTAATTTGGATTTCAGGATTATCTCTCCAGCCTCACCTCTCACAACCCCCCAACCTTTTTATCCCTTGCCTTTTTTTTTTTTTTTTTTTGCCTTTTGGTATGTGGGTAGCTCCCTGACTGGGAATCGAACCCAGGCCACAGCACTGACAGCGCCAGCGCCGAAGCCTTAAGCCACTACACCATCAGGGAACTCCTCCCTTGCCTTTTGCTGCCACTCTCAACCCCCTGCTTTCTTACTCTCTCCCCCTGGAAAGGGTTTCTTTCCCCATCCTCTGATTCCTCTTGCCCCTTGTGTATTGCTAAATCCCTTCTGGTATGGGCTCCGGCATAGATTCCTCTGCCCTGGGAAGCCTTCTCAGACCCCTCCCCCTCCAGACCACTGTGGATGGCTTTTCTATGGGCCCCCAGAGCACCCCATACTTCCCTTCTTAGAGCCTCTATCATACTATATTTGTGATTGTCAGATTCTTGGAATTCAGCCATCATCTTTAGCAAGGAACTATCACTATATCCCAAGCTCTTAGCACTGCTGGGCACATAGTAGTTGTTCAATAAATGTTTGCTGAATGAACAAGAGACTGGCCTGGCAGCACTCCTCTCCCCACTACCCCTGCCCTGAGCCAAACCTCTTCAAAGCCAAAAGCTGCTCACTGAACCAAACTGGGAGGATTGACCACCTGGTCACTGCAAGAACTTTCTGTCTTTGCCCTCCTCCCTGTGAGATTAGTGACCGGGAGGGTGTTGGTGATTAGGGCAAGTTGATTCACCTCCCTAAACTTCATTTTTGTCATCTGTAAAATGGCAAATAAGGCCCAACTGATGGGGTCCCGTGGCGATTCCCTGAGGTGGCACATGGAGGTGCTTTGTAAACTACAAAGGGCTGCATGTCGCACTTGACACCCAATCAAGCATGGCAAATGCGTTCCTCTTTGCTCAACTCTTTCCAAGACCCCATGTAGACAAGGGGCCCCCCTGCTTATACTGCATTATCTCTACCAATCTGATTACAATTGATTGGCATTATCGCTTTCTTTGTTATTTGGCAGGTTCCCAGCCCGTGGCAACATGCTCGTCACCATAGAGACCCGAGAAGCACCCTTGTCTCATCAGTACATTTACAAACCCACCCTTAAAGTAGATTATTTTGCAGATGGCCCATCTCATCTATTCAATGTTGATTCTATTAGTTCCAATTTCAGAAGGTGACATTTTCTGACTTTGTCCCCTTAAGCACAAGCAAAAACTATGGCTCCTTTTTTTTTTTTTGGAAGTGAAAAAATACAAGATGTGCGTGGGGAAGAGTGAGGAAACAAAACATATGGAGGGGACGGTTTGTAGGGGAACCACACAATATACTTGTCATTTATTGATTCATTCATTCAGCACTTACAATGTGCCAGTAATGGGGCTACATACTGGGGACAGAGCGGTGAGCAAAGTTAGCCTTACAGACCTCAAAGTCTCCGGGGGAGACAGACAACCATTTCCTGTTTAGAAAAAAAAAGTGCAGCTCGCTGCCATGTTCATTTAATTTTGCATAAACATACTCTTTGGGGCTGAAGCAAATCTGACTGGTTTTCAATGTGAAAATAAAATATAAAAACTGCTCTTGGAGTTATTTCTAAATGGAACTTGTCTCTAATCCTAACGCAACAGAAATGTATATGATGATCAGTAGTTAATAATATTTGTTGGGGTTCCCTGGTGGTGTAGTGGCTAGGCTTTGGCGCTCTCAACACCATGGGCTGGGTTCGATTCCCGCCAGGGAACTACCAAAAAAAAAAAAAAAGAAAAAGAATAATAATATTTGTTTACACATAGGAATGCTATGTTTTCTAGGATTTGACCTTTTCAGCAATTGAAAATTACTATATTTTCTCAATGGAAAGACCACTATTAAAAACAGAATGCTATAAATAGAATGATGTCATTTGTTTCCCAAAACTATCACTATGCTAGAGTGATGTGAAAATAATAAAAGTGAGGTATTTCATGGCAAACTTTGGGGTAAGGTTAAGACTGTCATCTGGAGGTTACCTTGGGGTAAATGTTGCAGCTACAAGCACCACCAGCAAGTATTAATGGGGCAAATGGGAAGTGGGTTAAATAGATCATTGTAATCCAGAGTGGTAAATTCTATGATGGAAGGTACAGGGAAATGGTGTGCTGTAGACCTCCAACCTCCCAGAGGTTTCCCAGTGGAAGCACCCTCCCAGCTGAGACCTAAAGGATGGGCAAGAGTCAGCTAGAAAAATAGGGGAGGGGGCAAGCAGGGAAGTAGAGCAGGAAAACAAGTTCTTGGAAGCAAAAGGTATCCAAAGAACACGAAAAGAGATGAGAACGAGGTAAATTTGAGGACCTAAAAGAAAAATCAGGGACTACAGGAATAGAAGCACTGTAGGGGTGGGAGGGAAAGGGAAAGAATGGGTTCTATTTGAGGCATGCTGAGTTTGAGATGTCTGGAGACCATCCAAGAGGAGATGTCAAGGTGGCAGGTGACTATGTGGGTCTGATGTCTAAGAAAAACGTTGTGGTGAATAGAGACCTTGGAATTCGGAGCTGTTGTGTTGGCCTTCTGGTGAGAGAATAGCTTAGGACCACACTGGGCAGGGCTTGCAGGAGAGCCCAAGGAGTTTGGACCCAGTTCCCTAGGGAGTTTCATCAAGAGGTTTTGGGAGAAGTGACACAATTTGAGCTGGATTCTAGGGATCAGGCCTCAGTGTGTGGAGAAGAGACAAAAATATCAATCAATGCTCTTGTCAGCTACATCTCTTGGAGATCCAAAATGGCAGAGTAAATAAACACTGGGCCTGCTTCCTTCAGTGAGCACATTAAAATTACAACTAAATTATAGAACAATCAGCCAGGAGGACCATCTGAAATGTAGATGAACAGAAGTTTTATAACCAGGGACATAAAGAAGCCACATTGAGACTGGTAGGAGGGGCAGAGATGCAAAACAGGCTAGTCCCAAACCTCCACGTGGCAGCTTAGAATCAAAAGTGATTATCTTGACCACAGTGGTTCTCCCTGAAAGAGAGAGGGACCCCAGACTCACACCAGGATTCCCAGCACAGAGTAGGGTTGCTGGAAAGAGGATGCCCCACAACATCTGGCTGTGAATAACTGGGGATTTCGTCCCTCCGAGGGACAGACGGAAGGCTGCAGAAAACCCAGGCGTTCTCTTAAAGGGCCCATGCAGGCACTCATCCTGAACTCTGATCCCGGGCTGTTGGAGACATATGGGGAGAAACGGACTTGTGCAACTTCAGGGCGAGGACTGGAGGACCAGTCACCATTTTCCGTGTGTGGGTTCCTCCTCCTAAGCAGGCAGAGGCGGGCGCCATCTTTCCTGTGATGTGCCCTCCCCAACCCAGCCAAATCTGAATCTGATTGATTTGGTGAGCTTCACTGGGACCCTGCCCCACCCAACCCCCCCAATGCTGGAGGCACTTTCTTGGCAAGCAGCCAGCCCTGCCTGCCTTGCACTCTTGGAAAACTATCAAGACTCCCCAGGCCCCAGTGGGTGGTGACTGAGATTTTTGCTTAGTAGCTCCTGGCTCAGCACTGGCACCAAACCAGAATCTCCTTTAACCTGGTGCACACACCTCTTGAGTACCATATAAGGCTTTATCAGTGGCTGAACCTTAAGGGAATGGGCAGGTGGCAGCAGTCCTTGGGGTGTCCTGGCTTACTGTGGAGCTACCCAAGGCCAGGTACATGTGGCAGCCATCCTCAGTTCTCTCCCACCACCTCCAGGTTTACCACGGGCAGCAAACAACTGCAGATCACTTTGTAGCTCCTACCAGGTAGTCCCTGGCCAGTCACAGGCAGTGGGTGATGTGGGCTTGCACTAGAGCCCCTTCCAAGAGGCCCAGAAGTTGGCTTCGGACCACAGCAGAGCACCATCCAATTAATCCCCATAAGTGGCAGACACAAAGGACAGTCTCAAAAGGCACCAGAACCCACTGGGGCAAATCCTACCCAGTGGGGTAAGTCCCCCACATAGCAACCTGTAAGCTGTGGATGTGGTCAAACTCCACAGATAATCTGCCTGAGGGTCAATCCCACCCATTGACGTACCAGTAGCAATCAAGGCTCAACTATCACAGGAGGGCACATACAACCCACACAAGGAGCACCCAGAGCAGGTAACCAGAAAGACTAGGCCAGGGCCCTACAGGACACCTACTATATAAGGCCACCTGGCAAGACTGGGAGACAGAGCAGGTCTACCTAATACATAGAAACAAACACAGAGAGTCAGCTAAAATGAGGAAAGAGGAGTTCCCTGCTGGTGTAGTGGCTTAAGGCTTTGGCGCTGGCGCTGTCAACGGCTGTGGCCTGGGTTCGATTCCCAGCCAGGGAACTACCCACATACTACAAAAAATAAAATAAAATAAAATAAAATAAAATAAAATAAAATGAGGAAAGAAACAAATATATTCCAAATGAAAGAACAGGAGAAAATTCCAAGAAAAGAACTAGACAAAAAGTAGGCAAGCAACCTATGAGTTCAAAACAATGGTTATGAGGATGCTCAGGGAACTTAGTAAGAAATTCAACAGAGATGGCAAGCATTAAAAAAGGACATAGAAACCATAAAAAGAAACAGTCAGAAATGAAGAATACAAAAAACTGAAATGAAGAATGCACTAGAAGGAATTACCAGCAGACTAGATGAAGCAGAGGATCGAATCAGCTATTTAGAAGACAAGGTAGCAGAAAACATCCAGTAAGAACAGGAAAAAGAAAACAGAATCCAAAAATAACGAGAAGAGTTTAAGGGAATGTGGGACAAAATCAAGTGTAGCAACATACGCAGCACAGGAGTTTCAGAAGAGAGAGAGAGAGCAAGCAAAAAATTGAAAACCTATTTGAAGAAACAATGATGGAAAATGTCTCTAACCTGATGAAGGAAATAGACATATAAGTCCAGGAAGTGCAGAGAGTCCCAAACAAAATAAACTCAAAGAAGCCCACAGCAAGACACATCATAATTAAAATGTCAAAGGTTACAGATAAAGAATCTTAAGAGCAGCAAGAGAAAAGCAGATAGTCACGTACAAGGGAGCTCCTATAAGACTGTCAGCTGATTTCTCAACAGAAACCCTGCAGGCCAGAAGGGATTGGCACAAAATATTCCAAGTGATGAAAAACAAGGACCTACACCAAAGTTACTCTACCCAGCAAGACTATCATATAATATTGAAAGAGAGATAAAAAGCTTCTCAGACAAGAAAAAGTTAAAGGAGCTCATTCGTCATCACTAAAGGAGTATTACAAGGAATATTAGAGGGACTTAAGATGGAAAAAAAATCAAAATTATGAATAATAAAATGGCAATAGCTACATTTCTATCCACAATTACTTTCCATGTAAATGGATTAATACTGCAATCAAAAGACACAGGAAGGTGAAATAGATACGAAAACAAGATCCTTACACATGCTGCCTACAAGAGATTCACTTAAGATCGAAAGACACACAGAGACTGAAAGTAAAGGGATGGGGAAAAGATATTTCACAAAAATGGAAACAAAACAGAACAAAAAATAGCTAGGGTAGCATAGCTTATCCCAGACAAAGTAGACTTTAAAACAAAGGCTATAACAAGAGACAGAGAAGGACCCAGTAATCCCACTTCCAGGTATTTATCCGAAGACACCCACAATGCTACTTTGAGGGGATGTGTGTATCCATGTGTTCATTGCAGCACTGTTTACAGTGGCCAAGATGTTGAGGCAGTCTGGGTGTCCACTGATGGATGAATGGATAAAGAGGAGGTGGTGCATGTATACAATGGAAGATTGCTCGGCCATGGAAGGGAATGGGTTCTTGCCATCTGCGGCAGTATGGATGGACCGACAGAGTATTGTCCAGACTGGAGTGTCAGAGAAACACAGATTCAATATGATTTCACTTATATGTGAAAGGTAGAGAACAAAATAAACAAACAAAACAGAATCAAAACTCATAGATTCAGAAAACATTTTGATGGTTGCCAGATAGGAGGGGGTTTGGGGGTGTGGGTCAAAAAGGAGAAGGGATTAAGAAGTACAAATTGGTTGTTACACTGTAGTCATGGGGATGCAGGGTATAGCATAAGGAATATGTAATAACTAGGTATGGTGTCAAATGAGTATTAGATTTGTTGGGGTGAGATGGGAAGGGGATGGGGGCAGGGTGAAAAAGGGGAAGGAATGGGATTCAGAAGTATAAATTTGTAATTACAAAACAGTCATGGCGATGTAAAATAATATAGTATGACTATATTATAGGAATATAGTCAATGATATGCTTATAACTATGTATAACGCCAGGTGGGTACTAGACTAGTCAGGGGGATTGCTCCTTAAATTATACAAATGTCTAACCACTATGCTATACACCTGAAATTAATATAAAATTGAATGTCAACTGTATTTGAAAAATTAAGAAAGGGGGAAAAGGTAAAGGGGAATAAGAGGTTCAAATTTCCAGGTATAAAACAAATAAGTCAGGTGGTGAACTTATTATACATTAAGTTGACAATGCACTATAGAATTGTATGCCTGAAACCTATGTAATCCTTGCTAACAGATGTCACCCCAATAAGTCTAACAATAAAAAAAAAAAATTAAAAAAAAAAAGCTGAAAAAAAAATTCTTATAGCTACATTTAATACAAAACACACACACACACACACACACACACACACACACACACACACAAAAACAAATAAGTCATGGGGATGTAAGGTACAGTGTAGGGAATACAGTCAATAATATTGTGATAGCATGGTATGGTGTCAGATGATTGCTGGACCTATCCCAGTGATCACTTATTTAGGTATATAAAAGTTGAACAACTATGGTATATACCTGGAACTGATGTAATGTTGCATGCTAGGTATATTTTTAATAAAAATCTTATAAAATCATAAAAAAGAATGACATCTCTTTGCTGACTGCAACCATAACTGTGGGTCAATATGGATATAAGAGTTTAGCAAAAATCAGCAAAAGCATTCTGTGAGAATCGAATCAACTGGCTATAAATAACCCTAAAATTAATATGGAACTGCAAAAGACCCCAAAAAGCAAAGCAATCTTGATAAAGAACAAAGTTGGAGGCCTCATGCTACCTGATATCAAACTATACTACAAGCCTATAGTAACCAAAACAGCATGGTACTGGCATAAAAAGGACACATTAATTAATGGAACAGAATAGAGAGCCCAGAAATAAACCCGTGTCAATGTGTCAATTGATCTCTGACAAAGGAGGCAAGAACATACATAGTGGGGTAAACACAACCTATTAAATAAATGTTCTTGGAAAAACCGGACAGATACGTGCAAAAAACAAAAAACATGAAACTGGATCATCTTCTTACATGTACAAGAATAAACTCAAAATTGATTTAAAAAAGACCTGAAACCATAAAACTCCTAGAAGAAAATGTAAGCAGTGAATTCTCTGCCATTGCTCTTAATGTTTTTTTGATCTATCCCCTTGGGCAAGAGAAAAAGAAAAAATAAACAAATGGGACCACATCAAACTAAAAAGCTTTTTCACAGCAAAGGAAACCACCCCCAAAATGAAAAGACAAACTACTGAATGTGAGAAGATATTCACCAATGATATATATGATAAAAGGTTAATGTACAAAATTTATAAAGAAGTCATAAAACACAACATCAACCCCGCCTTCCCAAAAAACCAAAAAGTCCTATTAAAAAACAGGCAGAGGACCTGAACAGATATTTCTAAAAAGAGGACATGCAGATGGTCAATAGACATATGAAAAGATGCTCAATGTCACTAATCATCAGAGAAATGCAAATTTAAACTATAATGAGATATCACCTCACACCTGTCAGAATGGCCATCATCAATGAATCAGCGAAGAGAAAGTATTGGTGAGGATGTGGAGAAAAGGGAACCCTGTGCACTGTTGAGGAAATTGCAAATCTGTGCAGTCACTATGGAGAAAGAGTTTGGAGGTTCCTCAAAAAATTATAAATTGAACCACCTTCTGACCAACCAATGCCACTTCTATTTACCCAAGGAAATCCAAAACACTAATTAAAAAAGAGATATGCACCTCTATGTTCACTGCAGCCCCATTTACAATAGCCAAGATATGGAAGCAACCCAAGTGCCCATCAATACATTACTAGATAAAGAGGTGCTACATATGTACAATGGAATATTACTCAGCCATAAAATGAATGAAATCTTACCATTTATGAAAACATGGATAGACCTAGAGGGTATTATGTGAAGTAAAATAACTCACACTGAGAAAGACAAATAGATCTTACTTATATGTGGAGTCTAGAGAACAAAATAAACAAAACAGAAAGTCTCATAGATACATAGAACAAACTGATAGTTGCCAGATGGGAGGGGGTTTGGGGGCTGGGTGAAAACGGTGAATGGATTAAGAAGTACCAATTTGCCATTACGAAAGTCATGGGGATGTAAAGTACAGCATAGGGAATATAGTTAATAATGTTGTAACAACTATGCATGGGGGAGGGATCAGTTCATAAGTTATATAGATGTCTAACCACCACATTGTACACCTGAAAGTAATATAAAATATTGACTGTCACTATAATTGAAAATAAAAATCAACTGACTACACAGAATTCACAAGAGTATTACCTAGTTTATTTCATTATTTGTAAGCTTGTATACATCCTTTGTATCAGTAAAATTTATAATGTGTATATATACACATTTTTCCCAGAGCTGGTTGTTAAACGTTGGCCAGCACATCACTGATTACACAGCTATGTTCACCACTGCTAGAAAAGCTAAGAAAAATGTTAGCATATCCTAGAAAAGCCCTGGGAGTAAACTGAAAAGCTGTTGACTCTTGGTTAGTTTCTTGAACGATTATTAAAGGTTGTTCGCTGTCTCTTGGGGACATTGTGATTATTTATATTGTTCCAACAGTGCATCATTCTCAGAAGTCAAAGTGGAAGAGAAAATCAACCCACACAGTTCTGTCCGAGTGTACCAAACCTTTTCATTTTTTCATTCTCTTTGGGCTTTAGGATTGATCTTTGCATTTGGGGAATGTTCGAGGCAGATAAGTAGATTCCCAATTCAGGATGGAAAAAGGCCTACCTGAAAAGATAGCATCTCCCTTGGGATCTAGTTTATACCCAAGGTCACATGGTAATTAACACCTTAGGTGGAGCTTCTGAGAGCCAGCACTTGCCAATCTCTTGGCACCAGGAAACTCAAGGCCATGTCTGCAACTTTCAAAGGGTTCAGAAAAAGAAAGTATGCCTATATGAAGCAATTATTGCATCAAGCTGGTGTCTTTATAGGTGGTCATTGTACTTTTTACTTCTGTATACTTGCAAATATCAAGATAAACTACATATATTAAGAAAGCAGTCAGTGCGAGGTGCTGAGACAGCAGAGTACCTCATGGTCTACAGGCCAGTGTGGCTGGACAGATGCAGCTGGAGAGAGTAGATGAGGTTAGAGGCCAGATTGTGGGGGCCTCAGGGTTGTAATGAGTGTGGGTTCTAGTCTGAGTGAGACCAGCCACTCAGGGGCTTTAAGCAGTGATGTGACCTGACTCACCACCAGGGGCTCTCTAGCTGCTGGGTTGGAACTGCATGGGAGACAAGGCTGAAAGCCAGGCCAGTCAGGAGCTAATGTTTAATCTACAATGTAGGCAAGAATTGGTGGTTTAGGGGGGGTCCCCTGGTGGTCTAGTGGCTAGGTTTCAGTGCTCTCACTGCCATGGCCTTGGTTTGCTTTCCAGTCAGGAAACAAACAAACAAACAAAAAATAGAAATGGTGGCTTAGATCAGGGTGCTAGCAATGCAGGCCATGAGAAGTCCCATCTTATTTAGGAGGGAGGGCTGTTTCTTTGTAAGTTTAGTATGCAAAATGTCAATATACAGTAGAGCAGCTAGTGTAATGAACCCTGTGCACCCAGCCCCCAGTTTCAACATTATCAGTCAGTACATGGTCTTAGAACTTCATTGATTCTTCCTCACCCACTAGTTTTAAAGCAAATTCCAGATTGCTTCTCATTTCTTCTGCAAATCCTTCAGTATGTGTCTCTGAAAGACAAGGATTCTTTATTATCATACCAAAAAATTAGTAATTTTCAAGCATCGGCAATTACGGACTCTGCATGGATTCTGAAGTAGAACCAACATGTGGAGAATGAGAAAGGAGATGAATCAAAGACACATCTGAAGTGTGTGGCCCAAGTTACTGGTAAGGTGGGGAAGACTGAACTGAAGTGAGTGGTGTCAGTCAGGGAACAGTGGGATGGGTACTCTTTCTGTGACATCTGACTTAACAAGAACACAGGATCTGGGTATTTAAAACCCAAGACGGCTCTTGTGAACTATAAAGTGCTACCCAAATCCTAGATGTTTGTCTTCTTGTTCATTTAAAGTCGTGCTGAGCAGTCCCACCCTGAGAAGTAAACCAAACCCTGGGGACCATTTGTCTGCCTCCCTGCTGAGATTATCTGTAAGGTTCCTTGTAGATGTTAAGTGTATGAATCAAATTTGAAGTCTTAAAAAGCCTTTCAAAGACACAGCCATTTTATTGGGAAATGGGTAGCTCATTCCTATAAACAGGGCATCTATGACTTGCGGTTAGGATGGAAATCTCCCCCACATTGGGGCTAGTGGCTAATAAAAAAATTCTGTACCCATTAATCTGAAAAGCTGAAATGAATCTAAAATGTTTTAAAAAATCTGAGACTGCAGCCATATACACAAATTCTCCACCTGTGCCCGGCGGCTGGCCAATTAGCATCTAGGAAACAACGCTTGGGGAAGAACCAACCTGGAGGCCTCTTACTACCACTTGCCTTGGCTCCTTAGCTAAAGCTCAAATCATTTCCATCGTCTGCTGAGACTCAGAGTCAACCTAGAAAGAAGGGGATGTGCAGAGAGCAGGGTGGCAGCAAAGGAAGCCACTAGCATTCAGGTTCCCTGGCCTTCTGGCCATTCAGTCTGACCTGCCTGTTTCAAAGGGGCATCATCAGATTACTTCTGACCCAGACCCTCATCAGACAGATGTGTCTATCTGGATGAGCTCCATTCCCGGTAAGAGAACCATGCTGCAGCCCGCTTTCACACCCCTCCCACCAGGTTTGACCCAATCTGGGCTTGGGATATTCCCGGACCAGCCTCCTCCCTTAGCTGACTGGTCTGGACCTTGCTCAGTTCTTTGGCAATACCAGTCTCCTGACTTCAAGCCCAGGAGCCAGCCAGGGATGGAGACACTGCCCCAAGCCACAGCAGGCCTCCTCTGCTGGAGCACACACAGCCTGGGCACCCGGGCCAACCATGAGATGTGCCCAGGCAAGTATGCCAAGTGACTACACAGGCTCATCATGCCTCAGATGGAGGAATATTCCCAAAACAGTTTCACCCCCAACATTGTCAAGGTGGGATGATTTCGTAAAGATATTCAATGAAGGGGATGGGGAAATGCATCAGTATCTATATGGCAGTGTTTAACACAGGGCAACACCCCGAATACCTGGGACAGCCACCCACAAGTTATCTGGCCTAATAGTATAAGGATTGAGAAGGCTGGTAAAGGTGGTTTTGGTTTTTAGCAAGTGTAACGGCAATGAGAGAGCTGGTTGGAAAGACTCCTAGCGTAAGGCTGGGGAATTAATTCTTGGAGGCAGCCCAAAGCTTGAGGTGAAACCTCTAAGAGCTGGCCCCTTGCAGCACGGGCAACTCTTGAGATTGGCAAGGAAGCCTAACTGGCCCCTACATGCTCAGGCAAGCAGAACAAGTTGATTTTCTGCACGGTTTCTGTTCTGCAGAGTCCTGAGGACGGAGTTGAGGACTGCCGTGGCAGGAAAAGGAGGACACTCATTTGTTTTCTGAAAGCCCAGAGGACTTCCAGGGCAGATGGCTTCTCAGCCAAGTCAAGGGCGCTCAACACTGGCTGCAGCTCCTTCCTTGACAAGTCTGGTGTGTTCTCTGCCCCCAGCCCCCCAGCCCAGCCTGTAAGAGACATGGAAGAATGATCTCACAGCGTGCCTATGCCTGCCTGAAAATTCAGTCTACATTTCATGATACAAAGTAAAATAGCACGAAACAAAATTAACACAAAACGAAGCGACCCCTCCAAATACCAAGAAGGCAATTAATTATGCTGTTACAGCTTTAATTGAGTGATTTCATTCACTGATGTTCTGTCAATCACGTCACCTAGAGATCCTCTCATCCACTACTCTGTTTGGCTGCCAGTCTCTTGTCTCTCTCCTCAGCAATGGTGAGACGGATGCCTTTTCCACGGGGAAGAGAAATCCATGGTTTGTTGCCCTGGAGGAGATAACCAGAATCAACATGTGCTACACAGCGAGCTTGGTACATGTGGCATTTGCTGTCTTATTTAAAAGATGGAAGAATGTTAACCATAAGGCATGTTCATTTCATTACGGGTGCTTTTCACCAACGAAGTTCATCAGGCCCTCTGCTGAGTCTTCTCTGATACTGAAAAAGCACAGACTTGGTCTAGCCCAGTTCTAGGAGCCCCACTCCAGAAGAGGCTTTACACTAGGTTCAGTACAGCCAGCCAGGAGCCACAATCCTGGGAGCAGCTGCACTCACAGGTTCCCTGGACCAGAGAAGGGAGAAAGCCAGACTTACTTTGCCAATGACAAAAATGTTCGAGAGCCGGGTGGCAAAGCTGTTGCCATTGGCGTCTTTCACGTGAACCACATCGAAAGAACCAGGATGTCTCTCTCTGTTGGTGATCACACCAATTCTTCCCAGGTTGGCACCTCCAGTCACCATGCACAGGTTACCTAGGCAGGAAGGAATAATGTCCTCAGCAGGGCACTGTGCAAATTCCTAACCCAAGGCAATGGACAACAGGCAGGTTGAAATGTCAATCCCTTCTCCCGTTCACACTTACTCTGTGGATCTGTATTACCCAAGACGCGCTAAGATGTACCCACCCCTCCCACACATCTAACAAATGCAAAAACCTTCCTTGCCAGGTCCTCACCATGTCTTGCCTAGACTACTGCTGTTCCAAGGCAAGCTCTCTGCTACGTTAGTGATTTTGGGCACAATGACAGTCTTCACAAAACGGTATCACACTTAAAATGGTTTGCTCTTTGGCCAGACTGTCCTGCCTGGTCCTCAAGCCATTTCCTTGGATGGGGGAGCTTTTGAGACATCCAGAGCAGGCTTGAGAATGTGTGTTATACACCACATCTCACTCAGCCACCCAAAATACCCTCAGCATCTGGGCCTCTGGAAGCAAACATACTATACCTGGCACTGTCGCAGCTACAATCTCCAGTTATTTGTTTTTACCCTGCACCCAAATATAAACCTGTTATTAACTTCTCACACTACCACCCCATGGAAGTGACTCTTAGCTGACCTCCTTCCCCACCATTCAGAATGTATTCCCATCTGTAACCCTTACTGTCACCACAAAGCCATGCTGAAATAAGACACAGGAAGGTTATACACTGCCTGCATACTTCTCGAAACTTACCAATGAAAGGCATCTATCTAGCTTTGGCTGCTAATTAGGTGCACATCAGAACCACAGACAAAACCCTGTGCAAGTCACAACGCTTGATTAAATTTCAATTAGTTTAAAAAAAAAAAAAAAGGGAAGGTGACAGAAAAGGACAGCTCTTAGACCTGGACCTTAAAAAGAGGGCCCAGGTAGTAGAGGCTGCTTACCAGTGTCAAACTTGATGAAATCAGTAATTTTGCCAGTCTCCAAATCAATCTGAATGGTGTCATTCACCTTGATGAGGGGGTCAGGGTAGCGGATGGTGCGAGCATCATGGGTCACCAGGTGAGGGATTCCTTTTGTGCCCACAAAGATCTTTCTCACTTTGCACAACTTGTACTAGAAACACACAGGGTTAGCCATTTAATCCAGCTCATGTGCACTGTGCTCCAGAGTGGATGAACAGGTTCCTTCAAAGTCACTGGCTTAAAAATGCAATTAGCAGCTAAAAGCGATAGCCCTGCCCGGGAAGTGCCCGTTTCTCGAACTGCTGCAGAACAAGGTGCCCCTGACTTTTTGTCCACCCTCCACCAGTTTATCCTGCACACCACCCCTTTTCAGGCTAGTCCTCCTAGTGTGGATGTTCCTTGTAGCACCGCATCATCCCCATGGTCAAGTCCAAGGCAGTGCTGGCCCCAAAACCTCCAACTCCCGGATGGGCCAGGCCAATGACCACCAATGTCCTGCTTCTCCAAGGCAAATCACCCTCCTTCCCCCAGACTGTTCCAAGCCGCACAACCCCTCTGAATTCTTCCAACTGACTCTATGGCACCCTCCGTATCACAGCTGAGTCTTGTCTCGCAAACTGCAATTGTATTAGAAGTTCATCTAATCAACAAATATCCCACAAAGCATTTCAACTTTGGATTTTTCACTCCCTGAACATCCTTAAAGTAAATCAAATCACCCCAATGCCATTGGACATGCCCTCCAGTCTGTTGATAAGAAGGAAGCTAAGGAAATCAGGAGTTGAATTACCTAATTAAATTAACCTTCATTTACAGCCAATAATTCAAAAAGCCTCAAACCTTTGTGTAAAACCAACACAACAAACTGGATTAAATAATCGAAGCCTATAATCTTTTTTTTTGGAGCTACTTCAAACTATTGCCCCAAGGATTTTCAGTCTCCTCCATTAACACCTTTCCTCTCCAGAGTAAAGCTAGACATACAAACGGAGACATGACAAAGGGCCAACAGGGTTGGATTAGATATTGGTTTTCTGGGCCCTTTATCCTTAAAGGAATCTTACTTTAGGTACTCACAAATGTGCCTAGAAATAACTCTCTCTGCCTCTAAAAAAAGACACCCAGGAAATCACTGTTCAATTGGAATTGATTTCTGCCATAAAGAAAACAATTTGTTGAAGACGTTAACTTCAAATGGGGGTCGTGTTTTAGCTATCCAGTTAACAGGCTGCTATACAGCTATTAGAAATACACATACCTTGGCCTCCTCAGGTGTAATGCGATGAACAGCAAAGCGACCCTTGGTGTCGTAGATCAGACGGAAATTCTCCCCGGTCTTGTCGATGCTGATGACATCTGATATTACACAGGAACTCAGGTTACTAGAGTGACCCCCACTATCCCACACCAGACTACCAGCCTCTCCACTGTAAGTAAAAAAATCTCATGTGCTTCTCATCTCCAACACCAACAAGGATTCCTAAGACTAATGATGACGGTCAGCTAATCTTTCATGTTGTATCGATTCAAAACTTTTTAAAAAATGGAATGTAAAATTTATAGTGGGCTGAAATGTGGGTTTAAGAAACAACTCATGGTTACTGACAGCCCTACGGTATCTACGTAAAACACTCTGAGGAGGGAGGTCATGTTTTTACTTGGGAGCAACTGATAAAAGCCCACCCTTATTCAATATGGCCACCAGTTCGGAGGGAGAGGGAAGAATTCAAAGGGGCCACCACCAAGTACTTACCCATAAAACCAGCAGGGTACGTTACATCAGTTCGGACCTTGCCATCAATCTTAATAAACCGTTGCATGCAGATCTTCTTTACTTCATCTCCTGTTAGGGCATACTTCAGTCTGTTCCTTAGGAAGATGATGAGAGGGAGACATTCCCTCAGCTTGTGAGGACCAGTAGATGGCCGTGGAGCCTGTAAAACGGTAAAAACAAAACAACACTCCCACACACACTCTTAAACTACTGCTGGGATTCCCTCCAACCCACCTTCCAAGTCCTAAGACCCATTAACTAGACATCAGACTGTCCATCAATCCCAATCTGAGTCAACGAGCAGTGTTTAAAGCTTACAAAACTATTCCAGACCTTCAAGTTTTACAGCACTTTCCCTCTTCAGAGGACCAGGCCTGCTAAGCACATGTGGGTCCTGAGTCCATGTAAGTGTACTATGTGCTATGTGGAATGAGGTTTAAAAAAAAAATCTTATGGGAGGTACTGCAGGAAACATTTATGAATAATCAAGCTTGCGTGAAAGAAAGCATAAAGTACTTCTTAAATAAATGTATCCATTACATGTCCATAAAACTGTTAAAGAAACAATGTCCCTTAAGACACTTCTCATCTACATGAAATGTTTGCAATATAACAACACTTACAAATACACCGGTCAGTTTATCCAGCATCCAGTGCTTTGGAGCCGCTACACGCTTCAGATGCTTCTTGGGACCACGAGCCTGAGGGAGAGTTTTGTTAAGTATTTTCGCGTTACTGTTTGAAAGTGTGTCTGCTTGTCAGCAGTTTTCCCTAGGATACTACACTGGTGAAATGGACAGGGGTTGATCTCTCGACTCACAGCCAGCAAGCAAAAGAAACGGATCAGAACTCGATCTTGTTTCTCCTTGTTGATGTAAGTTTTATCGTTTGGTTTTAAAGTGTTTGGTACGAGATCGACCTCAGCGCCAACACGTGCCAAGCGCTGCTCCCCTGTACTCTTTTAAGTTGACACTGGCTTTCACTTTAAATGCGGAAGGAAGCCTTTTCATGCGGTGTAAAGACGCTTACTGGCCACACTATGTAGTCAGGCCTTGCCAAGACAATGACGAAGAAAACGCTCCTCCACTGATTATAGCCGCCGCCCACCCACCCCAGCCACCGTCTGCCCTCCGGGCCCACCCGAGGATCCGGCGTGGGAAGAAAGCTACTCCTCCCAAGGTCGCACGATGCGTGGCCGGGCCAGAAACCGAGGCCTTCCCGTCAGCAGCACTGATCCCTTAACCGAACCCCCCCGCGCTCCGGGGTTGCCGTGCGCCCTCGCCCTCCAGCCTCCCTGGGCCAACCCGGCAGGCTGCACTCGCTTCGTCTGCGCCTGGCCACCCTTTATGGGGGCCCCAAAGCTCCGGGCAGCCCCGGCCCTGGGAGGATGGAGGATGATACAGCCCAAGAGTTCCCAAACTAACCGCCTTACCATGGCTGCGCCGGGTACAGAAAGAGGACCGCCTTCTTCCGGTGCTCCAAGAAAAAAGGGTCGGAGGCTGCGCGCGCCGACCTCGGACGCTCCGCCTACTCCGCCCTGTCTCTGCGCGTTGGGATTCTATCTTGCCACCTGCTGGTGGGAGGCCGTAGGTCCGGAGCTTGGGAACCACCGCCGAACCAGGACTGTTTCCTAAAAGGCAATTTCCTCCCCACTTTCCCCTCCCTGACTCCTCCTCCGGGGTGCCTGATTCTGTATTAGGTGCTGGACATGCCAAGATGAGTTAGATAAACTCTCTGCCTTCTAAAAGGGTGAAAAGTTAGGCTACTGTAAGGCCCACATACACACGATTATATAATCAATAGAATGCCTTTTAATAAATATTTAATATTATTTCTTAAACATGTTTTGTCTGCCCTTCTTCCAAGTTCCCTGAAGCCAGCTAATCTGTCCATACTACAGGTTGGGAAGAACCAGTGCTTTTTCCTCTCTTGCTTCTCTGCAGATTGCCCAGGGCGTGGAAGGTAGGATCCCTGCTTGAACCTTGGTGCCCTGCCCCTTGCTTCCTGTACAACACATTTGGCACTTATATAAAGGCTCAGAGAAGAAGGGGCATTAGAGATCATCTGGTAATCTAACTAAAACTTAGATGTGATCACGTTATTTTTCTACTTTGAAGCTGGCCCCCCAGGTCCCTCTGCCTGTCTGTCACCTGCTACCCCCTGTGCCTGGACACCCATGGGTCCTCTAACCCAGACCTCAAAGCTTAAGCCACTCCAAACTAGTATTGCTGTGAGAAAGCTACCTCTTTCAAGCTTCCTGCCTGTGAACCTGAGGACTCTTCAGTTTGGAACTGCCACGGACAGCCCAACCGCCTTCTGGGCCCCCTAATCTCACTCATCAGCCTTGGAGATACATGCAGCTCACTGCCTCTGGCTCTGTGAGTCTCCGTTCCCACACGCAGGGCCAGTCTCACATTCTTCTGTCCCAGAGCCCTCTGTTCAAACTTGATGACAACACTTAGCACACTGGGCTGTAATAACTGGCTTCCTTGTCTGTCCTCCACTAGACTATGGGCATCTCTGTGACAGAGCCTGCCTTAATTCATCTGGGCAGTCCTTTACCACCTAACAGAGAGCTTGGCATTGTATCCAGCACTTGGCAAATACTTGTTAAATGAATAAATCGAGTCAACATCCCATTCATTAATTGTGCCAAGTCTTACTATACTGCCCCTGAGAACATCCAGCCTGTGCCTGAACTCTTCCCACCGTGGGGTCAAGCTGCTAGCTCAGGGAGGTTTCATTCTGCATGGCTCTGTCTCTACCCTCCACTTCACACCCCCCACCCCCAGCAATGTGCACAGGAGCAAGAGACAAAAATTGTTAGCTTTTCTCAACCAGACAGTATGAACTCGGAGGGCAGGGACTCCTCTGTGTTCAAACTAGGTCCCCAGGAAAGCACGCTGCACGTGATTATTGGAAAGAAGGGGCAATTGATTGGAGCTGGGGATTAGAGAGAGCGTGGAAGTGATGAGACAAGGCAAGGGAGGTTTTCAGTCTGATGGAAGATGGTAGCGCTGCTAACGGAAATGATGACAGTTGATTTGGGAGTGAGGAATAACCATGGGACTTCCAGCGAGAGAGGATAAGAGAAATGGCTGGTTAGAATTGCAGATCTTATTTAATTAAGATCACACAGCCAGGTAGGGTTGCAGTGGGGTGGGGGACTGTTTTCTTGTCTCCCAGGTCAGTGGTTGGTGTTTGTACCACAGCTTATCAAAGGACTTGAGGAAATCAAAGCACCTTTTTCGGTATATACTTTTTGCTCTGTCAATTTGTATTTAAGCACACATGACATTCTAACAACAATAAAGGGAATTTGGAAAGAGCTAAGAAAATCACAAACTGTACCTCCCCAAACACCCTAAACACATCATCTGTATTCATTTGTTCCTGTTTCTATCCTCATTCTGATCAGTTTGTGTGCGTGCATACTTTTACATAATTTTAATCCTAGCATACAGACCATGTTCTATTCTGCTTTTATTATATTACAAACACTTTCTGAGTTGCTACATAATCTTCATAATTAGTATTTTAACAGCTGCATCACATTCCAGTAAACGAATGTCCCATAATTAATAAAAGTTCTCTATTGTTGAACATTTAGTTTTTTTGTACTTTTTCTTTATTATGGACAACACTACAGTGAACAATGTCCTTCATATGGCTTTTTCCTTCAGTTGAGCGAGTTCCTTAGAATAAATCCATTTTTTCACCCAGCATGCTTTGAGTGCCTACTCTGGGTCAAGCTCTGTATTATGAACCTGGATGCAGAAATGATTAAGATCTATTCCTGCTCCCAAGGAATTCACATTACAATGGGTGAGGCAAGCTGGGAGGAGGGGTCAGAAAGCCAGGAGAAGCTCATCAGAGAAAAGATAGTGGCGAGACAGTGTGGAACACAGAGGCCTGCTAAATCTTCAGACCCTTGGGCTTCGGCATGTACACATAGGTAGACACTGGGGAGCCACTGATTTTTAAAGTGGACAGGATCAGCTTTGTGCTTTAGGAAGATAACCCTGACTGCTCCTTATAGAATGGTTTGAAGGAAGTGTGAGTGGCTTGGAGGAGACAGGTCAGAGCTTTTTCAACAACACAAGTGAGAAATAGAATGGTGAGACCCAAGCCTGTGACTGTGGGGAGGAGGAGAGGGGTGCAGATTCAAAAGACATTGCAGATGGAGTATTGACAGAATCTGCCTGGAAATGATGCACGTGCAGGGGTGAGGGACAAGGAAGTAATGAGGATGATTCCCAGGTGTCTGGCTTGGTGACTCAGTGGTGCAGTCACTGGAAACAAGGAGGCATGCTCTGTGTGAGACATGGGCTGAGAAGCGGGGGACAGCAGACTGGAGATGTCTCATAGACACAGGGCTGAGCTCAGGTGCATGATCTGGGCTGAAGACTCACATCTGGGACAAATGGTGCGTCTGTGCTTAGTCCATGGGAGCGGTTGGCAATGACTGTTGGAAAGGGAACACTGTTGAGTCTGAAGCCTTCGATAGCAGTATACTCGTATGTGGATCGCCAAAATACTTTCTCAGTTTTACTATACTCATGCCAGCCTGGTAATGACTTCTTTTACTGGTGTAATTGCTTTAATTTGCACTTAAAAAAACCACTAGTGAGGTTGACCATTTAGCCTGATGCGTGTTTAGTTCCATCTCCTCTTGCGTGAAGTCTCTCTGGTCATTTCTCTTTGGGGGGACACATTTTTCTTTTTTTTTTTAATTCATTTTTATTGTTAGACTTATTGGGGTGACACATTTTTCTGATTGATTTGCATAAGGGCTTTATAGAACATAGAAGTTCATCTTTTGTCAAGGCAGACTTTTTTTTTTTTTTTTTTTTTACCAATTAGTTATTTTCCTTTTGGCTATGCACAATGTTTCACATTTTTATATAGCTAAATCTGTAATTTCTTATCAATTCAAAGCTTAGAAGGCTACTATCAATTCAAAGGTTTGCTAAATACTCAATTCTATTTAATGACATATATTTAATTCTTATCATCTTGGGGTTGATAAAGGTAAATAGACAGAAATAAATAGACAGAAAACATTCTCTTTTTTCCCTCCAAATAGCTAACTGATTTTTCACTACGATACATTGATTGATGTTTCTCTTCTCTGCTGTTTTGTAAGCACTACTTTAGCATATACTACATGAAATCATAAAGTGCATGGTTCTCTTTCTGTAAGTGTGGGCATGGGAGATGGAGTCTGTGGTGAATAGAGAACTGAGACACACAACCCCAGCATCTATCCCAGATCACAAGACGCAAGGGATGTGCATGAGTGGTTCGTGGTCAAACCAAAAGTCATGCCATGAGAGGAGCAGTCCAAGCCCCTCACTCCCCATCTAAAGAGTAAGACGTCAGGCCTCGTATTCCCTGATCGACTTATTGTCACCAATCAACGAAGCAGTACAGTCTGGTCCTCCATTTCTCACATCTCTGGGAGACAGCGATGCAGAGTGGAAAGAGCACAATTTGAATCTGTCTCTGTGTGTCCTTGAGCAAGTGCCTTCACATCTCTGGACCACAGGTTCCTTATCTGGAATACCTACTCCTCAGTTTGTTGTAAGGATCAGAGATGATGTATCAAATGCATAGAACATAGCAGAGACTCAGTCAGTGAATTAGTGTTCTAATTCCCTTCTGGTCACTCAAACTTATTTTTTAAAACAGTTTTACTGATGAATAATTGATATATAACTAGTGGCACATATTTATACAGTATACAGTTTGACTGATTATGACATTTGCATGTACCCAGCGAAACCATCACCACAGCTAATATAACATGTTCTTCAGCCCCCCAAGTTGCCTCATGTCCTTTTGTCATCTCTCCCTCCAAACCCTCCCCCCTGCATTCCCAGGAAGCCATTGATCTGCTTTCTGTCACTAGTAATTCCTTTGCATTTTCTAGAATTTTATGCAAATGGAAATTTTATAGTATGTACTTATTTTTGCCCAGCATCTTTCACTCAGGCATAATTATTTTGAAATCCATCTACGTCGTTGATTGTATCAGCAGTGTATTATTTTTTATTGCTGAATAGTACTTCATTGTATGGACCTGCCACAATTCATTTATTCATTCATCGTGGACAGGTATTTGCCTTGTTTCCAGTTTTGGATGAGGACAAATAAAGCTGCTATGAATATTTTGATACAAGTCTTTTTATGGCACACATTTTCATTTCTCTTGGCGAATGGCTCCAAGTGGAATGGCTAGGTCATATCGTAAATGTAAGTTTAATTTTGAAAAAAATTGCCAGCCTGTTTTCCACAGTGGTTGTATTATTTTATTTTCCCATGAATGGTGTACGAGCCTTCCACTTGTCCCACACATGTTAAGGTCAGTCTTTTTTTTTTTAATTTAATTTTTACTGTGGTAAAATAGACACAACTTAAAATTGATAATTTTGACTATTTTAAGTGTACAATGAAGTGGCATTAAGTACGTTCGCAATTTTGTGCAACCACCAGCACTATTTATTTTCAGAATATTTTCATCTCTGCAAACAGAAATCTATTAAACAATAGCTTGCCATCCACCACCCCCTGCCCCAGGCCCTGGTGACTTCTATCCCACATTCTCTGTGTGAATTTGCCTATCTCGTTATTTTGTATAAGTAGAATCATATAATATTTGTCCTTTTGTGGCAGGCTTATTTCTATTTCATTTAGCATGTTTTCAAGGTTCATCCACGTTGCAGCCTGGGTCATATTTTCATTCCCTTTTAAGCCTGAATAACATTCCATTGCATGTAAACACCACAGTGCACCCATTCACCTGTTGCTGGACACTTGGGTTGTTTCCACCTTGTGGCTATAGAGAATACTACTGCAATGAAATTGGCGTACAAGTATTGCCTGAGTCCTTATTTTATTTTATTTTTTCTTTTGTGTCTATACCTAAAAGTGAAATTGCTGGGTTATATCGGAATTCCATGCTTAACTTTTTGAGGAACTGCTAAATTGTTTTCCAGGTTGGCTGGCAATGTACAAGGGTTCCAAATTTCTCCATGTCGTCACTGACACTTGCAATGTTCCATTAAAAAAATAACAGCTGTCCTAATGGATGAGAAATGGTAGCTCATTGTGGTTTTGATTTGCATTTCTCTAATGATTAATGATGATGAGCATCTTTTCATGTACTTGTTGGCCATTTGCATGTCTCTTTTTGGAGACATGCCTATTCAAGTGTTTTGCCTACTTTTGAATTGGATTGTTTATTTTGTTGGTGGTGGTGTTGAGTTGCAGGAGTTCTTTATTTATTCTGGATACTATCCCTTATCAGATATATGACTTGCAAAAGTTTCCTACCACTCTGTGGGTTGTCTTTTCATTGTCTTGAGTCATTTGATGCACAAAAGTTTTGATAAAGTGTAATTTATTAATTTGTTTCTGTTGTTGACTGTGAAGGTCATTCTTTTTAATTTTGACCATTCTAACTGGTAGATACCTAGTGGTATCTCATTACAGTTTTATTTTGCAACTCTCTGACAGCTAATGATGCTCAACACCTTTCCATGCGCTTTTTTGCTGTTCAGGTATCTTCTTTGGTCAGTGTCTATTCCAATGCTTTGCCCATTTTTCAAAATTGGGCCATTTATTTTCTTATTATTGCATTTAAGAGTTCCTTATGTATTCTGGATGCATATAATTTATTATGTATATGATTTGCCAATATTTTCTCCAAGTCTGTGGATTGTCATTTCATATTTTAACAGTGTCTTTCTAAAAGTACTTAATTATGCAGAAGTACTTAGTTATGATGAAGTCTAGTTTATAAAAATTATTTTCTCGTATGGATTGTGGTTTTGGTAGTGTATCTGAGAAATCTTTGTCTAACCTAAGGTCACAGAGATTTTTTTCCTAGTAGTACTTCTTGACATTTAATAGTTTTAGGTTTTACATTTAGGTCTACAGTCCGTTTTGTGTTAACTTTTGTAAATGAGACAAGATATGGATAGAGGGTCTTCTTTTCAACTTACTTTTTAAAAAATTTATTGGAGTCACATTGATCAGCAAAAATTACAGGTGTACAATTCTACATTACATCTTCTATGTGTTGTATTAAGTGTTCATCACCCAGAGTCAGTTCTCTTTCCATCACCATATATTTGAGACCCCATCCCTTCTCCACCTCCTCCCTCCATACCCTCAGATAACACCTAACCACTAAACTATTGATGGTGTTCATGAGTTTTTGTCAGTTCTCTTTCCATCACCACATATTTGTGTCCCTGTCCCTTCTCCCCAACCCCTCTTCCCCCTTCCCCTCAGGTAACTACTAAATTATTGACTGCATCCATGAGTTTTGTTTCTTTGCTGCTTTCGATTTTATGTTAGCAATCAAACTAAATGTCTCCATCCCTGTCCCTTATTTTACCCACTCTCCCATCCCTCCTCCCATCTTAAAGAAGTCTCTCTAACATGCTTTGTAGTGCTGGTCTGGTGGTGATGTGTTTCTTTAGCTTTTTCTTATCTGAGAAGCTCTTTATCTGTCTTTCAAGTTTGAATCTAGCCTTGCTGGATACGTAATTCCTTGTTTTATATCCTTGGTTTTCATCATGTTGAATATTTTCTGCCAAGCTCTTCTGGCCTGTAAAGTTTCTGGTGAGAAATCAGCTGAGAGTGGAATGGGTGTCCCTTTAGAAGTTACTATTAGTATTTCTTTTGCCTTTTTTTTTTTATAATTTTCTCTTTTTTCTTTAACTTTTGCTATTTTAATTACAATGTGTCTTGATGTGTTCTTGTTTGGGATCATCTTGTTTGAGATTCTCCGTGTATCCTGGACTTGTATGTCTATTTCCAGATAGAGGGTCTTTGTATTGCTTGTGGGATATCCAGTTGTTCCAGAACCATTTGTTGAAAAGATAATTCCCTTTAGCTACTTCTGGTTACTTCCTCATTGAACTTAAAAAAAATTCTTTTTAATCCCATACTTTACAGATGAATACACTCTCCTTGTAAAATATAAATTATTTTTGACTACTTTTACACCCAGTCATGCTTCCCCCCACACTCCCCACCAAGTTAGAACTCTAACAACATTGATTTCAAGTGTATCATTCCAGATCTTTGTCTAGGTATTGAGATTATATATATACACATATGTATACGAGGATGTCCAGGAAAAAACTCCAGCCATAAATGCCTCTATTTTTCCTATTACATGGCTGGATACTTTGTGGACAGCTCTTGTATATACACATATATACATATATGAGAGGGCCCCCCAAAAAAACCAGAATTTAGATACATAAAATTGTCTATTTATTCTTACAGGTTTAAACTTCAGTCACCTTCAAAGTACTCTCTGTTTGATGCAATGAACCTATCGAGACGCTTTTTCCACTGCTCAAAACTGTTTTTGAATGCGTTGATTTTGATGCCTTTTAGTGCTTCTGCCTTCGTTTTGTTTGTTTGTTTCACCTCTTCCACCTCGGAAAAATGTTTCCCTTTGAAGACTTTTTTCACCCAGGAAAACACACAAACAACAAAAATTGTTGCTTGGGGCAAGATCAGGTGAACAGGGAGGGTGGGGCATGGGGGTCATGACTTTTTTGGTAAAAAGAATGCTGAACACTCAGCTCAGTGTGGGCAGATGTGTTGTCTGCCTCACGTTGTTCACGTAAATCACCCACCACGAAATGGGCAAACTTGTTGAAAGCGTCTCCAAAAACTTTCAGTGACGCTGAACACAGCCTTGGCAAAACCAGCTGGTACAAGGATGCATATGGGTTCCTAGAAACGCACCTAGTGGGGGGGAGCCTGTACTACAACCCTCCAGAAGATAATTCCAGTGTTTTAGGGGCCCCTGCTCGTGCATGTATACAAGAGCTGTCCGGAAGGTATCCAGCCACGTAATATGAAAAATAGAGGCATGTATGGCTGGATTTTTTTGGAAAACCCTCGTTTATTGTATATTTTGTTGCTAGGATCATCATATACGAATCATTTTGAATTTGGCTTTTTGGTACATTACAGCATCTCTCAGCGATCTTCCCATGTTGGAACGTAGAGATCTACATTTCCTTTAGGTGTTTCATGGTATTCCATAGCACCAGCATGCCTTACTTTGTTTCACCATCACCTTATTGATGAATACTTTGTTTCCATTTCTTCTACTACTATAGACACTGCAGTTGATGAGCATCCATGAACCTGCTTTTGATGCACATGTGTTTCCTTAGGGAGATATTGACAAGTGGAATTGATGCAACAAATACAATAAAACACTTATTATGTGTTAAGTGCTGTTCTAAATGCTTTACACACGTGGATTCACTTGATCCACACAACAATTTCATGGTTTTATTCTTGTTTTACAGATGAGGCAACCAAAGCACCAGAGAGGTTAAACAACTTACCAAAGGTCACGCAGCTAGACAACACCTGGGCTAGGATTTGAATTCAGATAGTTTGGCTCCAGTTTGCTGGGTTGCAGGGCATGGGCATTTTAAATTTTAAAACATCTGCCAAATTGGCCTCCAAAAAGGCTTTGTGAATTGCACTCCTACCAACAGTGTATGAGACTATTCATTTCCTTCACCCTTACTAACACTTAAACATTTAAAAATAGCATTTTTATGATTATTCATAACATTGTGTAACAACAACTGATATATATGTACAGTAGACTCTCAGTTAACCAGCACTCATGGGGATTGGTAGATGCTGGACAAATGAAGTTTCTGATTGCTTGAGAGTTATTAAAAATAGGCCTAACTAATACTATATCCCATACCATAGCATAGCAGAGCATAGCATACCAAGCCATAAACTCTGTATTACCTTGATATTAATAATGAAATGCAGTAATTAAATGCAAATTAAGACAAATAAAGACAAACACACTTAATGTACCAGTTTTATTATAATAACAGCTTTGTGAATGCAGTGTGTAATTTTAGTTAAGTGTTAGTCATTAAACTTTTCAACTTAATGAATTTCACTAACATAATTTTTTAAACTTCAAGTAACTTAGAAAAAACACACTCTCATACACACTTGAAATTGTTACAGGAAGGGTAGAGAGTTTACTGGGCAGACATTGCATCAGGATCACGGGGATCTGATGACATAGCTAGGACAGGATCAGGAGAAGTGGACGTGGATGGTTTCAGATCTATATCAGTAGATGATGCTGTATTGGCCAACTTACGTGCAGCTTTCTTGAAAAACAAATAAATGTCAGCTTGCTTTGACGCAACAGATTTTGCATGATATGCAGCTATACACCAAGCTTAAACTTACATTTCTGCTAGAAATTGATTTTATTTTAATTTTTAAAGTATTATTTCTTCGATTTTTTTTGTTGGTTGCTTGAGAGTGCTGGTTGTTTGAGTTCTGGTTAACGGAGAGTCTAATGTGTGTGTGTGTGTGTGTGTGTGTGTGTGTGTATTTAAATAAAATTTATTGGGATGACATTGGTTAATAACTTGATATAGTTTCAAGTGTACAATTCTATAAACACATCATCTGTACATTGCATTGTGTGCTTACCTCCCAAAGTCTAGTCTCTCTCCATCATCATAAATTTGGCCCCCTTTTCACCCTCTTCATCCTTTCCTCAACCCCCTTTCCCCTCTGGTAACTGCCCTTCTGTTGCCTGTGTCTATGAGTTTGTTTGCTTTGTTTAAGAAACCATTAACAAAACAAAAAGGTAACCAACCGAATGGGAGGAGATATTCTTCACCTCTGATAAGGGGCAAACAACTGATATTTTTTGAACACTTGCTGTGTTCTAGGACACTAGGTAAACAGCCTATGTGCTTTCTCTTCTTTAACCTCACCTTGCTTTACTTTTCATCATAGTACAATCTCTGCTGATGTATGTTAATTAGTGTGTTTGTTGCTCCCCCCAGCCCAAATGTCAGCTCTATGAGGTCAAAGATTTTGTCTGTCTCGTTCACTGGAGCTAAATGTTTGTTGACTGACTGAAAAATGAATGAAAACTATTTTATGCATGAGGAAACCAAGGCTCAGAGAGATTATGCAATTTAACCAAACTCCTGCTTGTGCATGGTGGAGCTGGGTTTAGAAGTCAATCTAATTTCAGGGTTTGTCTATGCTCTTAGCAGTTTAGCCTCCTGTGATCTAGTTTCCATTTCTATAATTACATTATTTCACATTTGTTACACACACACACACACACACACACACACACACACACATATATATATATATATATATATATATGGAATCATGCAATATGGACCTTGTAGAGATTGTTTTTCAGTCAGCATGCTTTGCTTGGTGTTCACCCAAGCCACTCCTTTTTACTGCTGGATAGTATTCCAATTACACACGTGCCACCATTTGTTTAACCCATGGAAGCACATCTGGGTTATCTCCAGTTGGGGGCTCTTGGGAATAAAGATTCTAGGGACATTTGTGCACAGGTTTTCATGTGGACACAAGTTTTCATTTCTTTGAGGCAAATGACCAAGAGTGTGATTGCTGGGTTGTATGTCAAATGCATGTTTACTTGGATCAAAACTGCCTTGTTCTATGCCACAGTGGCTGTACCTTTTGACATCCCCACTAGTCATGTGTGAGGTTCTCTGTACCCTTGCCAGTATCTGGTGCTGTCACTATTTTTTCCTTTAGCCATTCTGATAGGTAGGTAGCACTATGTCATTGTACTTTTAATTTCCAATTTCTTAATGGCTAATGATGCTGACCATCTTTTCACGTGCTTATTTGTCATCTGCATATCCTCTTCAGGGAAATGTCTTTTGCCCATTTTCTAATTGGAATGTTTGCTTTTTTGACAGTTGAGGTTGGAAAATTCTTTACATACGCTAATTATGAGAACGCTTTCTGTATTCTAGTCCTTTCTCAGATATGTGGTTTGAAAGTATTTTCTTTCAGTCTATAGCGTTTCATCCTCTTCACATAGGCTTTCATAGAGCAAAAGTTATTAATTTTGACAAAGTTGAATTTATCAATTGTTTCCTTTTATGGATCGTGCTTTGGTGCCAAGTCTAAGAATTCTTCACTTAGCCCTAGGTTTTGAGGATTTTCATCCATGTTTTTTCTAAAAGTTTTGTAGTTTGTTTTGCAATTAAATCAATTACCAGCTTGAGTTAATTTTGGTATATTGATACAAGGTTTTCTTTTTCTGCCTATGGATGTCCAATTCCTCCAGCAGCATTCGTTGAGAAGGCTTTCCCTCCTTTTTAAAATTGCTTTTTCACCTTTGTCAAAAATTATTGGGTTGTATTTCTGAGAGTCTATTTCTGGGTCCTCTATTCTGTTCCATTGATCTATGTGTCTCTCCTTCCACTGTCTTAATTACTGTAGTTATATAGTAAGTCTTTACATTGATTAGAGTGATTCTTCCTACTTTATTCTTTTTTAACAAAATTGTCTTATCCACTGTAGTTCTTTTGCCTTTCCATATATAGTTTGGAACAAGTGTGACCATGTCTACAAAAAAAAACCCAACCAAAAAACAAACAAAAAAACACTTGCTGAGATTTTAATAGAAATTGCATTGAATTTATAGATCAATTTAGGTGGTTTTTGAATTCTTTCATCAGCATTTTGGAGTTTTCAGCATACAGATCCTGACCAGATTTGATATGTAAGTATATATATATATATTTACAATCACTATATATATATATATATATATATATATATATATATAAATATATATAAATATATATATATACACACACACACACATATATGTATAGTGATTGTAAATAGTATCAAGTCTTAAATCTCAGTTTTTATATGTTGATCGTTAGTATATAAAAAGGCAATTGCTTTTTGTGTGGTATGTATCTTTTGAACTTGCTGAACTAACCTATTTATTCTAGGAGTGTTTTTGTAGATTCCATGGGATTTTATATGCAGATAATCAAGCTATCTGCAAATAGGGACAGTTTTCTTTATTTCTTTCTGGTTTGTGTATTTTTTATTTGTTTTTTTGTGCCTTACTGTAGGGGCTAGGAGTTCCGTGCTATTTTGAATAAGAATGATGAATGTCTAAGCTTGTCTTGTTTCTGATTTTAGCAAGAAAGCATTTCATATTTCTCCATTAAATATGATGCTAGATGTAGATTATTTGGGGAGATGCTCTTTAAGAGGTTGAGAAAATCCCCTTCTATTCCTAGTGTACTGAGAGGTTTTTTTCCTTTAAATCAAGATTTGGCATTGGAACTTGTCAAATGCTTTTTCTGCATTGACTGATATGATCATATTTTTTTTCTTCTTTAGTCTGGCAATATGGTAAATTATATTGATTACATTTTGAATGTTGAACCAACTCTGCATACCACTTGCTCGTGGTATATTATCATTTTTATATATTATTAGGTTGGATTTGCTAAATTTTTGTTTAGAATTTTTGAATCTAAGTTGAGGAAAGGCTTTGGTCTATAGTTTTCTTCATCGTCTGGCTGTGGAATCTGGGTAATAAATAGTTGAGAGTAATTTTCTGGAAGACATTGTATAAAATTGGTGTTAATTTTTCCTTGAATATTTTATGAAATTTTCCAGTGGAAAAAAATCTGGACCTGGAGATTTCTTTTCTGGGAGTTCTTTAATTATACAAATGCAATTTTTAATGGTTATGGGACTATTCAGAGTATCTATTTCATCTAGGTAGAGTTTCGGTAGCTTGTGGGTTTGAGGCATTGTCCCACTGCTTCCACATTGAGTTGATGAACCTGAAGTCTTCTCTGATTTATTAGCCCTTTAATAGCTGCAGAATCAGTAGTGACAGCCCTTGTTTCACTCTCCAATATCATTCCCTGATATTGGTAATTTGTGTTGTTTCTATGTTTATTTGTGTCAGTCTTGCTAGAGATGTGTCAATTGTATTGATGTTTGTTTTTTTCTAAAGAATCAGGTTTTTGTCTCATTGAATTTCTCCATTGTTTTCCTGTTTGCAATTTCATTGGCTTCTGCTACTATTTCTATTATTTTTATCTTTCTGCTTGGTTTGAGTTTATTTTGCTCTTCTCTCTCTTTTTTTTAAAATTTTATTTTAGGTAGGAATTTAGACTATTGGTTTGAGACCTTTTCTCTTTTTCTAATGTAAACATTTAGTGCTATAAATTTCCCTCTCAGCTTTAGCAACATCCCCCAAATTTTGATATGTCATATTCTCATTTTCACTTAGTTCAATATATTTTTAAAAAATTCCTTTGAGACTTTCTTTTTGAATTACTTAAAAGTATGCTGTTTAGTGTCCAAGCGTTTGGAGATTTTCCTATTACCTTTATGTTATTGATTTCTATTTTGATTCCAGTAGAGCCAGAAAACATACTGTATATGGTTTCAGTTATTTTACATTTGGTAAGGTTTGTTTTATGGCCCAGGATATGGCCGAGTTCCATGAGTACTTGAAAAGAGTATGTATTCTGTTGTGGGGTGAATTGTTCTATACATGTCAATTCGATCCTATTGGTTAATGGATTTGTTGAGCTCTTCTATATCTTTGCTGAATTTGTCTAGTTGTCCTATCGATTACTGAGAGTTCTAATTGCAAATCTGTCTGTTTTGCCCTGCAGCACTCTTGGTGTTTGCTTCATGAATTTTGAAGCTTTGTTGCTGGTGCCTCCACATTTAGGATTGCTATGTCTTCTTGAATGGATCCTTTTAACATAATAGAATGTCCCTCTTTGTCCCTAGTGATTTTCTTTGCTCTGAAGTCTACTTTATCTGATATTAATATAATCACTCCTGCTTTTAAAAGAATTAACATTTGCATGATATATCTCTTCTCATCCTTTTATTTTCAACCAACTTATGTTATGTTTGAAGTAAGTTTCTTATAGACAGCATATAGTTGGATTGTGGTTTTAAAAATTCACTCTAGAGGGGGTTCCCTGGTGGTGTAGTGGCTAGGCTTTGGCGCTCTCAATGCCACAGCCTGGGTTCGATTCCCAGCCAGCGAACCACCCCCCCAAAAAATTCACTCTACCTATCTCTTTTAATTGGTATATTTAGTTCATTTACATTTAAGATATTAATAATTGTTGATATTTAAGGGTTTAAGTTTGCCATTTTATTATTTGTTTTCTGTTTCTCATTTTTTTGTTTAATGGTGTTTGCATTCAATGTGAGTTACTTAAACATATTTTAGAATTCCTTTTAGATGTATTTATACTGATTCTGAGTATATTGCTTTGTATAGTTTTCTTAGTGATTGCTCTAGGTAGTATCATATACATATATAACTTATCATAACTTACTGGTGTTCAAGTGACTTCAGATGGACTAAATTCTATTGCTCTGTCTTCAAATTTAGTGATTCTATCTGCTGTCATCTCTCCTCTATAATTGAGTCTATTGGATAAGTTTTTACTTCAGTCACTTTTTTTATTCCATAATTTCCATTTAGTTATTTTTATAACTTCTATAGTATCATAGAGATTTTCAATTTTTAAACTTATTTCAAGTGAATTTGTAATTGCTTGTTGAAGCATTTTTGTGATGGCTGCTTTAAAACCTGTGCCAGGCAATTCCAACATTTGATTCATCTTGGTATTGTTGACAGTTGGTTGTCTTTTCTCATCAAATTGTGATTTTCCTGGCTCTTGTTATGATGAGTAATTTCTGTTGTATCCTGAACATTTTGGTTATGTTGGCAGACTCTTGATCCCATTTTTGTTCTCTACTTTAGTGGTAGTCATCCTGTTTAGGTTTAGCATGTACGTTCAGGTCTACTTCTGTGGGTTGTAGTTCCAATGACAGTTTAGTTTTCCATGCCATTGCAATCTTATTTTGGTTTGCTTCCTTCTTGTCTTCTCCCTGGAGCTCTCACCAAATTCTTGCTGGTGGTGTCTGCAGGGGCAGAAGGTGCTTCCCTGGGCTGCTTGTTTTTGCTGGGTGATCTTCTGGGGGATGGGAATGTTGCTGAAGTCACTGTACCTGGGTCTCCTTATGCCACTGGGTAGGAGATAAGGAGATACAGGGCTTTGGAACTGCTACTGCTTCAGGCAAATCAAGCTGCCTGCTGGTATCCTAGTTCTGGAATGGGAACTGAGACAGCTCAGGGCTTTGCTGCTGCAAGCAGATCGGACCTCTGGGGTTTGGTTTGTGGACCAGGGCTTAGGTTTCCTCACTAGGTCTCTGTTGGGCTTCTCCTGTCCCAGTCAGTGTGTGTGTGTATGTGTGTGTTCATGGTGGCTTTGGGTTGCAGACCTCCTTGGCACCCAGTCTAGGGGTATATGAGGAAAAAAAAAACAAGGAAATTTGCCATTTTGTCATTCCTCAAGTCCTGAAGTTCCTGCTTTCAGAGTCCTTTCATTATTATCTGTTGAATAATTTCTAGGGAATACAGTTGTATTTGAAAGGGAGGAGCAGGGAAAATTGAATCTACATCATCTGGCTCTGGAGCCAGAAGTCCCTTAGTGTAGTTTTAAAATACCATTTTAGTATGAATGAATTTGAGCATCTTTTGATAAGTTGAAAGGCATTTAAATTCATTTTTCTATATTTCATTTTGATATTATTTGTTGATATTATTTGCTCATTTTTATATTGGGCTGGTGGTCTTTGACATATTGATGTGTAATAGTTGTTTTCATCTTCACTATGAGTTGCAGATATTTTCCCTAGATTATTTCTTCTCTTTCGATTTTGCTTTTTTATGTTTTGTATTGTTTTACCATGTAGGTTTTTTTTGTTTTTGTTTTGTTTTGTTTTTTTCAGTTGAATTTATATATCTCTTCCATAGCTTCTGGGTTTTGTGTCATTCTTGGAAAGGCCTCTTCATTTTAAGATTTTCTTTTTAAATCTTTGGTCCACCTGAAATTTATTTTTGTGTAAAGTGGAAGGTAGTGTATCCAGTTGTCCCAAAGCGTTTATTGAGTAGCCCGTCATTACCACTCTACTTTGAAATGCTACTTTAAGAAAATTGTGGTTAAAAAAAACATAAAATTTACCATGTTAAACATTTTGAGTGTACAGTTCAGTAGTGTTAAGTTATGCACATTGTTGTACAACAGACCTCTAGAACTTTTCTTGCAAAAGTGAAACTCTAAACTCATTGACCAACAACTCCCCATTGAAATGCTACCTTTTCATCACAGACTAATTTCCTGTCTTTGTTACTTCTCGCGTGGACCACTGTAACAGCTTTGCAGCATCACCCAAATTCCAATCTGCCATGCACACTATAGCCTAATTAATTTTCCTCATGAAAGCTCTGACCACAACACTCCATTATTCAAAACCTTCGGAAACCCTCCCTGAAATACTACAATTGAAATTAAGCCCCCATTCTGCTCATAGATAGCACCTGTACCTTTTCTTCCTGTCACTTCTCCTGATTTGTAATGGGAATGGTCTGCATGATTATTTGACAGTTGTTGATAACTTTGCTAAAGTTCAAGCTTCATGAGAGGAAGAGCAATGTGCTCACCACATATTTGCTTACCATGTGCCTGGTACATAGTAGGTGCTCAGTCCATGTTTGTGGAATGATAGGTTCCTCCTTGTCCGTGGAATAAAGTAGAAATGGCTGCAAGGCCTGAGTCCAACTTAATCTTCTCTCAGCCCACTGACCTTCAAGGAAGTCAAGCTGCTGGATTTTCCACCCTTCCCTGAAAAAGCCATGGGCTTTCTAATACTTGGTTATGGTTTACAGTTTACGCTATGCGCTGATTTTATCTTTTCATTTGTATTCCAATTGCTCCCTGTGCTTGAAGGCCATGCCCTCCCCTCAGTTCCTGCCAGTATTGCTGCCTTATGGAAATGTAGTTTATCTTTCACGACTATGGCTGCCTTCACCACTGGTCTGTGAGTTTCTTGTGAGCACACAGAGATAAAAGTTCCCCTGAATTTGTCCCCAGACAGCAGCACACACACAGCGCCTGGTCTTTAGGAGGCGCCCTTGGTCACGCATGTATATCTGTTCCCAGGTTACTACAAGCTCCTTGAGGGCCAGGCAGTGTTTCTTACCTGTGTGTCATCTGGAAACCTTGCTTCCTAGCACCCAGTGCAAGACTTGGTGTTGGCTTCAGGAATCTACTGGTAACCTATTGAATGTGTCTGGTTGTGTTATGAGAGGCTTGAATATGATATGATATGGTGGGGCAGGGGTGAAGGCTTCCCTGCCTTTCCCCCATGGTGCCCTGTAACATTCTCTCCAGCCCCTTCTCCAGCAATAAACAATTACTGCCCCATGCCGTCCCACTCCTGAGTACAGCCCGGGCTCTTCCTGGAGGTTGCTCCCTGCCTCCCTTCCCATCCAAGCTCTCCAGAGAAGAGGCTGCTCAGTTGGCCACACATTCCACCCCTGGCACCAGGAGGCAGGATGGCCATACCCAAGTTCCTGTTCTCCCTCCTCATTCAGAAGCACCTTCTCTGGGGATGCCTAGGTTATTCCCCGTCACCACCTGCTTCCCAGCTGCACCCCTGTCACCTCCATGGTTCTAAGGCAGCCCCTCCCTCTCAGAGGCACAGGCCTCTGGCTTAGGCTTCTTTCCACTCCAAGGGCTTTGGGCACCCTGGGGGTCCCAGAGTTCACAGAGGTCAGGGGTGGCAAGCAATCCAGCCTGCTGAACTATTTTGTTTGGCCAGAATCATGTTTTGTGAAGCCCTGAGCATGGAAGGGATCCGGGAACCCTCCATCCTTTTAGGGTCTGGGCTCCTCCCACATCTTACCATTCTGCTTTAGACCTCACTCCTGAGGCCATCCCCACCCTGTGTCACTAGACTGTCCAGATTCTGAAACCCACCTGCTGACCACAGCTCTTCTCCTTCCCCTTCACTTCCTGCCTCCCCAAATCCTGGTCTGGTTCTCCCCACACAGACCCCCAGGCCCTCCAGCCTGCCCTGTTTCCCCACCTTCTCTCAGGCTTCCACTCTTTCATCTTCATTTTCCTGCCCCTGCCTCACCAGCCAGCCCCTCAGAACCTCATGTTTTCCTATTTGTAGGGTTCAATGAATCTAACCATCCATCTTCAGTGGGATCATCCTAAAAATCAAAGTTGGTTAATTTTTGCTTTCCGGCAAACTTCCAGAGGTTCTCCCCAAGCTACAGGGCTGGTGGTATTAAGGATAAAGGCATGCTTCTCAGCTGGCCTAGAACAGAAAAAATTCTGCTTTTTAGCCACCGCAGCTCCTTTCCTGAACCTGTACCTGCACAAGAGCTTTTTCCCTTACTCATTCTTTCCTTGGTTGACTCTAGTCTTATTTTAAAAACCCTATTGTTTCTGTGGGTACATAGGTCTTTGCGTAAAGGCACAGAGCAAGGCCAGTGAGGATACACCACAAACAGGTACACAGTTGTGATGTGTGTGCAGGGCCAGAGGTGATCAAGATTTAAGAAGGATAGAGTTGGTCAAAAGGTTTAACCTTATCTGTAAAGTTTCTACTTCTCACAAAGAGATTGCATCATGTACTTACAACTCGTGACATATAAAAACAAACAAGTGAACTGGTTCAGTACCAGGAAGCCATCCCCAGACTTCCCAGGTATATGGAGTGGTCCCCTTTTCTGGGGTCACAGAGCACCTCCCCCAGGTGTTACAAGTGATACCGTGATTGTAATTTGTTGGTGTCTTTCTCCTTCTATAATAGGTACAAACCCCCTCAAGGTACAAACCTTATCTAATTCATGATCCCATGAAGAAGGCACTAGAATCCCAGTTTAATGGTGGAAGTCTGTAGCTTTTGTCATTTTCCAGAGAAATTTCAGCTCCCAGGACATAAGATCCTTTTTAGGTTGTATCTATTACTCAGAGGCAAAAGGGTAAGGGGCAGCTTTAATGGGTCAGTTGGATTAGGGCTAGAAAATGGGTGCAGGTGGCTTTTAGCGTTGGTGAAGTACATGCCACCTGGTTAGGGCAACTGTTTAGATGGGCAAGGTGACCGAGGAAGGATCTGGGTCAGTCTTTCTTCTGAGGATGCCCCCAAGCAGCCCCTGTATTCAACCTCGAATAGGACAGTATTCCTCCGGTCTTAGGACAATGAGGCTTCTTGACTTCTGAAGAGGTAACGGCTGTGGAAGCAGGGCTTCCATGAGCAACTCACTCCAGCCCACCCCATGCCATCCACGCCAGCTTGCTGCCCCCCGAGTTATCCACCCAGAACCCCACCATGGGCCTCAGGATTGCTCAAAAGATCTCAGACCACACCTATAGACCTCAATGAAGAACACCTCCAGTCGGTCCATCTCTTGGTAAGTAACTTTTATTTTTATTTACAACAGAATTGGTGGTTTTATTCCTCCATCTTTAGGGACAGTGGCATCAGCAACCAGATGGAAAGTCCGCAGTGAAGTCAAACTCATTCTGCCCCAGCCACAGCTCCGGAAGCTCATTGGCCCGATCCAGTCCCAGTTCCACCACCAGCGACATCAGCACCTCCTCGTCCACCGGGTCTGAATCGATGATAGTAGGGCTCTGGGCACCGGCAGAAGGAGAGAGTGACCCCGCCCCTCCCACCTGAGCCCCCAAGCCCCAGTTTTGCAGGGCCCCTGCCTCCCCGGGTTGGCCTGGAGTGGCGGCAGCCATCCCATGATACTGGCTATTAAGTTTCTGCAGCTGCATACTGGCTAGCAGGTGGGGAGCAGGGTGCACATTGAAGGGTGGGGGTTTAGTGGGAGGGGTGGTGGTAGGAGAGCCCATTGGAGATGGAGATCCCGAGGAACCAGTGGCAGCCTCGCTGGCCTTGGTTCCATTTGAGGCTGCCCCAGGGTAGTGCAGGATGGCTACTGCTTTGCGGTCTTTCACCCCCAGGTTAGAGTAGGCCAGAGAGCTCATCTCTTCACCGGCATCCTAGAAGACAGAGAAAGGCACAGCATAGTACCAGGCCCAGAAAGCTCAGGCATGCACTTGGGGCCAGTGGTGGGGATGTAGCAAGAAGACCCCCTGGAGAGGAGACTTAGGCTCCTAGTCCAAGGATCCTCTTGCTACCATGGCTCTGAGCTCAGGTCTCATACTGGACACCGGCCATCCTAGTAGTTTTGCTGCTATCCTCTCCTTCCCTCCACCTCACCATTCTAACAAGGGGATCTCGTTGTCCCTCTTCTCAGCCCCATGCCAATCTTTTCAATGGCGTTGCCTTGTTCCGGTTTTACTTCTCTGCTCCCTGCCCTGCCATCTTCCAACAACCCAAGTGAGTGCATTTAGGCAGCAGCTCTTCTCATTCTCTCCAGAGAAAGCCCTGCTGCCTCCTCTCTGCTCAAGGACACTAGACACCGCCCCTACAAGGGCCTACCACATGGCCCCAGACCCGTTCATCTTTCTGTGCCTCAGTGTCTCCATCTGTAAAACGGCAAACGTTACCTCCTTCACAGGTGAGGTGTCACCCTTGACATCAAGTGCAGGCCTCGAGGTGGTTGGCATTTCAGAGTCTTGGCAGAAGTTTGGTAAGTTGGTGGGAGGTGACCCGGTCAGTTGGGGTTGCTGTGCTGTATATGAGGGAGAACAAGTAAGTAGGGCAAAGGCTTTGCCGACCAAGAAAGCACCAGCCAAGACCAAAGCAGGGCACTCCACATGGCTACAAGGCAAGGGTGGTGACGAGGTTTCACCCAAGACCAGAGACCACCTGAGGCAGGCAAGGTTCCACCAGGTACTGCCCAGGTAGCCAGCTACTCACATCAGCAAGAGGGGACACAATGACTGTTTCCTCGTGCCAGTGATTTCAGAGTCCCAAGTGGTGTGTGTGTGTGTGTGTGTGTGTGTGTGTGTGTGTGTAGGAGGGGTAGGGATGGCACCATTCCTGATTCTGAAAGGCAGAAATGTCCCTGAGCGAGTACCACACTGACTCAATGGGCCACTGGCATCAGGGCCGGAGAGCTGGTGCCTCTACCAGGACTGGGAGAGACTGGGAAGGAGTCAGGGCAAGGGAGGCCTCGAAAGCTGGCTGAAGGAGTAAGTCCCCAAAGCAAAGGTCGTGATGCTCTAAAGCCCTCCCTGAGAGAAGCCGGGCTTATCAAGGTGGCTGGAGGGCTCTGAGGCAGCCAGAGAGCAGTTGGGAAAGTTGCAATTTCCTCCCCACCTCAAGCCCCCTCCAGGACAGCCCTGGCAGCACTGGGCTTTCCCGGGACACCTGCTCTGAGCCCAGTCATGCTTATCTGCAGTGACAAGTGGGGATCATTCTTCCTGGAGGGAGACAGGCAGAGAGATCTGAGGGCTTTCTCATTAGGCGACGGTGGTGGTGAGAGCCACTGTTAGGTCTGCAGGCCTTGCCTGTCCACGGAATCACACCGGGAAGGATTCAAATAGTGGCTCCCAGGGAAATGATTCCCTAGCTCGAGTGCCAAAGGATCGGGGATGGGGGAGAGAGGCAAAGAGTCCCGCACATCAGAAAATAAAAATCTCCACACTTGAAAACTCCCTAATTATTTTCCTAGAAGCTTGTTTTTTTAGAAGCCTCACAGATTCTAGCCTTCATGATGAATTAGAGATGTCAAATTTCCTATTTATAAACACCTGTCAGCCCAAAGACTCTCCAGCACCTTAGAAAGCGTCTGGAATCTTTCCAGCAAGGCCAGAGGTCTCCTTGACACGGCCCCCGCAGTGGTCACTAAGAATCTGCTCGGACACTTCTAGAAAGGGGCCCGTTACCACCTCTCTATCATCTTCGCACCACTCGCTTATAGGAGAGGGAAGCAAGGAACACAGAGAAGGGAGGAAGCGGGGAGAGAGAAAGCATGAGGGAAAAACAAGTCAGTTGCTGGGTCTGCCACCACCACGGTCTGCCTGGAGCCCGGTCCCTTCTGCAAGGCAGCCCGGGACTATTTCAAGCCAGTGACCACAAGCCAAGGAGTTCTAATCCATGTCGTCTTCCAAAGCCCGGCACCTCCAGGAGCAAGCAATGTTCACGAACTAAGAAAAATGCTGGGGGGCCCTGCCCATCTTTCCCGGTCCCTACGCAGCCTTCCTTCTTTACACCGCCGGCTACAAAAGAAGGAAAACCGTAGTAACTACAATAAGCAAAAGAAGAGGGGAAAAGGAAATGGGGGGGGGGGAAGAAAGAGCGCGAGCGAGAGGGAACCAGAAAAAAGTATCTGACATCAGTTGCTGGGGAACCGCTTTACTCTTCTCAACGGCACCCCGTTTCCATTCAGATCTGTCGCCTCCCATCGCCGCTCGCCCCCGCCCCCGCCCGCAACCCCGCCGGCCCGGAGCCCGGGCCTGGGTTGGCGCTCCGCAGGCGCTCAGCAAGGGTCGTGGAATCCGTCTGAAGGGGCAACCGAGGTTTGATCAGCATCCCTGCCCCTGCTTCCCCGATCTTCTGGCGCCACTCCGCCCCCCAGCCCGTTCGAAGGCAAAAACTTGGCGGCGCGGAAACGTCCCGGCCCGCTCTCCCAGCCGCCGAGCTGTCCGCTGCGAAACGGCGGCGAGAGGTGGCTGGGCGACCTAGAGCAACAAGTGCCTTCCCGCCCGCTCGGGCCTCGCGGGCCCCGGCCACCACTTCCCGGTCCCGCCGCCCGCCCTTCGCCTCAGACCTTCCCGCGGCCCTCAGCCCCCTCCCGCCCGATGGGGTTGTGGGGGTGGGGGGAGGAATAGGAAAGAAGGGAGAGACAGGTGGGGGGGGGGTCGTCTTTGACCTGTTGGGGGACCAAAAGTTAAAATGGCACCAACCGGCTGGCTCCATCCCGATTGCTATTTTCTCACTCAGAAGGAGAAATTTAAATATTCAAACAGCACTGCGGCTTGGCTCGGACGCGCTCTAACCAGACCCGTCAGTTTCGCCACCTGAAAACTAAAGGCCGGTTGTTTGCGGGCAGCTCGGTTGTCCTCGTGTCCTCAGCCCAGGTGGAACCGCCGGAGCTGGGGGTGGCCTGGAGCATCCCTGCACAGTGAAGCGCGGGCACCCAGGCCACCAGGGCCCCCGAGAGACCGTTCCCGCAAGTGTCGCGTCAGGCACGGACCGTAGACGCCGCGCGGACAGGCGGGAAGGGGCGCGGGGTCTCGGCCTCGGCCGCGAGTTCCGGGCCCCGCGGTGTAGCCGCGCGCGGGGGCGCACTCCGGCTCCCGCGGCAGCCACTCCGGTACCTCAGCAACACTTACTGAGCGCCCGCCGAGCTTCCGACGCGGCCGGAGGCTGAGCCCACCCCCTAGTCCAGCCGCCCGTGGTCCGCGCTCTCCCCCAGCGACCGGGACAGTGAGAGCCACAAGCAGAGGTTCGATAACTTGCCCAAGGTTACACCGCTAGAACGTGGCGGAGCCGAGATTCGCAGCCAGGTCTCTCTGACTCCAAGTCCGGCGCTCAGTGAGGCAGGGACTCCGTGCGCCGCCCCGCTCCGCGGCGCTCGCTCATTTATAGGAAGGGGGTGTGTGCGTGAGTGTGCGTGTGTGTGTGGGCGTGCGTGCGGAGGAGAGTACGGGTCCACTAGATAGTAGAGGCAAGTTGCCCAAATTCACTAACTTCCAGTCCGCTCTTCTCCTGAACTCGGCCCGAAAAGCCCCTATCGCCTCCAGCTCCCGAAGGAAACCTGAGCTTTTGTGCAGCCCCGAAGCCCGAGCGTCCAGATGCGGTCCGGGCCATTAGCAAAGTCGGTGGAAGCCAAGCCGGAGAAAGCGCGGGCGCGAGGGGAAAAGGTCCTGCCGTCTCCCCGGGAGAAGCGGACGCCCGGCTCGGCTGGCCGGCAGGCGGGCGCGCTGGCGGGCGAACTGCCTCGCTTGCGGGCGGGCATCGGCCCCTCCGCCCCCATCAGAGCAGCTTTCAAACAGAAAACAAGTCCCCCAGAGCCCCCCGTACCGCCCGCTCGCCAGCTCCCCAAGCCCGCTAGGCTGGAGTTCCCGGCCCCTCCGCCCAGCCCAGCGACCTGCCCGGCAGCCCGGCTTACCTCCGCGAAGCTGCCTGCCCTGGAGAGAGGGAAGCGCGGAGCTCGGTGAGCCGCGGGCGAAGCGGCGGAGCCCCCAGCCCTCGGCACGCACGCCGCCACCGGCACCGCCGCCGCCAGCCGGTCGCGCTCTGTGCCACCCGACCCCGGGGCGCCTGGGAAAAGCCCGCACCGCCGCGCTGCGCCGCACCGTGCCGCGCCAGGCGGCCCCGGCCCGCGCCCGCCCGTCCGCCCGCCCGCAGCTTCGGCGCCTGACTCCGGGGCGGTGGCGGTAGCGGCCACCGCGCTCCCTTCCCGGCGCGGGGGACCCGGCTCTCAAGCCCCCATTGCCGCCCGGAGAGCCCTGACGCACACGCACACAGCAGCAGGCTGGCCTCGGCTAGGAATCCCAGGAAGGACAGACCCTTTCCCCCCTTTTTTCCTATCCCCCCCAATTTCCACGTCTTTATAACCGGCTTAGGGCATTATTAGCACATGTCCTGGCTCGTGGGCGAGTTGGTGGCAAAAGCTGAACTGGATACTCACCCAAGGCCAGAGCGGGTGCTGTGCCTTCTTCAGCCCTTTTCCTCCTTGCCAGGAACGACCCTTCGCCGGCGGGCTGCGGGCAGGATGCCGGACGGAGTGAGCCTCCTCTCGGCAGCTCAGCGGTGCCCCTTCTGCAGCTGTGCCGCTGGGAACATTTTATAGTGGCGGCTGGCGTGTGTGGCCCTTTAAAGGCGCACGAGCTGGTGCAGTCACCGCGGATCGTGTGAAAGCGAAGGGCCGGCTGGGGAACGGAGTCCGAGCGGCCCCGCGGGTCCAGCACGCCTGGGGACCGGCCTCGGCTCCCGGGGTGGGGCTGGCGGGCCCAGGCCCTGGGCACCCCGAGCCCCAAGCCCCCAGCCAACGTGTGTACTTCTAAAGCTGGCGGGGCCCCGGGCCCGGGCCACGGTCTCTCCCCATCGCCCTGCATGGACTTGCCCAATAAATTCCACTTAGTAATTTCGCTGAGGCGAAGGAGAGCTATGTCTGTTTTCTGACCTAAATCTAGCGGGTTGCTCGAGAGGGCTATAGGAGGTTCGGGGGGAAAGCTATGGACTCGGGGAATGACCCCGAGGCGGGGGTTGGGGGGGACGCACACGGGACCGTGCCCGCGGGACACGATTTGGGTTCTCCGCAGGGCTTTCTCGGAGCCCGTCTGCCCCTTTGGGCCGCACCGCCTCCCTTGTCGAAGGGACGAGGCTGGGGTCCCTTTTCCCCTCGAAGTCGCTGGATTCCAGGCAGAGCCTCATTGAGGGCCTGTTCGGCTGGCGGCGGTGGCTTCCCTCGAAGGCCTGAGCCGGGGTTGGGTCCCAGGGCGGACGGCGGCTGGAGGGATGCCATACGGAGACATGCTGCCCTCAGGGACGTGGTGCCAGGTGCAGCTCCCGAGGCACAACAACACGCCAAGAACAGGCAGCCGGGGGTGAAGAGCTTGCCCCAAGGCAAGCGGGGATCGCTCCTGCCTTCCCGCAAAGCCAAGTTATTTTATTATGATTGTACAATGATTTCCACCTAGTAAGAACCATATTTTGCATTTGGAGCACATCTTTCTCGGGTTGGGATGTTATCTTACAAATCTTGACTGAAAAGAGGTGCATGCTTTCTTCATCTCAGCTTGTGTTCCTTGTGGCCAAGAAGCTCCCATCTCACCTCTTACAGGAAGACCACCAAGACTAACCTCCACCACACTCTCTCGGCCCCTTTCAGCAACAACTCTTCAGTTTAAACTGTTTATGAGTGCTCTCTTATTTTTTAAGTGCTGATGTTAAGAAAAAGTGTGTGGGGGGAGGGAATATCACGAAGGCATGTTCACTATGTATGTGTTCTCTCTTCTTAATTGGTTTTGAAGACCTAAAGGTGTTCCCCCTCTTTTTTCTTTTCTTTTCTTTTTCTTCTCCTCTTTCCTTCTTTTCATCCCCAAGTGCCTTGCATTTGCTCTTCGAACAAGGTTCTGTTTGAGGAGGGACTGGCCAGCTTAAGGACACAAAGATGAGGCGTAAACAGGACAGACAGGTCAAGGCCCTTCCTTGGTACCTGGAGGAGGCTGGTCGAGTTCTCTCTGGACTCCCAGTAAAGCCATTCCCCAGCCCCCAAAGCTGCCTTGCTCGGCTGCGTTCCATCTCGTCCCCCGGGCCCAACAGAACCCTAATGAAAGGCACAGCCGACACACCGTCGCTGCGCTTTCTCACTTTGCCCGAAGATCGTGATCGCGCCCAGTTTCCCACTGCTAAAAGGCGGGATCTGCCGGGACCAGAAAACCCTACAGAGTTTGCCTATCCGATTGGCCCTCAAGCCGTGTCGGTGTCTGCCCGAGCCGACAGACCCTACGTTATCGGACTGTGCGTTGCTCATTGGGACCGCGAACTTAGCCTCCGCCTCAGCGCCCTTTCGGGAGCCGTTCTCGAAAGGGCGGCAGCGTCTCCGTTCTCGGCTCCGGATCCAGGAGGTGGTGGATCCGCCCTCCATCTATTGGATGGCTCCCAGGCCAATTGTTAGAAAGAGGCATATGTTCATCTCGGCTTCTGGAGTGTCTCCCGAGCAGTTGCTCAACAGCCAGCCCCTCCCCCATCCAGACCCTTGAAGGGCAGAAAAAGGAGCGCCCTCCACCACATTTCCGTGCCCACATGCCAGTAAAGGTCTCCCCGCTGGTGACTTTCTGTTATCTCCCCTGGCCACCTCCTGGAGAGCTGGAAAGAGAGGGGCTTCAAGCACTCAGCTTTGGAGCACAAAAGCTACCCCTTTTTTTTGGGGGGGGGGGGCGATGGGAGAGGTTAGTTGCGGAGGCAGAGAGGGAGAGAGCAAAGGAGACATTTGCATTTCTCTGCAAATCTGCCCCGGGTCTCTGACTTCCCAGGCGGCTCCGGCCGAGCTCAGAGCTCTCCTCCGAACTCTTCTCTCCAACTTGGCAGCTAGACTGCGAGCTCGCCTGGCAAGTAGAGGACCGGGATGGTCACCCGGCAAGAGCCTTCTTCGCGCCAGCATTGCGCCTGGCATGTTCCCATCCATCATCTCATTTAATTCCCACGACAGCCCTGTGAAGCAGGGTTTACTGAAGGTGAAGCGGAGTCCCAGAGGCTTGCCCAAGTTCACACAGCCGGGAGGCGGGTGTCTGAGTCCGAGTCAGGCTGACTGCAGAGTCCTTACCCTCACCCCTGTACCAGGCTGCCTGGGCGGGGAAGGAGGCGTCTAGACTGTGCCCAGAGCCCAGAGGACAGGTTCAGGGCTCCGTCCGCCTGGGTTTAAATCCTGACCCTGTTGTTTACTAGCTGTGTGTTCTTAGGCCAAGTGGCTTCACTCCTTGGGCCCTTGTTTCCCCATCTGTTAAATGGGGGATATTAGTGGTAGCAACTCTGTGCAGTTGTTGCAAAGATCGAAAAGCTTAGACTGGTTGGTGCCTGCTGTGTAGTAAGTGATCCAAAAAAACGCTGTTACTGTGCCTTCTGACCCTTTTCCTTTTGCCTCCTAGTCCTGCTTCAGCTCTCACACTTCAGGCCCCATAATACTTGCAGATTGATTAATTAAACAAAACAAACAGACTGAGAGGGAACGAAGGAGAGGAAAAAGCCGATTTATTCTCAAAATCCCACCCTCCAGAACCAAGGTTGTTAGAGCCACATGACAGAAGTAAATTAGGGACCAAGTGACTTGATGACCACATTTTACAGGACAGCCTTAAACATCCAGACTGGTCTCCAGAAACATAGTCAATGTGTGTGTAGAAAAGTTAAAAAGCACAAGTCTTTCTTCAAGAATGTTTGGAGCAAAATTGTTTGTAGGTAATAGTGAAAAATAGAAAGCAATCTAAATGTCCACAGTAAGAAAGTGTCCTTTGGGACCTTGACTCTTTCAAAAACCTGATTTCCCAAACTCTTTTCTTTATGGGAAAATGTTCACTACAACATATTAAATTAAAAAAAAACAAACAACTCTGGTACAGAGTTGCATATATATGATGCCAAGTTACAAAGGGCACAAAGAGTAGAATATTAAATCATGTATGATTACTGGTCAGGAAAACACCAAACCAACAACAGAGTCGGTGGGGTGGGAGGGTTATGACTGATTCTTTTTCTCTTTTCTCTATGTCACACAATATTATCCTTATAATTAAATACGTTTTTAGTTAATGAACTGCATAAACAATATGCTCCCACTTTTGTGAAAATTGTATATGCATAGAAGAAATATTGGAAGCAAATACACCAAAATGATATCAAAGATTATAATTGAGTAGTGGGATGGTAGATGCTATTTTCCTTTTACTTTGTTTTTCTGCAATATGATATTATTTTCTTACAATTAAAACAGATTCATAATTTGAAAAGTGCATAATCAGTATGATCCCACTTGTGGTAAAAAAAATAGGAAGCAAATACATGAGAGTATTAAGTTTTTATATTAGGTGGTAAAGGATTATGGGTATTTTCCCCTCTTGATTTCTCCATCATATGATTTTATTACTTTTATGATGATAAAAAATGATATGTACAAATGGCATATACAGTAGGATCCCACTTGTGTGTATATGTATACACAGAGGATGCCAAAAAATGTGTATACATTTTAAGAAAGGAAAAATCTATTAAATTTGTAATACTCAATAAACGCTGATAACAAAAGATGAACATAAGTCATATTTGACTTCTGCAATTACAAGAGGTGCTCAGAGTGGTCACCATCAGTATTTACGTAATACCTAGATAATCTCTCTTAAAATGTGTATAGGTTTTTTGGCACCCCAGTATATATGTGCATAGGCTCCTCTAAAACATGGTTGTCTCTGGGTGTGTGGGGGGTGATGGGTGATTTTTTTCTCCTTTATACATGATTTCTTCATTTTCTAATTTTTTAAAGTCATCATGTATTATTTTTTAATTATGAAAAACATAAAAAGCAGTTCAATACTGGAGTATTTATGGGGAAGAAGGGCATGCCTGGGATTTGCTTTAAAATACTCCCGTGAGGCTAGGGCTAAGTGAATGGGGATATCGATAAAATACGATGGGTACATGGCCTTCATTATAATGTTTACTTGTGTATATGTTTTAAACGTTCCATGAATATTTTTAAAAAACATTTTCATATACAATATGTCTTTCTATCATATGCTAACCCTGTGGGGTTGATTATCTCCATTTTATAGAAAACTGGGATTCAGAGGGGTGAAGTCACTTGCCCTAGGTCACACAATGGCTAGTGAGAGAGCGGGGTTGACCCGGACTCCTCACCCCAAGCACAGGGCTCCTTACGGCATCCCAGTTGCTTCTTCTTTTTAATAATTAAAAATGATTAACATTTTGTTTAGTTATAAATATCATAATTGTTCCCTGCACAGAATTTGGAAATAACAGAAAAGCACCAGGAGGAAAACACAGCAATCAACGCAACAGCATCAAAGTTAACCCTTTGGTGTCTGGCCATGCAGACTTTATCTCTATGGCATCCTAACTCCAGAGGTAATAGGTGAGGCAATCATCTCAGTAAGAGCAGTGAGTCATCTGTAAGGGGCTAGTGAGCAAAGCTGCAGATGCTTTGGGGCCCTTTCATGTGGGGTTGCTCAGGAGATGGTGGGTTCTTGCCACCCTCCTCCCATTCTCCCCTGGTGCCCCCTTCAGATATTACAGTCTGCACCACAGTCCTTTTCCTATATGCTCCCTGGCCCTGTACAATCTCAAGCAATACAAGTACATTTGGGGAAGGCCGGTGGCCCCTTCCCCTTTACTCCATGTGGACACCTTGCCTAGAAGTCCCCGTAGGATCCTGGGAGTCTGCATCCACACCGAGTGCGGTCCTGCCTCCATTTCCCCATCCGGAAGATGCTAGTGAGAATAGCAGAGCAGCGGGCCTCTGCCAAGGAGTGATGAGCTAACGTCTGTACTGCTTTCCAGCCCCTCGGAGCAAGGTGCCGGAGCCTCCCCAGCTCTGCGCCTGCCCAGCTCTGCGCCTGCCGGCTGCCAGCCTAAGTGAGCGCCTGGGCCTGGCCACCTCGCGCCCAGGGAGCGGCCACATTCCTCTGCCCCAGGCCAGCGGGCTTGGGCAGGCACTGGCTTCTGCTCCTGTGTTAAAAAACATGAGAAGGAGAAGGAGGAGGAGGAGGAGGAGAAGGATTGACAAGAAAAGACAACAGAGGGAATGCGATTAGTCCTGGGTAAAGGGCCTTGAGAAACAGAGGAGAGCAGGGAGAGAGGGCATCCCCAGGCACTGTCAGCGTCAGAGATTGCAACCTTGGTTTCCTGTTTACACAGGGGGCGGGGGAAGTTTGGGAAGGGCCAAGTTTGGGTCCAGTTGAATTGATTTCCTGTTTTAATACATAATGCGAAAACCACAACTATACAAACAGCGCTGGCCACCCAGCCTCTTGCACCCTTGGGGGCTGTCTTTATGGCTCTGCCCGCTCTGACCTTTGGAGGATATCATTCTAGTGGATGCCCCCTTTCTGTGCTCCCTTCTAGCATTCAACTTCACAAAAACCTAGGCAGTCAGCACTGCCAATTCCATTTTAGGGAGAAAGGCTTTGAGGCCCAGAGAGGTGAAATAACAAGGCCAAGATCACACAGCTAGTGATTGACAGCCAGGTCTGACTCACTCTCCCCGCTAGGCTTCCTGCTCCTCTGTTATCTGTGACTAAGCTTTTCTTCCAGCACGGATGCTCCACCACACCCATTGCAGTAGAGGATCAATGTGTGCAGCCAGAATAGGAGGGCTGTCCGGAAAGTATCCAGCCAGGAAATATGAAAAATAGAGGCATTGATGGCTGGATTTTTTCCAGACAGCCCTCATATATGCGTGGCCCAGGTTGAGGGAGAGGCCCTCAGGAGGAACCCAGTTAAGGGCCGTGGCAGGAATCTCCAGAGCTGAGGTACAGGGTGGGAGAGGGCTGTGGCCTGGGTATGGCAAAGATGGCTCTGAAAACATATTACGTGGGGAAGAGCGCAGGGTTCAAAGGCGGGGAATGAGAGAGGTACTGGTGTAGGGAGAGAAGCAGCCTGGCTGGCCAGGCCCTGGGCTGTCCGGGTGTCAGCCATGAAGCCGGAGGCCTTGGGAAGGTGTGAGGCTTTGTGGGGGAAGAGAAACTGTGCTTTAAGCATGTTTAGTTTAAGCTGTTGGCAGAACATCCAAGTGGAAATAGCTTGCACACAGCCAGGAATATAGGACTGGAAAGAAAGTGTGAGGTTGTGTCAAAAAGAGCAATAGGCAGGATGACTTTTGGCCAAACTGTGGGGAACTTTCCCCTGACTCTCTCTGCCCGCACAGAGAGGGGCTTTCTCCTCAGGGCCCAGGATGCTGGTTTTTCACCTCAACTGTCTCTTTCTTTCCCCTCCCTGGCCCCTCCACCCAGTACAATGATGGACACATGCCTCAAATCCTTAAAGGGCAGTGTGAGGGGATCTCAGTCCGTAAATTTCCCCATGCCAGGGAGTGGCAGGGCCTCTTCTCACTTTGCTAAATACATTTTGGCTAGGTTTTACGCATGCCAGCCCTTCCCTACTTTGACTTCTTCTAGAACACAAGCCTTTGGGGTTCTGTTTGCTTTCTCTTGTCTACCACCCATCACCAGTGCAGTGTTTCCCAACTTCATCCTTAAAATGGTGAAGCCATTTTAGGGTGGCCCTCCTTCCTACAGTGTCAGGCTGAAACTGCACTCCTTAGCTGAGCCCTGAGGTGTTATGGCAGCCCCTTGGCCTGCAATCTCATCTCCATGTTGGGAGCATTTCCCTGCACTCGCTTGTCTTGGGCTCTGAGGCCCTGCTCTCCCAGCTGCCCAATCCCATTGCATCTGAGGCCTCACACTTCCAGCCATCACCCATCTGTGGACACCAGTTTTGCACTAATCAGAGCCCCCACTGGCATGAAGGAGTCTCCCAGCTTGAACCAGTAGCCACTATTGCCTCTCTTGGTCCTTAACTCTGGGTCTGGGGCCAGCTCAGACACCATCATGGCTGTGTGAACATGGTTAGAACTCATTTTGCATGTTCTAACTGGAGAATAATTTCTCTGGACCTCCACAGCCGTAGAGATTAGAACTGGAGAGGGACTGAGGATGTAGACCTCAGGGGTCAGGATTCAGAGTCTGCCGCCAGCCATGAAGGGAGGAGGATCACAAGCCAGTTACCCAAGCTCTCTCCTGCTTTGACACAAAGACAGTGCCCCTCATGGAGCACCTACAGCCTCCCTGTGTTAAGCACAAAAAGGCACCTCTTCTGAGAAGACCCATTAGAAACAGGTAGGGCTCCCTCTGGGATTTACACAACCGGCACCCCAGGGCATGCGGCTTTGTCAGAGGAATTTGAGCTGAATTTCAGGTGGCCCGTGGGGGATACAACCTGCACAAACATACCTGGAGGTCCTGCAAAGAGGTGAGTCTGCATCATTGCGCAGCTTAGGGTCTGGCCCCACCCCACTGAGAACACCACCTCCGGAGACTTTTATTCTTACTAGCTCCGATTAAAAACACGAATGGGAACATTTCCTTAGTGCTTGTTTGGGACAGATCCTCGCTATTCTTAGTGCTCCATACTTATTCCGTCATCTAATCCCTGCAAAAACCTGCGTTAGGTAAGTATAGTCAGTTCTCACTTAACCATGTCGATAAGTTCGCACAAGGAAACCAGTTTTCCCACAGGCAAATGGATATAAACAAGAGTTAGCTTCCCATGGTATCTCATCTACGTTATAACGAAATGTTGAAGGAAATGATGTTATGCTGTACTCTCATTACCTCATTCCTATTTTCCTGATAGGGAAATTGAAGCATAGAGATGTTAGACAGCTTGCCAACATTCTGCACCCTCTTTGTTTGGGGCTGAGGATTCAAACCCGGCAGATTAGCCCCAGAGCCTCACTGCCTCCTGAGTAACACTGCTGGGACCTGCCCCTTACAGTTCATAAAGGCCTCTCCGTCCATGAGTAAGATCAATTTTCACACCCCATCCTCCCTCCGTGAGCTTGTGGCTATTATTATCCACCCCATTTTACAGATGAAGGAAGGAAGCTCAGAGAGGTGAGGCAACTTTGCTGAGGTCACACAGCTAGCAAGTGAGGATTTGAATCCGGTCCTTTCTGGTTCTGTCTCTCTTGCCCACTGTCTAGCTACCCCCTGCCCAAGAGTCTTCTTGTCTTTCCCCCACACTGAATGTCAGAGCTGGTGGGGACTGGAGAGATGACCTCATGTAAACCTCTCACTGCTATAGAGGAGGAGGAAGCTAGTACTTGCTGTACTGATGCCTACTTAGACACAGGGGAGAAGATACAGATAGTTGGAGCAGAAAGAGATACATTCAGTGGGGAAGAAAACAGACAAGGAACAGAGATCAAACAGGAAGGCAAAGACCCAAAGTCGGGGGAAGGCATCAGTGAGCAGTGCCGAGCGGGGGTGGGGCATGTGTCAGTGAAGCAGGGGAGCTAGACCGACAGGTGCGCTGGCCTAGCTGCTGCCCACCAAGAACAGTCCAGCCCTGTGCCCAACCCGGAAGAAGGCATGCCCCTGCCCACGCAAAAGACGGCTCCAGGGGACTCTGGGCTGGGGGCATGGGAGGGAGCTGCCCTCTCCTTGAAGGCAGACCCTCAGCAGGCCCCGTGGGGCTTGCCTGGGAGATGCTCCCGAGGGGAGGAAGGTTCCCACCGCCTCTTTTTGCACTCCCTGCTCATTTTCTTCAAAACGCGCCCAAGTGTTCCCTTTGGAGTCTCCAATATGAATGATTCCTTGCCTTGTTTGAATCCCAGGCTGTCTGGCCCCGGCCTTGCCTGGTCTGAGGGGATGAGTAAGTGCCGATGCTTGCTACCACTAGCTGCAAGACAGCAGGGATAGGCAGCGAGAGGAAAATGGCTACCCAGCCAGCTAGAGGCATTGGCCTCATGTGACATCGAGAGCACGGGGCTCTGCCATCAGATTGACTTTGGTTCACGACCCCACGCTGCCACTTCCTAGCTGTGTGACCTTGGACAAGTGACTTTAGCTCGTTGGGCCTCAGTTTCCTTAGATGAAAGTGGGGAAAAGGAGAATACCTGTCTTAGGAGGTTGTGCCAAGGTTGAATGAGATAATGTCTGTGGCTATAAACTCTCAAGTGCTGTACACATGTGAGTAATTACTCTTCTCTGACCCCTGATCCCCGCTGCTCGGGGGATGGAGTCAGCCTTCCAATACCAGTCTAGTTCCAAGCCTGACTTCACCTTCTTGGCCCTGCTTTCCTCATTGTCACATATGACTGTGTCGGAAGTTGGGCCTCCTGATCCATCAGGGTGGGCTCACCAGAGCTGGCTGTTTTTCCTACGGGGTTGTCCCTTCAGAACACAAATGTGAGTTGAGCCCCTGATCGGCCCTGCTCCAGTCACGGAGGCCTCAGAGGGGACCCAGATGCCACTTTGGCCCTCAAGGAGTTCCCAAAGTGGCGGGGGCAGACGTTAATAAAATCAAGTGGCAGATAGGAGGAGGTGACTTCTGAGCTTCGGGCCAGCATTCACCAGGCTTGGGGGATAGTATGTGCAAAAGCATTGATGGGAACTAGGAGAACAGCACACAATGAGCTTGGTGAGGTCATGCGAGCCAGACTTGAATGCTGCGTCAAGAAATTCAGCTTTGATACTGTGCTCACTGAAGGTGACGTGGGCAGATAGATACACACGGAACTGAGTACAGTTTGTTACTCAGTGAAGCATGCTCATTGCCTTGACCTTCTCCATGCACCTTCCACCCACACCAGCAAGCAATCTAGCTGAGTCCTAAGCTTCCAGGAAAGATCTCAAGTCCTCCCTCCTGAACATGGCACAAACAAGGCACCTGTCCCCCGTTCTCCCTCCTTCCTCAGTGTCCCAAGCTCAGTAAACGGCACCTCTCCTCACCCAGTTTCTCAGGCGCAAACCCTTGCCTCCATCTTTCTTTTTCTCTCTTCCCCCATGTCCAACTAACCTGCAAATTCTATCAGGACTCTGACCCAGGATCCAAACTACTTCTCAGCACTCCCACAGCCACCACTCTGGTCCAAGCCCCTGCCATCTCCTACCTATATCACTACTGCAGCCTCCCTACTCGTCTCTTTGCTCCCCTGTGCCTGTCCCCTACAGTCTGTTGTCCACACAGCCAGAGGGATCCTGTCTTTCTCTGCTTAGGAGCCTCAATGGCTCTCCATCCCACCCAGAGCAAAAGTCAAAGTCCTTACAGTGGCCTATGTGACCTGATCCCTCCTCCACATTCTCTCCCTCCCCCTCATTCCCTCAGCTTCAGGCACAGCGACCTTGCTGTTTCTTGAAAGTGACAAGTTCTTTCTTGCTTGCGGCTCCTTGCATTTGCTGTTTCCTCTGCCTGAGACGCTCTTTCCCTGGACAGTCACATGGCTTGCCACCTCACTGCTTTCAGATCTCTGCTGAATGTCACCTCCTCAAATTAGCCTTTCTTGGGCACCGTATCTAAAGCAACAACCCTATCACTCTCAGCATCTACTTGCCTTACTTTTCTCCATAGCACTGATTACCCCTTGCCACATTATATTATGGGTCTCCACAGCTAGAATGCACATTCCATGAGGGTAGGGGTTTTTGCAATTTTTTTTTCTTTTTATTGTTAGGTTTCTTGGGGTGACATTGATTAGTAAAATTTACATAAGTTCCAGGTGTACAATTCTATAATATGTCATCAATGTGTTGTGTTATGTGTTCGTCTCCTAGAGTCAGTTCTCTTTTCATCACCCTATATTTGACTCGTTTTTGTGTTTTGTTCACTTCTGTGCCCCTGATGGTGAATACACTGCCTGGTATAATACATAGCAGGCCATGGATAAATATCTGTTGAATGAAGGAATGGCTAAGCCAGAGCAAAGTTGCAGGAGAATCAGAGGTGAGATAAGGCAGACATGAGGCAAATGGGCTCAGGAATGGAATGGGAAACAGATTCTGGAGAATAGTCTTCAAAGGAGAAAAAGATGTGAGTGAAAACCAGGTGGAGGTTGGTAGAGGAGCGCCCAGCAATGGATGGATAGAGCGAGTGGGGTTGCAAAGATGGCGGCTTTCCCCTCCCTCGAAGCCTAGGATCACCGGAGCTGACAGGCACCTTTGAAGGGGGCAGTCCAGTCTGGCAGGAAAACTGCAAGGCAGTGAGTGGTATCACCCCCCTGGCACAGGAGCAAGCCAGAGAGGACTGGAGTATGCCTTGAGAAGTGGTAGTTGCCCCCCCACCCCAGTATACAGCTTTGATTTTGGTGGTTTCTCTTCTGCTTCTCCATTCATATACACATGTAAGCATCATCCCCACTCCCCAGTTCAATCCTCATTCTCTCCCTTATTCTGCCTTGATCTCCATGTCCAACCAGTGCAAGCCCATGCTCTCCATGCCATTCAACAGTGCTTCTCAACAGCACGTTTCAAAAGGCATTTAGGTGACTTTTGGGGGGAAGGTATGCTAGACTTGCACTGGATGTCTGGAGCTAGCCTGGGCCCCTGGGGGAACCAGGAGGAGCTCACGGTCAGTGCTTTCCCTGTAGCTCCTCACAACATTGATGAGATCCTACTCTGTGTCAGTCAGGAGTGCTCCCATGAAGAGGTGGGAAAGGTCTCAAGTGTGGTGGAAAAGACATAGTTAAATAGTAACTTACTAGTAAGCAGATATTATAAAAACATGTCCACTATCACTAATAAAGTCAGAGGGGCAAAAATTCCAACAATAAGCTATTTGTACCTCTTAGGGCTCCAGGGAGCTGTGGCAGCAGCACAATTACCTAGTGTTAGTGAGACTGTGATTAGGACGACATTTCTGGAGATCGAAATCCATTGCTTGTGTTGTTTGCTTTTAATGTACATGCTCTTTGATCCAGCAGTTCCACTTCAATAATTTTATCACAAGGAAATAATACAACAAATAATAAGGTTGTAAGTAAGAGCATCTTCCTTGCAATAATTTTTTGGGGCAAAATTCACATAATATCAAATTAACCACTTTGAAGTCAGTAATTCAGTGGTATTTGGTACATTTACAATGTTGCACAACCACCATCTCTACTTCGTTTCAAAACATTTTTGTTATCTCAAAATAAAATCTGTACCCATTAAATGATCACTCCCCATTTCCCCTTCTACCCTGGCAGCCACCGATCTGCTTTCTGCCTTTACAGTTTTGTTTATTCTGGATGTTTCATATTAACAGAATCATACACTATGTGACTTTCAGTGTCTGGCTTCTTTCGCTTAGCATGATGTTTTCGAGTACTGTAACAGGTATCAGAAACTCATTCCTTTTTCCTGGCTGACTAATATTCCATCGCGTGCATATACCACAATTTCTTCATCAACGGTGGACATTTGAGTTGTTCTCACCTTTTAGCCATTGTGAACAGTGCTGCTATGAACACTCATGTACAAGACTTTGAACATCTGTTTTCAATTCTTTTGGGGTACATATCTAGGACTGGAATTGCTGGGTCATATGGCAATTTTACTTTTAACTTGCTGAGGAACTGCCAAACTGTTTTCACAGCAGCTGTACCATTTTATATTCCCACTAGCAATGTATGAGGGTTCTGCTTTCTCTACATCCTCATAGACTCCTGCTATTTTCTTCTTCTTTTTTAAAATAGCCATCCAAGTAGGAATAAACTGGCAACTCATTGTGATTTTTATTTGAATTTCCTTAATAACTAATGATGGTGAGGATCTTTTCATATGCTTTGTGCCTTTGTATATCTTCTTCACATAAATGTTTAATCAAGTTCTTGCCGATTTCTAAACTGGGTTGTGTGTCTCTTGTTGAATCTTACTATATTCTGGATACTAGATCCTTCTTGGATATACTTGTATGCTTTACAAATATTTTTACCTGTTCTTTGGATTGTCTTATCACTTTTTTGACAATGTCCTTTGCAGCACAAAGATTTTAAATTTTGGTAAAATCCAATTTATCTATTTTTCCTTTAGTTTTTTTCTGTATTTTGTGTCATATCTAACAATCCATTGCCAAATCCATGATCAAGAAGATTTACCCCTGTGTTTTCTTCTAAGAGCTTTATGGGTTTTGCTCTTATATTTATGTCTATGATCCATTTTGAGTTGATTTTTGTATACAGTGTGAGGAAGGGGTGTAAATTTATTGTTTTGCGTGGGTCTCCAGTTGTCCTAGTACCCTTTGTTGAAGAGACTGTTCTTTCCCCATTGAATGGACTTGGCACCTTTGTCCAAAATCAATTGGTCACAGATGTATGGGTTTACTTCTGGACTCTTACCTTTATTCCATTGATCTATAAGTCTATACTTATGCCAGTAACATGCTATTTTGATTACTGGAGGTTTGTAGTAAGCTTTGAAATCAGGAAGTGTGAAACCCCCAACTTTGTTCTTTTTCAAAATTGTTTTGGCTATTGGGGTCCCTTGAGATTAAATGTGAATTTAACAATGGATTTTTCTGCAAAAAATTCGTTGGGATTGCATTGATTCTGTGGATCACCCTGAGTAGTACTGATACCATAGCAAAATTAAGTTTTCCAATCCACGAATTCAAATGTCTTTCCATTTATTTGTATGTTCTTTAATTTCTTTCAGCAACATTCTGTAGTTTTCAGTATACAAGTCTTTCACTTCCTTGGTTAAATTTATTCCTAAGTATTTTATTCTTCTGGATGCTGTATAGAATTGTTTTCCTAATTTCCTTTTCAGATTGTTCATTGATACAGAAACACAACTGACTTTTGTTAACCTTGAACTCTGCAACCTTGCTGAATTTGTTTATTAGCTCTAGTATATTTGCTGTTGTTATACAGTGGTTTTATTTGTAAAGAAAAATGAGAAAAATTTGAATGTGTAGGATTAAGGTCCAGGTTAAACAAATTTTTGAGCATCCATATAATGTGACTACTTTAAAAGTGGTCAGGTATGCCATATTTTTTGGTATATCTGAAATATGTCATAATAAAAGTTAAATAAAATAGTTCTTTGTGGATTGACATGAAAAATAGTCTGTGGCATATAATAAAGCGAGATTACCAAACAGCACAATCACATTGCTGTGAAAGTCAAGGTTATATATACATGGTGCCAGTTCCATGGGCATGGGGATTATTCTCTGTTTTGTCCACAGATGTCACTTTCTGTGCCTGCATGTTACTTAGTAGGTAGTCAACAAATATTTATGAAGTAAATGAAAAAAAAGTCTGGAGAGGTAAACACCGAACCACCAATAGTGGTTATTGCTGAGGTGTGAGGTAAGGAGGGAACCCTTATCTATATTGGTTGAATGTTTTTACTTCAAGCAGATATAAAAAAGTATTTTTATTAGTCTCTCTCTCTCTCTTTCTCTCTCTCTTTCACCAAATGAGTGGTAAAAAGAAAGGCACTGTGGTCCAAGGGAAGAAGGCACTGGGACTCCAAGGTAAACAGAGGCTTCTCGTAGACAGCTACTTTGGAGCTAGGCCTCAGCAGGCTCATTTCTGTCATCCCAGCAGCTGGAGCAATCTTTCTAAGGTGCAAATCTGATCAGACTACTCTTTGGTTTAAAACTCTGATGCTGGGGGTTCCCTGGTGGTGTCGTGGCTAAGGCTTCGGCACTGTCAGCGCTGCGGCCTGGGTTCGATTCCCAGTCAGGGACCTACCCACATTTAAAACAAAAACAAAAACAAAACAAAACAAAAATAACAAAAATCTCTGATGCTCCTTTACCTGCAGGATCAAGTCCAGCCTCCCCTACCTGGCACAGGAGGCCTTTTGTGATCTGGCCCCTGCTATTCTACTTCCTGTCACTTAGTGATACATATCTCAACATTTTATTGCGGGAATTCAAAACCATGCAAAAGCAGAGAGAATAATATGAGGGGGAACCCTCTCCCCATGGAATTATCTTTCTTTGATGTGAGAGAGATTGTGCAGTCGGAATTTGTTCCTCTGGATCTAACAGTCAACCAGTTTTTATCTGGAAGTTCTGAGAACATTGTGTCACAATTTGCGGAAGAACCACCCCGAGTTGTGGTGAACGGATGACTGGTTCTTCCACCATGACAGCACACCTGCCCATGCCATGCTGAGTGTTCAGCAGTTTTTGACCAAAAAGCAGCATGACCCCTGTGTCCCATCCTCCGTAGTCACCTGATCTCGCCCCAAGCGCTTTTTTTTTGGGGGGTTTCCCTAGATGGAAAAAGTCTTCAAAGGGAAACATTTTGTTGATGTGGATGAGGTGAAACAAAACAGCAGAAGCACTAAAAGGCATCAAAATTCACGAGTTCAGAAACTGTTTTTAGCGGTGGAAAAGCATCTCAGTAGGAGTATTGGATCGCACAGAGAGTACTTTGAAGGTGATTGAAGTTTAAATATGTCAGAATAAATGCACAATTTTTTATAAATTCTATTTTTGGGGGTCCCCCCTTGTATATTCACCCTCCATATGTTCATCAAATCAACTTCAACGATGACCAATAATTTTCAAATTTTGTTTCATTTATCTCCACCCACCACCAGCTGTCACACACACATACACATTTCCTTCTCTGGAGTACTTTAAAATAAACCTGTATTATTTTGCCTATAAATACTTCATTGTGTATCTTTAATAGATGAGGACTTAAGTAAACATTTAATTACCATGCTGTTATCGTACTTAAAATTAGCAATAATTTCTTAGCATCACCTAGCCCGTGTCCAAATTTCCCTTATTGTCTTAACAATATTTTTTACAGTAGGTTTTCCTGAACATTATCTAATAGCCCATGTTTCAGCAACACCGGACTGCTTGGCATGTCCTTAAATTTCACGTGCCTTTGACTGGAATGCCTGTCTCTGCCAGTGTCTGCTCATAGCCTTCACGACTGCCCCAGTCTAGGTGGCCTGCTTCTCCTCTGTGTCCCGTAATACCCAGATATAAGGCATTGCTAGTCTTAGTACATAGTTCTACCGTTTCACAGGCATGTATTGAGAATTGAAGGTGCCAGCTACCATGTCAGGTACTAGGGGTACAGTGATCTCACTGCCAAAGTCCCCACTTTCCTAGAGTGTGTATGTATGTGTGTGTGTAGGACTAAATAAAAACCTAATAAGATAATGATAAATGATATAAAACTAAATGGTATTTTGGAATAGAGAGGGCAGGGTGGCTACTTTAGCTGGGGTGGCCTGGGTATTTTACTGAGGTAGTGACATTGTGGCTGAGAACTGAATGAGAAGGAGCCATTTTGGGGAAGATTTGGATATTCCAGACAGAAGGACTCACCTGTACAGAGACCCTAAAGTGTGAGCCCCTCTCTTAGAAGGCTTTATTCACGTCTGCCTTTACCTCTGCCTTTGTAGATCTCATCCTTTGGGAATGATAAAAAACTCTTGGAGAGTTGAGCATCTGATAATAGCTCTGCTTCCTTGCCCCAGAAGAATGTACAAATGCACAGCCATGTGAATCTGCACAGAGGTCCCTAGTTCCTGAAGCCAGGGAACTTTGGGGTGACTCCCTGCCCAGACTGGGTTCACATTTACACAGGAAGAGTGTCTGATACTGATACCTAACAAGGGTCTTTCTTCACTATCTCTGGGATCCCTTGAAACCACCTCATGATGTAGGTAGATGTATTACCCCCATCTGAGAGGGGAGGAGACTAAGGATCAGAGAGCGTGAGTTCCTTGGCCGACATCCCATAGCTAGTAAGTGACAGGGGGCACTTAAACCCACGCAGTCTGAGGTCCAAGTGCGTATGTTGCACGCACACCAAGGCACCGCTCGCTGGTCAGCTTGGGGCCCAGCACTGAACAGAAGGTTTAGGAACTTGTTCTTGGCAAAGACAGGGGAGGAGGAACTGCTGGAACTTTCTGTGTAGGGGCTTAAGATGTCAAAAGTAGCTTGGTCTAGAAGGCTGTTTGCTTTCCTTCTTTCTCTTCCTCCTCCCTGTCCTCCTCTTCTTCCCCCTTCTTCCTTTTTTGTTGAGTGACAATATTTGATTTTCTTATAAAGAAGCCTTTCTGCCTTAGAAAGAGTCTTTTAAATATAGAATTGGAAATATACTGCTCTCTCTGTGACAGCTCACAGTGAATGCAAACCAGGCAGATCCACTCCCCCAAAGGGAAATTGGCTTGGGATTTTTCCGTTGGCTTAAAAAAATTATTTATTTACTTTTTGGGGGCCAGGTAATACATTCACATGCTTCAAAAATCAAAAGGTACAAAAAGGAACACACTGCAAGTCTCCCTTACTCCCCTGCCACCTGCCACCTGGTTCCCCTGACTGGAGGCAACCGAGGTGCCCCAGTTTCTTGTGTATCTTTCCAAAGATGTTTTGAGCAAATAGAAGCATATCCAATATATATGTATATTCTGTTTCAAATGGTTATTTTCTTAACCCTTGAGCTGCAGTCATAGCCTAAGCTTGTCTCTCTCGGTCTCCTTGGCCCCCGTGTGGCCTTGGGAGAGTGGAGGCCAGGGGGGCTCCTGGGAGCACTGGGCTCTCCTCAGAGGCCGGCCTTTTCAGGCCCATTTTCATGGCAGGCCCTCCTGCACACAATGCTTTCGACTCTCTTCAAAGTCCTTCCATCTGTGCTAATTCATCAGGCCCTCACAATAGCCCATGAAGAACAAGAATTATTCACCCCACTTTATGGGTAAGGGAACAGACCCAGAAAGGATGAATAACTTGCTGAAAAGCACACAACTAATTAATGTTGTTGTCGTGTGGAGAGGTCCTGGGAGCAGCCTGTGGCTTGGTCCAGCTTGGACTTTGGAAGCAATAAGAAAGTTGTTTACTCCAAAGTCACAGTTTAAAAATATTTTAGTGGCACTAGGTGTGGGACAGTGAAAAAAGGAAGGGAACTCACAGTTCCAGCTGGGTTTGCTTCCTGGCTCTGCCACTTACTACTTGGCAAGTTCCTTCACAGTCTGTAGTGGCAATGGCTAATCTATGAAGTCAGGGTGATACAACCCATCCACCAGGATGGGCAGTGACCTGCTATAAGTCAAAGCGATTAGTAAAATGGGGCATATTCCAACGCTTGCTTTGCTTTATTATGATGATTATTATGGTTGGTCCTTGCTGGCACAAAAGCAGCTGTTTCCAGAAGGGAAGACAGGCTCGCACTGAGTGCAAGTTGGCCTGCTCTCAAAGCACCTTATCTACAAGACCCTCTCCGGGCCCAGTGAATCGGTGAGAACAGCCCTGGGGCTTGAACACAAACTCTTCTTCCTCAGTGTGCATCTGGAATTCACTTTGATCTGTAACTTTCCCTGCAGATCCCTTTTTTTTAAAAGTTTACTTATTTACTTTTCCTCTTCTAAAACTAGACCATGCTTAATAGAGAAAATTTGGAAAATATTGAATAGTAGAAAGATCAAAAATCAAACCACCCTTATACCTGCGTCCTCCCCAGAAGCCCACCTCTGTTAGTATTTTGGTGGATTTCCTTTCAGTCTTTTTCTTCCTCCTAGGTGGAAGATAGCAGAGCAATCTTCTCTTCTTCTTCTCCTTCTTCTTTTTTTTTTTTTTTTTTTTACAGCTTTATTGAGGTATAATCGGTATACCAAGACCTGCACTTATTTACCGGCACGATTGGATGACTTTAGACTTGAGTTAACCTGTCTTCCTTGTTTTGTAAATACCGTGCTCACCTTTGAGTGTTTTATTTTAATTTTTAAAATATTAAAATTACTCCTAGTTCTATTCATGGGATTTTTTTTTTAGCCCAATGTTCTCAAAAAGAATCAAATGGAAATGAGTTCTGAAGGCCAATGAGGTGGTGCCCTGTCCCAGGGATGACCTGTGGCAGGCCTCGCTCTCAAATGCTGGGGCCAGAGCTGCAGCTCAGCCGTGCCAGCCAAGGTGAGAAGGTTTTCCTGGCTGTGCAGTGGGCAAGGGCTCCTTCTTGCTCGGGTCCATTCCCCTTGAAATGTAAATGGAGCACTAGTCATTCACCGCTTTGCAAGGTGGTTGCCCTTTGGGACTGAGGTCTTCACAGAAATTTGGGTGATGACTTTGGGGTTGCATCCTTGAGAAAGGACTGGGATAGGGGAGCCTTTGAGCTGACAAACTGGTGGGTGGTCTCATGCAAGCTGAGAATTCGGGTCCTATTTGCCTTCCTTGGGCTCCTCCCACACCCAACTGCCCCATTCAGCACCTAAGTCCTCTTCTGTTTTTTAATCCCTCTTCTTTTTGGTATAAGTCAAACAGCCCTTAAACTGAGAGTATATCATTAGAATAGTGGGCATTTAAAGTGAATGGTATTCCTAGGCAACAAGGCACCCTGATGCTGTTTAACAAAAGCTTGGCTATTCCCATCCTGGGACACGTTCAAGGCTTTTTCTACTGCCTTCAGTGGAATGCGCCCCCCTGGCCCAGGCCTGAAGAGATAACAACTCACCCTGTAAGGCCCAGCTCAAATATCATCCCCTGGGAGGACGATCGTGCTCTTCTAAGTTCGCCATCTTGTCTTACACTAACACCAACGCCTCACAACTGTATCTCCCATTTTCATCATCAGCTGGTTGTCCACACTTGATGGGGAAGAATCCTCTCTCTTTATCAGAATGCCATTATTCCATCTGACAGGCTACCTGCCCTTCCCATCCCTCAGGCAGGGACAGCGCCTCCCCTAGATGCCAGCACGACCCTCTCTGTGGTTGCAGTGCCTGTATTCCTCTGAGCCCTAGAGAGGCCCTAGCACAGGACGGAGCTTGATCTTCTGTCCCTAGGATGTAGTGGGGACACACTAATTCCTCAGTGGGGTCCAGCATTCGGAGCCAGCTTCCTAGGCTGGGCCAGGACAGGGCATGGAAGCAGCAGGGTCGTTCTCAATGCTTCAGAGAGAGGAAATATTTAGAACTGCGTGTGCTGTCACCGGTACTTACCATGAGGACAATGAGATAAAGAGGTAGGTTTTCAAAAGAGTTTATTAAAAATAAAATAGATCCAAAAACCAACAAAGGTGAACTTCCTCCCACCTCCCAGTCTGCTGAGCACTCCTCTGCCCCGGATGGTCCTGAGGCCCAAACCCTGCCTCTCAGCTCCCCCTGCCCCACAAACTGGTGACTAAAGCTCCTTGCTTCCCCCCAGCATCTGATCAGTTTCTTTTAAGAAAATAAAAATACCCCCTCCCCAACTTGCTTAAAAATAATTTTCAAACATTAAAAATGGCATTTGTGTGTTTTTAAAAAATAAACACTTTAAATGTTGGAACTCTCCCTCTTCCCCTAGGCCTAGTTGAGGCCTTTAGGGTGCCTGTCTGCCTCACCCCAGGAGGCCAGCTGCCACTTGGTGCCCCTTGGAAATTTTCAGGAAGTAATTTCTTCCAAACTTCCCCTGCAGTCACAAATTCCACACACACTGCTCGCATAAACACGTTGTCTTCATTACAGGCACTGCTCTTCGGCTTTGGAAACCTGATCTTGTTTTGTCAACTAGACCACATGCTTCAGATTCCCTGCAAACAGGACAGAAAACAAAATTTAAATTCAGGTAATGTATGTGAAGTACACCTCAATACAACTGTTAAAGAAAAAAAAAGGAATTGCATGTTGAGACTTGTTCTCTGGCTGTTTTTAGGAACCCAGAGACCTCAACATAGGAACCAGCAAGCGCAGGCTAGCTTGCTGGATGGTAAGAGACATATGGCCCAGTCACTCCAGCAACCACCAGTCCCCCATCAGACACGTGAGTGAGGCCTTTGACAGCCAGCTGCCTGCAGTGCTGGGTGAACCCAGCCAAAACCAGCAGAAGAGCCACCCAGCTGAACCTAGCCCAATTGCCATTCTACTGTGTCATGAGCTAAACAAATAGTTGTTTAAAGACACACACACACACACACACACACACACACACACACAAATTTAGGCAACACGCTTCAGAGTTCACATTTCACTGATTGCATCAAATCTTCTCCCACCCACAACAAATCTTTCTCCCCACCTTAGCAGGGCACGACCCTCTTAGTATTTTTCTCTCATGAATACTGGTGAAATGAATTAGGCTCTTTCCTCTGCATTCAGGCCTAAGAGTCTTTGGGGACAAGTGACCACTTGAAATCCTATGGGACTCGGCTCTAGGAATGAAAAGTTTGCTCCCTTGGTCTCCCTGCAGGGTTCTCCTTGCCCCACTTCCCCAAGCAGAAACACTGGGCTCCAACCCTTACTGACCTGAAACAGGAAGCATGCCCCATGAGGGCAGGGACCCAGGCTGTCTTACTTTCGATTGATCTCCAAAATATAGCACAGTGCCTTACACAAAGTATGTGCTCACTAAATGACTGCATAAATGGGTGAATGAAAGAAAGGGAGGAAGGAAAGAAGGAGAAAAACCAATCAGCACTCTCCTATCTAGTTTTATTTTTCACTTAAAAACATACAGTATAATTGATTTTGTTGTATATGTGCAGTTCTGTGATTTTTAACACATGTATAGACTCATGACACAGAACAGTTCCATTACCCTCCAGAATTCCCTGTGCTCTCCTGTGTCGTCGTATCTTCCCCTCCAACTTACCATCTGGCAGCCACTGACCTATTCCCTATCCCTCTAAGTGCTGTCTTTTGGAGAATGTCATATAAATGCAATCAAACATTATGTAACCTTTTAAGATTGGCTTCTTTCACTCAGCACAATGCCTTTGAGTTTCATGCAAATATTTAGGTGTGGCAGTAGTTCATTCCCTTTTATTGGGGTACTTAACTTTTTAAATGTTTAAATTAATATAGATTTACAGGAAGTTGCAAAAAAAAATAGAGGTACCCTTCATCAAGTTTCTTCTCCAAGTGGCAAAATCTTACATATGTGTTATTTATTATCAAAACTAGGAAATTCACAAACCTTATTCGGATTTCATCAGTTCTACACATACCCATTTGTGTGTGTAAGTGTATAGTTCTATGCAATTTTATCGCATGTGTACATTCACGTAACCCCCACCACAATGAGCTTCGGAACTATTCCATTGCCACAAACATCTCCCTCCCCCTCACAAACCCTGACAACCATTAATCTGGTCTCCTGCTCTATAAATTTGTCATTTTGAGAAGGTTACATAATTGGACTCATACAGTATACAACCTTTTGAGATGGCTTTTTCACTCAGCATGCTGCCCTTAAGATCCATCCAAGTTGTTGTGTGCTTTTTATTGCTCCATGAGTGGATGTAGCCAGTTTGTCTAACTATTCAGCCATTGAAGGACATCTGGATTGCTTCCAGTTTGGGGCTATTACACATAAACCTGCTATGAACATCTATGTATAAGTGTTTGTGTGAACAGTTTTCATTTCTCTGGGATAAATGCCCAAGAGTGCAGTTGCTGGGTCATATGGTAGCTACATATAAGAAACTGCCAAACGGTATTCCAGAGTGGCTGTACCACTTTGCATTCCCACCAGCAATGAATGAAGGATCTACTTTCTCACGTTCTTGTCAGCATTTGGTGGTGTCACTAGTTTTTAGTTTAGCCATTCTGCTAGATGTGTAGGGAATTGCTCATTGTGGTTTCAATTTGCATTTTCCTAATGGCAAACAATGTTGAACATGTTTACTGTCTGTAGGTCCTCCTCATGTCTTATGCTAATTGGACTATTTTTTACTGTTAAGTTTGGAGAGTTCTTTATATATTCTAGATACGAATCTGTTGTTTGATACATGGTTTGCAAATATTTTATGTCAGTGTGTAACTTGTCTCTTCATTCTCTTAACTCTTGCATTGCAAGTTAATTTTTTGGATCATGCTTTTGGTGTTTTAAATCCCTAAGTTCACCATCTCTGGGTAATCTTTGATTCTTCATCTGTTAGTTCAAGTCCCCTCCACATCTTATGAGTTGTCAAGCCTAACCTCAAGATGTCTCTCAAATCTGTCCTCTCCTTTCTGATCCACTGTCTAGACCTTATTTGCATCTCTCATCACTCAGGTCACTGCATCAGCCTCTTAGCTGGTGCTTGGAGCTGTTCCCTACACAATTGGTAGCTGTGATCACATGCCTTCCCTGCTCCCAAAACAAGCAAGCAAGCAAACAAACAAACAAAAAAACCTTCAGCAGCTCCCAGGTACCTGTGAATGAAGTCCAACACCTCAGGGTAACTGCTCCTCATCCATACTTTTCCATCTCTACATGGGCCGTTGCTTGTGTTTTTGCCTTGGCTGAGGAAAACCTACAGGGAATCCTGGTGCTGAAGCTAGGGTCTTAACTCTGAGAATAGCCAGAGCTTGAAGAACAAACAGACGCACAGAGGAACAAAATTGCATGTTCGTGTGCTCCACCAACACATGTTTACAGAAAGGAAAGGTGGATGCTGTGTTCTCTGTTGCTCTGTCTCATTCTCCTGTTACATTTGGAGGCAATTAAGAAAAACAACAGAAATAATTTCCACCAAAAGTTGACAATGAACAATATTGAGTTTGGGTAACAATAAAAACATAAGCTTAAATAATGCCTATTGTTTTCCCCTCACATCTAGCTTTTCCAGCAGTGAGTGGCAGCCTGAGAAAATTCTAAAGGCCAGCATGGTCTGGGGCCTGGGGAGACACTGAGACCAGAGGGGGGCAAACTCAAATGTCTATAGAGGCCAGAAATGCACTGTATGTGAGTAAAGCAGACTGGGGGCAAGATATGTGGCGCCCTCTTGATTCTTTTTCCTTTTTTTCTACTTCGAATCAAGACATGAGTATAAGAAATGGTTCTCCCTTTTCTCAACTCTATTACAAATGAAAACAAAACCAAAACAGTATAAGCAAGGTGATAAATGGAAACTCACATTTGGCCAAGAGAGAGTAAGAGATGCAGAAGGGAGTGGTGTGGTCTGTGGCAAACAGGAAGGGGGCAGCTACTCCTCAACTTTAGCCATTCACTACTGTGCAGGAATGTGGACCTAGATCTTTCCTCTTTTACGAGAGGTCAGAAATTCACACTTTCATGTGGAGTTTCCACAGTATTCAATGTGGACAACTGATTTGAAATGTTAAACACTGTTTTGTGGGACATTGCTGTGTGAGGCCAAAGAAAATGATTTTTGAGGCAAATGTGTCTCATAGGCTTCCCAGTTTGTGATCTCTGGGTTATCTCTAGGGCAGTTCCGACTTAGATTTATGGCACCCCATTTCACTCTCAAATATCCTGGTTTGGACAATAAATTATATTGTCACCCTACCTCTGATGTATAAGAAAGGAATACTGAATGGGACTCAGGAAGCCTGAGTTCTATTGATTCATCAACTGACTGACTCATCTGTTCATCCATTTATTCAATAAACATTTTTGGAGTGTTTGTTCTTTGCCAAGTACTAGGTGCAGGTGAGTACTCTCTTTAGCCTTTTTAATTAATAGGCTTTACTTTTAGAGCAGTTTTAGGTTTACAGAAAACCTGAGCAGAATGTAGAGAGCTCTCGTATCGCCCCTGCGCGCCTCCTCCCCTGGCGGGCACTTTCCCTTATTATTGACATCCTGTATTAGGGTGCTATATTTGTTACAGTCGATGAATAAATACTGATACTTTATTATTAAGTAAAGCCCACAATTTATATTCGGGTTCAGTCTTGGTGTTGTACAAGCTATGGGTTTGGACAAATATGCACAGACATGTACCCACCACTAAAGTATCATACTGCCTAAGCATCCTCTGTGCTCTGCCTATTTACCCTATTTACCCTATTCTAGCCCCACACCCACCCCTGAACCACTGATCTTTTTACTGTCTCCATAGTTCTGCCTTTTCCAGAATGACTTATGGTTGGAATCAGATAGCATGTATTGTAATCTTTCCAGATTGGCTTCCTTCTCTTAGCAATAATCATTTCTGTTTCTTCCACATCTTTTTGTAGCTTGATAGCTCATTTCTTTTTAGCTCTGAAAAATACTCCATTATCTGGTTGAAGCAGTTTGTTTATCCATTTACTTCATGAAGGGCATCTTGGTTGTCTCCAAGTTTTGGCAATTATGAATAAAGCTGCTATAAACATTTATGTGCAGGTTTTTGTGTGGACACGAGCTTTTCACTTATGTGAGTAAATAGCAAGGAGCATAATTGCTGGATCACATGTTAAAACTATGTTTAGCTTTGGAAGAAACCACCAAACTGTCTTCCAAAGTGGCTGTACCCTTTTGCATTCCCACCAGCAATGAATGGGAGTTCCTGTTGCTCCACATGCTCATCAGCATTTGGTGCTGTCAGTGTTTTGGTTTTAGTCCTTCTAGTAGGTGTGTAGTGGTGTCTCATTGTTTTAATTTGCAATTTCTTAGTGACATGATAATGAGCATATTTTCATACACTTATTTGCCATCTGTATATCTCCTTTGGTTAGGTGTCTGTTTAGGTCTTTGGCCTATTTTTTAATTGGGTTGTTTTCTTCTTGTTGACTTTTAAGAGTTCTTTGTATATTTGGATACCAGTCCTTTATGGATATGTGCTTTGCAAATATTTCTGTCAGTCTGTGGCTTGTCTTTTCATTCTTGTCAGCTTTAGTCTTTTAAATGCAGAGCTGTGTTGCCCAATAGAACTTTCTTTGATGACAGAAATGCTCTGTATCTGTGCTGCCCAATATGGTAGCCACTAGTTAGTTACACGTAGCTACTGAGCACTGGAAATGTTGCTAGTGCAAGGGAGGAACAGAATTTCAAATTTTATTTAATGTTAATTAACTTAAATTTCAATGGCCACATGTGGCTAGTGGTGACCATAGTGGACAGTGCAGATGTAGAAAGTTCCTTTTTTTTCCTTTATGATACCCTCATTTTTTCTTCTCGTCCTCATTTCTTCTTTCATTTACAACTTCCCTTTCAATCCATTGACAAGTCACCTGAATTCTACCTCCACAACATATTCCCAATCCGCCCATTTCCCTCCATCTTTCACTGCTATAACCTTACCCCAAACCACTATCACCCCTTACATGGCCATCCTATAGCAGCCAGAGTATTTTGTTAAAACGTAGGTCAGACCATGTCATGCTTATGCTCAGAACCCACTATGGCTTCCTATCACACATAGAATAAAATCCAAATGGCTAATAAAGCATAAGAAATATAGTCAATACTGTTACAATAATTATGCATGGTGCCAGGTTGGTACTAGACTTATTGGGGAAACACTTCGTAAGATCTAAAAATGTCTAACCACTATGCTGTACACCTGAAACTAATATAAAATAATATTGAATGTTAATAAAATAAAATAAAATAGTTATTCTTAGAAAAATTCCAAATGACTTAGCTACCAAGGCCTGCAGGGTATGACTCCTGTCTCCTGTCTGCTACCACCACCCTCTTTATTTTATTCTAGACATGCAGGGCTTCTTTTAATTGCTGGAATACACGAGCCATTTTTCCTTCATAGGGCTTCCCCTTTCTTTGTACTTGCTGTTGCTTCCACCTGAAATGCTATGTCCCTCAATATTTCCATTTCTTACTCTTCTCATCATTCAGGTCTCCACTCAAAGTCACCTCTGAAAGGCCTTATGACCACTCAATCTAAGTGGCCACCCCCAGTCACTCATCTTCTGTCACATCATCCTATTTTATTTTCTTCAGTGCCCTTAGCACATTAAAAACATCTTGTGTGTTTATTTGCCTGTTGTCTGTCTCCCATCACAAGCTTTATGAGGGCAGGGACCTTGTCTTTCTTGTTCATCACTCTATTTTTGGCACTCTCAACAGTGCCTGGCACATAATAGGGGCTCAGTAAATATTCATTAAAGGAATGAACATCTGTAGAGCTTCGGGGCAGCTAGTAAAGCACTTGCCCGTTCAGTCCACAGAGGCTTAAAGTTTGGTCATTGCTCTTAAGGCCCTTATGAATGTGGTTGAGGTGGGTCAATATACGCTTACAAAAGGAGCATCCATGACACCAGGCTAAGTGGCAAAAGAGTTCTGAAAACATTCAGCATCATAGCTGTTGCTGGGGTAACCCCAGAACCCTCGGGGGCTGAGTGGCACCATAGAGGAAAAGAGAAATGAATTTAGGACTTTAAAAAGTATTTCCCAAAACTTTCACTATATTAGTACTCTTTTCAGAAATGTTGTCATACCTACTTAACATCTGTATTAATGGTAACAATACTTGTTTTATATCTTACCAACTCACTGAAAAAATTTTAATACCTCTTTTGGCCTTATCTATCCTAAGCAATAAGATTAACCATAATTATTAATAATTATAATCAGACTTGTGCTTAGCTACATTTTAAAACATATATTAAAATAAATATGACTATTAAAATGAAAAATTTATTTATGTCACCTCAAATTGTCTCTCTACAGAGGTACATGAGGCATATTTGGGGGGGAAAATCATTGTAGGGATTGATCTTAGACAGCTGGTGCCCAGGCTGCTCTGCCACCATCGCCTCTACAACTTCTAGTATCTGAGAATCTTGAGTGTGCACACCCCCTCACCACCCCCATCCCTGTCGCCAGCTCCCTCAGCCCAATCTGGTCTCCGTCTCTATTCATTTATTTCACAAACCTTTACTACTGATGTCTACAATGGGCTAGGTGCTGGGTGCTGGGGTCACAGAGGAGAACAAGACACAGTTTTTGACCTGAAGGAGCTCACAGTTTAGTAAGAAAGGCAAGCATGGAGACAAATGCATCAGAGTCCATAGCCACAAGGCAATAAAATACCAGTCCATACAGAGTGCCAAGGGCATTCAAAGAGAGGGCGTGGAATGTTTCACAGAGGAGGTGGTACCTTGAAGAGCAAAGGGGAAGAGAATGTTCCAGGTAGCAGAAACAGAGCAGGATGTATAAAGGCATAGGATGAGAGTGGGGCTGGGGGGGGGGGTGGGGGGTGGGGGTGGGGTGGGGTGGGGGCAGTGGGACTGGAGAGATGGCCAGAGGCCAGATCATCAAGGACCTAGAAGGCCTTGGTCTTACCCTAAAGGCTACGGGGAAACTCTGAGTAATTTTTTAAGATGGGGAGGAGGCCCATCTAGAGTGACCCAGGTCAAGAGCAAGTTTCTGAGCTGCTGCCGGATCACAACCAGGCTTGAGGGTCTCACTCTCGACCTGAGAACAATGGCAGAACAAAGGATTTCTATGAAGCCTCGGGCCAGTGCTGATACGATAGCTGACTTCATTTTAGCTCTTAATTATCAACTGTATTGCTTGCCTCGGAATGTAGATCCCCGCTGTCATCACAAAGCCTTTCAATGCAAATTAAGTATAACCACCAAATACCACTTATCTGCCTCTGACCTGAACTAGAACCTCAGGCTATGGATTAATCCCACCAGGCTTCTGGAGTTTACAGGATATCAGCACTTAAAGGATATTACCTGGTGGTTAGGGTGCTCTGCTCATAGCTTGCAAGGGGCTACTGCAGTCTCAAATGAAATCGAAGCAATTTCGAAAATAGCCTATGATTCACTTTCTCTCCCCTCCTGTGCCTAAATCTGCTGGCTTCATGTGGAGGGATAGGCACAGCAACTGAGGTGACATCACAAGAGTGGGCTGCTTGCCTGCCAGCCAGTCGGCCTATGGAGCTCAGCCTCCACATCGTTTATCTGCAGGGCAGGGCAATGCCTCTCAAGCATTTTGGAGTCATAGCTTCAGGTTCTTTGGTCCTTGTGCTTTCTCCACATTTCTTTTTGAGACAAAAATTTTGGGCTGGGAAATCCAGGATAATGGGAATAGCAGCAGTAGCAGCAGCAGCAAGAATAATACAGCCTTACATCTGTATAATGCTTTAGAGTTGTGAAAGCCATTTGCTCCATTTTGCTCCACCCAAACACCAGTGGGAGATGGAAGCTGGGATTTTAGGCCTGAACTGGAGAAAAACTCTTGCTCTCTTGCACAAAGGAGCTAAATGCCAACATTCCCTATTCACCTCAAGGCACATTGTAATGAGGCCTTGGATGCCACTGGAAGGTCAGACAGACTCCTTTCAGCTTCTAGGTGCTTCCTGGAAGATAAATTCTCCAGGACAAATTGTCTGGCCTGCCATCCTGATTAACCATGCCATCCTGATTGAGCCAGTAAGCAGTGCCAGTCTCAGCACTGCCAACTCCTTCTGCACACCCTGGTTTATAGTCCCAATGGTCCCAAAGACCTTTACTGGAGCCAAAGGCATGGCTGCTAATGGTGGAGCCCTGAGGTAGGGTGTGTCATGAACATCTGGAAGTACCAACAGCTGCCAGTGTACCTCAAGGGCTGTGAAAGGAAAACCACAATTTCAGTCCTATTGGCCATCGCTGCAGATCTGGAAGTGAAGGGCCACTGAGCCCAGCCGTGAACAGCTGAGCAGTGTGGTGGAGGAACCAAACAAATAATTCTGCGCTGGTCTCACGCTTGCTCTGTGATCTTCTAGCATCTGGTCCCAGAATAGCTTGGTGTCCCCAGTGCCCCACTGCTACAGTCAGCATGAGAATTCTCCCAGCCTAGCTCCGTGCCCTGATCCTTCCCAGAAAGCAAAGGGATGGCATACTCTTGATTTTAGATTAGATTTCAGTGGTGTGTGTGTGTGTGTGTGTGTGTGTGTGTGTGTGTGTGTGTGCAGGGAGGTGGGGGACAATGATGGAAACAGTGAGCCACGGGTGCTCAGCATTATGGTGACCATGGCAGGTGCTTCTGCTGTTGTAGCTGCACGTGAATTCAGAATGACCATAATGGCTGGTCAGTGCCATGAAAATGTCACCTTTGTAAACCAAGATGCTGTACTCAGGCAACTCTGTTGCAAATCTTGGCGAGCTAGACAAGCGGTCCTTTTGAAAGCTGAATCTGTGAACCTATATGTGGAAAGTGACTGGCATAAGAGAACATCGTCACCTCCAAAGGAGAGAGGCCTCCCAGAACTTGTTTCCCAGCTCAGAGGGGATATGTGTGCCTATGAAAATAGATTAAGGATCACCGCCTCAGCCTGTTTCACAGAGATGTGAATAAAAATCTTGGCTTGAGACTTTCTCCTCTCTGGTTGACTGATTTTTCAATTGATTTGTATTTATTAGCTAATGAAATTAAAGTTGTAAAAATGATAACAGAAACACAATAAATCTCTCCCACAACTGGCTGTTTCTATGTCACTATGGTGCATTCCTCACTTTGATTACTTCAAAGTCTATTATTTTGTTCTCAATTATTCTGTTTTTCTGGCACTGGAGAAAATCAATTTGTTTTATTTTCTCTTATTCATGCACTCAATTATGCTCTTCGGGCACATTTAATCACTTTGATGTTTTCATTTTATGGCCCGTCTCTAGGCACTTCAGCTGCATTGCTGCCAAAGGGCAAGCAGGACTAATTTGCATGTCACAATAGACTTGAGATTCTGACTCAATTTAGAAATCTTTATGAAATCTCCCTCCAAATATGCCTGAAGCTACAAAGAGGCAGAAGGATGTGGGAAACCAGGAGCCTATAAAGATGCTTCCCTTTCTCAAAACACTTGAGAACTCTTTGGTAGCCTGACTGTCTTGGGGATGTCCTGTCCAGGTATAGTGGAAGAGTTCACAGGATGGGATGTCTGCAGAGATTCCTCTGGAACTTTGTGGTGAGACCCCTGCAGAGGCTGCCCCTTGGCAGCAAGGCCAGGGAGATTGGGCCTGCCTACTCTGGGATAAAACACCCCTCAGCACTGCCGGATTTGGCGGTTGTGCTAAACACACCTGAATCTCAGTTGGTTAAAGGGCCTTGGGGTAGACTGAAAGAATTGTCAACAGTTAGACATTCCAGAACCCAGAGTGGTTTACCTTATTTTTGTTAATAAGTGCTAACCTCCCTTTTGCCCCTTGGTTATTTTAGAGCTAAAGGCTAGAGGGGAGTAAATGATATAATTACTTTAGGCATGTACTTGGGGGGCAAACCATACAAAAGTGCTGAATTAAACATGTTAGAGGCCTCCAAATATTCTTCGAAAGTTCTTGGTTTGTTGTATGCAACACCCAGCAACTCCATCAGGCAGAAGAAAACTTTTGTGTTTCGTCCTCTAAACTTCAGGTATGACCTTTAGTCCAATGTGGAATCCTAGCTCCCTCACTTATTTGTGTGACCTTGCACAAGCTAATCAATCTCCAAAAGCTTCAGTTCTTCCATCTGTTAAATGGGGGTAATAACACTATCTACCTCAAAGACGGCTTTACTTCCCAAACTTCAATACTTTCAAACATTTTATCATATTCATATAGCACTTACTGGGGGGACCTCCCCTAGAAAAGAATTTATTTATAAAAAACTGTGTGTTTATTCTTACATGTTTAAATGATAGTCACCTTCAAAATACTCTTTGTTTGATGCAATACACCTATGTTTTTCCACTGCTCAAAACAATTTTTGAACTTGTCGATTTTGATGCCTTTTTAGTGCTTCTGCCTTTTTTTGTTTCACCTCTTCTTCATCAGCGAAACGTTTCTCTTTGAGGGCTTTTTTCACTTGGGGTGAGATTGGGTGCACAGGGAGGGTGGGGCATGGGGCTCATGCTGGTTTTGGTCAGAAACTGCTGAACACTCAGCGTGGTGTAGGCAGGTGCGATGTCATGCTGCACGTTATTTGTGTAAATCACCCATCATGAGACGGGCAGATGCATTGGAAGAGTCTCCAAAACACTTCATTAAAGTCTAAGGCAGCCTCTCACAACAACGCCAGCTGGTACACGGATGCAGAGGGGTTTCTACAACACTCACCTAGTGGGGAAATACTGTACTACAAGGGGCCCACCCTCCAGAAGGTAATTCTGTTTTTTTTTGTTTTTGTTTTTTTTTGGTAGGGGTCCCCCATACATCTCTTATACAGAGTCTTTTTTTTTTTTAAATAGTTCCCTGGCTGGGAATCGAACCCAGGCTGTGGCATTGAGAGAGCCGAAGCCTAGCCACTATACCACCAGGAAACTCCTGCAGATTCTTTTTTTTAACTTAACAATGCTATCTGTGAAATCAAAGAGTTTGATGAGACAGTTATATTTCAAATACACATTAAAACATATACATTAAACACATCAAATTCATTCTTGCCTCAGGGTGTTTGATCCTGCTCTTCTCTTCACCTACAATGTTCCTCACCCCAATTTTTGCAAAGCTTTTTCCCTTCATTAAGCTCTATTCCCAAATGTTACCTCCTCAGGGAGCCCTTTACTGACCACCCTATCTGAAAGAGCACCTCCTTCAAATTTATCAGTAACCAATATTAAATATTTATTGTCTATCTTCCCCACTAGAATGTAAGCTCCCTGGTGGGCAAGGTCTTTCCCTGACTTATTTACATCTCTATTATCAGTGGCTAGAATAGTGCCTGGCACATATTAACACCAAATATATATTTGTTGAATGAATGAAACATTTTAAAAAAATAGCCTAGCAGTAACCATGCTCCACTTCCATCCCACCAGGATGGTATCCGAGAAGTCAGAGTGGAAAGCCAGGACTTTCATCCCTGCTCAGTGGCGAAGAGGCCCACCCACCACTGTGCGAGTAGGGGCCACATGGGGAGCACTAGCAAGGTGTCACTCCCATTCCTGGCCAGAGTGGTATCAGTGGAGGTCTAGTGGGGAGTCTGATTTTCTCCTCCTGCCCAGCAGCAATGAGGTACTCCTCCTCCACTCCACAGCCTGCCAATGGAAGTTGAGTGGGGAACCTACACTTTTCATTCCCATTTGGAGGTAATGGGGTGATGCCCCCCTCCCCTGCCTGTGTGGTGTGAGAGGAAGCCACTAAAACAGAAGACTAAAATAAGATGCAGGGTTTCAGGAAAATATCTAACATATTCAGGATACAATAGAAAATCACTTCATACCAAGAACAGGAAACCCTCAACTTGAACAAGAAAAAGGCAATCAACAAATGCCAACATAGAGATGACACAGATGTTGGAAATATCCGACAAGAAGTTTAAAACAGCCATCATAAAAATACTTTAATGAGCAATTATAAACATACTTGAAACAAATGAAAACAATAAGAAGTCTCAGCAAAGAAATGGAAGAAATGAGGAAAAACAAACAGAAATTTTAGAACTGAAAGATAAAATAAGTGAAATAAAAAAGCTTAACAGATGGGCTCACCATGGAGGGTGCGGAAGAAGAACCAGTAAACTGGAATATAAAATAATAGAAATGATCTAATCTGAACAAAAGACAAAAAAATAGTATGAAAAAAAAAATGAGCAGAACCTCAGGGACCATGTGGGATTGTGATGAAAGATCTAATATACAAGGGCTATCTGGAAAACATCCAGCCATAGGTTTCCTGGTGGTGTAGTGGCTAGGCTTCGGCGCTCTCAACGGGTTCGATTCCCAGCCAGGGAACTATCCCCCCCCAAAAAGCCCCCAAACAAACAAACAAACAAAAACATCCAGCTATAAAATCCTCTATTTTTTTTTATTATGTGGCTGGATACTTTCTGGACAGCTGTTGTACACCTCACCAAAGTCCCAGTGAGAAGAGAGAGGAAGTGGGAGTAAAAATGTATTTGAAGCAATGATGGCTAAAGATTTCTCAAATTTGGCAAAAGATATATACCTATGCACTGAAGTTCAAACTGGATATAAACTCAAAGAATTTCATACCAAGGCCCATCATAATCCAATTCCTGAAAACTAAAGTAAAAGAGAAATATGAAAATTAATGAGACAGAAACAAAGCCTTACCTATAAGGGAAAGATAATTCAAATGACAGTGGTTTTCTCATCAAAAAGCATGGAGGGCAGAAGGAGGTGGGACAACATTTTTCAAGAGCTGAAAGAAAATAACTGTGAACCCAGAATTCTATATCCAGTGAAATTATCCTTCAGGAATAAAGGGGAAATGAAGATAATGTCAGAGGAAGGAAAACAAAGAATTTGTTGCTGCCAGACCTATCATAAAAGAATAGCCAAAGGAAGTTTTGGAAATGGAAAGCAAATGATAAAAGAAAAAATCTTGGAACATCAGGAAGGGGGAAAGAACAATGAAAAGAGTAAAAATGTGGGTAAATGCAATAGAGTTTTCTTCTTCTCTTGAGTTTTCTAAATTATGTTTGATGATTGAAGCAAAAATTAAACACTGATGTAGTTCTAAATATATGTATAGAAAATCTTTAAGACAATTATGTTATAAATGGGGGAGGGGAAAGGGACTTAAAGGTAGGTGAGGTTTCTACACCTCACTCAAGCTGGTAAAACGTTGACACCAGTAGACTTGTGATAAGATATGCATGTATAATATACACCCAGAACAACCACTAAAAAGTCTATACAAAGAGATACAATCAAAACCACTACAGATGAATCAAAATGGAATTTGAACAAAGGTATAACTCACCAATGGTAAAGGAGGAAGAAGAAAATAAAGAAAGGACAGAGGGAATAAAGAGAAAACAAAAAATAAAATGGCAAATTTAATCCCTAACGTGTCAGAATTACATTGAATGTAAATGATCTAACTATACCAATTTAAGGACAAAAATTGGCAGAGTGGCTAAAAAAAGTGTTCCAGTTATATGCTGTCTACAAGAAACTCTCTTCAAATATGATGTAAGTAGGTTGAAAGTAAAAGAATAGACTAATATATGTCATGCAAACATTAACTAGAAGAAAGCAGGAGTGGCTATATTGATATCAGATAAAGTAGACTTCAGAGCAAAGAAAATTACCATAGACAGAGAGGGACATTACATAATGGTAAAAGGGTCAATCTACCAGGAAGATATAGCAATCCTAAACATGTAAGCACCAAACAACAGAGCTTTAGAAATACATGAAGCAAAAAGTGATGGAGCTATAAGGAGAAACAGAGTAGCAGTTAGAGTTGGAAACGTCAACATCTCTCTCTTCTTCAGTAATTGACAATAGAACAAGTAGACAGAAAATGAACAAGGATATAGAAAAACTCAACAATGCTATCCATCAATAGGATCTAACCAACATTGACAGAACACTCTGTCGAACAACAGCAGAACACAAATTATTTTCAAGCACTCAGAGAATGCATACCAAGATAGACCATGTACTGCCATAACACAAACGTCAACAAATAGAAAAGAATTTAAATTATACAGAGCATGTTTTCTGATCACAATGGAAAGTAGATAGTGATCACACTATGAAAGTAGAAATGCAAAACCTCCTGAAAAGGAGATCTCCAGGTCCAGATGGTCTCACTGGAGAATTCTATTAAAAAGGAGAATTAACACCAATTCTATACTATCTCTTACAGAAAACAGAAGAGGAGGGAACACTCCTGTACTCATTTTAATAAGGCTAATATTGCCCTGATACTGAAAGCAGTTGACAACAGTACACAAAAGAAAACTAGACTAATATCCTTCATAAATATAGATGCAAAATCCTCAACCAAATATTAACAAATAGAATTCAGCCATATATAACCATGACCAAGGTGGGTTAATTGCAGGGATACAAAGCTCGTTCAATATTTGAAAATCAATCCATGTCACCTACTACATTAAAAGGCTACAGAAGAAAAATTACATATATATCAGCATTAGTATCAACTGATGCAGAAACAGCATTTAACAGAAAACCAACACCCATTCATGACAAAAACTCCCAGAAAACGAGGAATATAGAGTACAGCCTCAACTCGATAAGGAAAATCTTCGAAAACCTGCAGCTAACATCATAGTTATCAGTGAAAGACGGAATGTTTTCCCTCTAAGTTCTGGAACAAGACAAGGACATCTGCTCTCACCACTTTTATTCAACATTGTCCTGGAAGACTAAGATAGTACAATAAGGCAAGAAAAGGAGACAAAAAGCATACAGATTGGAAAGGAAGGAATAAAACTGTCTCTGTTTCTAGAAGAATGGTGATCTATACAGAAAATCCAAAGGGATCTATGAGAAAAAGCTAGAACTAATAAATAAGCTCAGCAAGGTCACAGGACGCAAGTGTAATATACAAAAACTGTTTCTATATAGTAGCAATGAATTCATGGAAACCAAAATGAAAACTACAATGACTCGAAAAAAGAAAAACTTAGGCACAAAACCTGTTCAGGATCTGCACGCTGAAAATTAGGAAGTGCTAGGGGAGAGGGTGGGAGAGGAGGGGGGGAAGCTAAATATAAGGTGATGGAAAGAGAAGTCACATTAGGTGGTGAACTTACTATACATCAAGTTGACAATGCACTGTAGAATTGTATGCCTGAAACCTATGTAATCCTTGCTAACAGATGTCACCCCAATAAGTCTAACAATAAAAATGAATTAAAAAAAAAAGAAAATTAGGAAGTGCTGATGAAGGAAACCAAAGAAGATCTAAAGAAATGGAGAGATGTGTGCTGCTACATAGACTGGAATACTCAACATAATAAAGACATTTATTCTCCCCAAATTGATATACAAGTTTAACACAATTCCTAACAAAATCACATCAAGATTTTTTTCATAGATATAGAAAAGATTATTCTAAAGCTTATATGCAAAGGCAAAGAAACTAGTATAGTTAAGGCAATTTTGAAAAAGAAGAAAGTAAAAGGAACCACTCCACCTAATTTTAAGATTGATTATATACCTATAGTAATCAAGACCGTGGGAAGAAATAGACACACAGATGAATGGGGCAGAAGAGAAAACCCAGAAAGACTGAGACTGCAAACAGTTGCCTTGGCGTGAATGAGAATTTTTGAATGGGAGGTGGTCCTAGGGAGCTCTCTGGATTTTCAGCCTTTATACCAGACAGAAGAGCCTTTACATTGTGAATCCAGGGAGGACCTACTTTGCAAGACAAATGGAAGCACCCTAGCATATCTAGAAGTACCTAAGAAAGGAAACAGTACCCAAGACACGTAAAATATTCACTCTGCAGTTCCTTATTTTTTTCCAGCTGTATGCAGGTGCAGTAATCAGATATTATAAACAAAAATTTGGGACATAAATTCTAATAAAAGATTATTGTCTCTTTTTTTTAACATAAAAACCAAACATGTATTACTTTTTTCTTACTGTAAAAGGAATACACATTTATGGTAGAAATTTTGAAAAATACACAAAAAGAATAAAGAACAAGTAAAAAATTACCCATAATTCCAATGCTACCACCAAAGGAAACTATTGTTAGCATTTTGGGCACATTTTCTTCCAGTGTTTTCCTCTGCATAGCCACACACACACACACACACACACACACACACACACACGCACACTCACGCACGCACACAAAAACATTATGTACATTTACAAAAATGAGACTATATAGTATTCAATCATTTTTGTGTCCTGTTTTTTTCACTTAACATTGTTATCATGAGCATATTCTTGTGTCACCCAATTATCTTTAAACGTTTATTTTTAATTGGCTGCGAGAAATTCTTCCATGTAGAATTGAGACATTGTCTCACACCTCAAATGTAATGTATCAAAACAGAACATAGCAAGTATATGTTTCTGTAAAACTAACCCACAGCTCCTCATCCCAGTTGGTATTCAGGCTGGAAATCTCCGAGTCATCTTTACTTCTTCTGTTCTCCTTGACCTACCTCCAAGTGCTGTTGATACTGTTCTCCTAACAGCTCTCAGCCACGCGGGTAGAACAGGATAAGGAGTATCCTTCCCTCCCACCACTGTTCTAGTTCAGGCCCTTGTGGGCTCACTCTTGGGATACCGTCACAATCCATCCAAATATCACTGCATCAAGTCATGTCTTAATTCCAGAACCTAGAATGGCTTCCACTTTACTGTATCCCATCAGACTATTCAACCTACAATTCAAGGGAATCTGCAATCTGTCCCTGACCCCTACCTATCTGGTTGCCCTTGTGCACGAGTACTTTTTCAGTGCTATCTATTCACATCATCACAGTTTTCTAAAAGCAGTCCTTCTAAAGCCATTATTGTGTCCTGAGCTGTCTAAGAGGGTGATTTTTGTCTCCTCATCTAGACTTCTCAGCTGCTTGTCAGAAGCAGGGACCACTTCTTGAACGTCTCTTATATTTCCCATGGCACAAGTACAAGAGACGTTCCAAAGAATAGTTATTGATTGGCTTAGCTGGGCTTTGAAGTGGAGACACAAAATTGACCTGATTCAGAATCTCACTTTGGGAGACATTGCAGGGTTTACTAAGGGGCAAGTAGAGAAAGCAGACAGGGAACGATGAATAGATTTGACTGAGCAATACTGTGAAGGAGAGAGGGGCATGAGGCCTGGGTTCAAATCCTCAAGTCACCACTTGCTTGTTATGTGAGGATGGGCACGTGCCACTCCGTCCTCAGGCACCAAGCATTCTAAGGGTGAGGATTAAAGGACATGACGTAAGTAAGGAATCCTGCACATGTATTGCACAGTCGGCTTTGAAGAATGGTAGTTCCTACCTCCTAGGTTCAGGTAGACATTTCAAGTCTTTACAAGTAACCTGTCAAGGCTTTTCATAATTTGTTAGAAGCTTCTAAGTTACTGTCATGTTGAAGAGCAGCTTCCATTTTCATTTTGGAATTTATAAAGTTTTCAGCATGAGAGTTCTATAACTTATCTTTAACCACCACCACCACCACCACCACAATCCTTTCCATTTATTACACTCTTTGGGAAAGCAAGAAAGAGAGGAACCTGAATAATGGGGAAGCACTGGCTGCTGGGAGAAGAACGCAGAAAGGACTTGGGGTGGTAATGGGAGAAAAAGCACAGATATCACAGAGATCCTCACCTAAAGTCATGCAAACTAGCTCAAGTATCCTCCACAATTCGGCTCCAAAGTCCTTCCAAAAGCCCTGAGGCAAATAGTCTGTCTATCTTGGAACAAACCCTGCCTTTGGACTTATCCTCTTGGCTTCTCAGAGTTCCCATGGTTTCGAGTCACACCAGGCAGGAGTACAACCTCAGGCTTGAGGACATGCCCAGACCTGATGCCCCAGTTGCTAGTCTTTAGAAGAATGTCAATCCCAGACTTCAGGCTGCCAGACGAGGTGCTGCTCACACCCAGCTCGATGGTTCTCCTGGGACTATTAGCAGTAGATGTGCAAAGGGCCTCAGCTTGAGGCTGAGGAACCGTAAATAGCAGACTGGGATTGGTGACCACAGCACACTTCAGGCAGCAGAAGCTGGGTCAGTTGGCTTCTTCCGCCTTCTGTCCTTCTCTTTCATTTCTTGATACAGCTCTAAATGGAGCTGGAAGTTTCCATTACGGTATGGTGGGATGATGGGCCATGGCAGGGGTGAGGGGTTAGGGAGGGTTCAAAGGCCTAGGTCACGGGGCAGGATTTCAAGTGTTACCCATGGTTGTCGTGCTGCCATTTTCAGGGGCACATCAGATTTCAGGTACTTTGGATCAGCCACATGGAATTGCCGGATGTGCAGTGCAGGGAGGGAAGGGTTTACTAGGGGTTATTAGGAAAAGCAGCTGGGGGGTGATGAGTAGACTTGACAGGGAACCACTGCAAAGAGAGGAGGGGCACCGGAAAGACCAAGCAGCCTGACTCCAAAGCCCTAATTCACACAGACCTGTGCTCAAAGTTCTGCTCTATCACCTATTAGCAGTGTGGCAAAGACTAAGTGCTTAGTAATGACTGACTAAGAACATGAATAAAGGTGACCTTGGCCAAGTCACTTATCCTCTCTGAGCCTCAGTTTTCTCATCTGTAAGCTAAATAGTAGCTATTATTCTAATTATTTCCCCTGTGTTGTCTCTCCCCAGATTAGCTTGCTGGCCCATCTCCCCATCACTGCACTGGAGACCTTCCCTCTTGTGTATACTCCCCTCCCATCTCCTGGCCCCATATGTTTCCTTTTTTATCACAGGCAAACTTGGGGTATAGTCTGGGAACTCAGAGCAAGTGTTGAAACCTCCAGTTACAATTCCAATACATACATATGTCTAACTCACCCTCCCATCCCCATCCCTACCCCCAGGAGGTTGGTCCTGGGCTAGAACATGAAACTTTTGCTCCGTAGGGACCTTTACTTGATTCAAATGTCATCAGTACCAGGGCTAGACAACCTCTAACCCTGTTTCTCCATGCAGAGTTAGCCAGGCTTGGGGAGCTAGCCGCCTCTGGAGATTGAACACGTCAGTACTATTCCAAGTCTGGAAGGTTCACTGTGAGCCAACCCTTCTGGAACACGTCAACCAGAGGAAAGGCAAACAAGTGTGAGCACAGGAAGATGGTGCGAGGGGGCTTTCACAGAAGTCGTCATGAACTAAGCTGAGCGGTTCACTCTCTAACCCACACTTCCTGTGAACAGTGACACATATCTTCAACATTCATTGGCATGAGAAGAGTCATTTGGCACAAATTGGTGGGAGCAAAACATAGCTTTTCTCTGTATAAAGCTAGAAGCTTGAGTTGATTCTCCGTGGCTTTATTTTTGTCTTTTTTTTTTCCTGTTGGATAGAATAATGGGCAGAAAAGATGGGATACGGGGAGGCCTAAATTTGCCTGTCCCTCCAGTCACCCTGTGGCATGTGGCATACATCTCTCTCTGTAAGATGAACCTCCTCAGCTTTGATCTCCAACAGGTAAAAAAAAAAATCCCATGTTTTGGGCTTCTAAGGGACTTGGTGAGAAAGAGCAAAAACTCAGGCTCAAAGGCTGAACAAATTCAACTAGACATGCTGGCTAAACTCCTTCCCATAGAGTGCAGGGAGTTAATCCATCCACTCCCTCATTCCCGTCCCACCTCCCCAAATCAATCTGTGCCTCAACACCCCCCCCCGTCCCCACCCCCGCTTTATTTTTAATGGTGTTGGTGGGGGAGCGAGGCAGGAAGCACAGTGAGAAATGGCCAGCCTCGCTGAAGTTTTTATATGCAGGAACAAATGACAGTCTTGTAGGCAGGTTCAGGAAAATCTTTCAGAATGCAGAAAATTCAGCAGCCTTTTCACACTGACCATTGTCATGGCAACGCACTATCTGATGGCAGCATGCGTCACCAGGCTGGAGGGGCATGGTCTCAGTATATAGCAGGTTAGCCTGGCCAATTTGGTTTGTTTTTTTTTTTTTGTTTTTGTTTTTTTGTTTTTCTTTAGCAACATTTGGACTTCTTTCTAGCCTCATTTCTTCTAGGTTTAGCTAAATTTCTTTTCACTTCTGTACTTCTGTGCTCTGCTCATTTGCATGCCCAGAACACCGGACCTTGTCAATATGAAAGGGATGGCTAAATGGAAAATCTGAATATTCCTAGCATGCTATAGCCACTCCACGTGTTGTCCATCCTCTGGCTCCTGCCCACTCACTCTCAGCCAGTTAGTTTCTTTTCTCCTCATGAGTTCTTTCCTATACACAGCATTCCCTCCTCTGCACCCAGTAACTGATTCATCTATCAACGCTGCACTCTTATCATTTTCTTTTAAGTTTCTCATTTCAATGTACAGTATTCTAGAATCTTAGGGTTGGAAGGAACCTTAGCTATAATCTAGTATAATCACCCACCCCCTGTGCAGAAGCCCCTCTACCATGTGATGGCCAAATGATTGTCCATCTTCTACTTGTATGTCTCCAGCCACAAAGACCCCATTCCTTTCTGGGCAAACTATTACACTTGGGATAACTCTAATTGTTAGAAAATTCCTCTATTGAATGAAAATCTGCCTTTTATAACAACTACACAAGGGTCCTAACTCTGTGGCCTGTGACCACATCCACTCTGTCTATATGCCTTCAGCTCTGTGAGAGCCTCTCAGAGAAATGACAGCCTCTCAGAGACAGCCTTTGGGAGCAAGCTCCTATTTGTCAAGAGCCCTTTTAAAGTGAGGTTGATAATGCATCAGCATCTCCGGAGGTCACCTTGCCCTGGTGACTCACACTGAGTTCTGTGTTGACTAAAATCCCTAACTCTCTTTTAGACAAAACGCTGCTAAACCACGTCTTCTCCTCTTGCATTCGTTTAGTTGTTTTTGAGGACCCATTTCCTGGTCCACACAATTTGTCCCATTTTACTTTCATTGTGTTACAATCATAATGTTGCTTTAACCTGTTAGAAGCTTTTAAAAATTGTGACTTCCATGTAAGTTACATGTCCTCTAAGATTTTCAATCACTGTTTTCGCCAACGCTCAAACTAGTATTTTATCTCAAATCTTTTTAAAATGTATTCTTCTTTTGGGTTTGGTACCTTGCCTCATTCTCCTTCCTTTGAATGTCTTTCCTTATGTCTTTTCTTGCTTATCATTTCTACTTCCTCAATAGCAAAATGTCACCACTCTCTGGAGATATATGTCTGGCCATGTGTGCAGGAAAGCATGAGGGCACATACGTAGGTGTGAGCAAATAGCTGCAGAAGCTTGCTTGCTTCCTCTGTTTCTATTGCTTTGTATGTGCTCTACCAGGATTTAGAGCCAACATCAGGGGGAAATGGCAAGGTTGAAGGAACACGGTTAAGAGAAGTTGGTCCAGGATCAGTCCCAAAGGAGACAAGAAATGTGTCCTGGGTCTGAGAAGGGCAGGAGGAAACTAGGGTGGTAGTGCTAGTGTTAATTAATACTGCAGCACAGTGAGAAGGACTGGAGAAGGGCCAGGAATAGAAGGATTCTGAAGGCCCGAGAGGTTGGATAAGGGAGGAAGATTTGGTTAGGAAGTGAAGACCTGTAGGGTCACTAGCCACTGAGAGGCCAGAGGGAAGTGGCTTGAAACTATAGGGTCAGGGGAAGGCTGAGGCTATGGGGTGCCTTAGAGAGGCAATAAGCATTGCTGTGAGCATAACCCTATGAGTCTATGACTTATGAGCTTAGAAATTTTTCTTGGATGTGGAGTCCCTCCCTATGGACTTGGCTGCTGTCATGGACTGAACTCTGTTAGAGGATAAGGCCTAATATAACCCTCGGCAAAGACCCGTTAGGACACATGTCCCCTCAGACTAACTCCAGCATGGAGCAGGCCTCCCTTTCATGCTGGATTCTATTCCAATGAAGGAGTCAAAGGAAGGAGAACTGGTGCTATCTTGGTCATTGTGTGAATAAACATGTGGATTTTACTCTCTAGGATGGGTGATAAGATACCCTTGGCTTCAGAACTCTGCAAATAATTAGGATTCAAAATACTCCTCACACATACATGCAAATTCAATTAAACAGGAAGATAGATGCCAAAAACACTTCCAAAAATGCTAGATAAAGTTAGTTGCGTTATAAAGCTGCAACTGGGGTTAGGAGGGGGGGCTCTACTGGGAAGCTGAGGGTAATATCCCCAAACAGCTAGTGGACAGTGGGTTCAAGAGGGCAAAACCTGATGAGTGCCATGTTCTCTCTGTCCAGAGGCCAGGATAATGGTAGGCCAGCGCTGGGGAAGGGCAGGATAGGGCAAACGCCTCATCTCTAGTGTTCTTGGTGGAGACTGGGGAACCCACTCCCAGGGCATCTGAATCCCTGACTGTTTATTCATTGTAGACCCACAGTCTCTCAAGGCTGTTATGGACCGAGGAACCATCCTGAAGCAATATGTTTGTGAGCCCCCATTCCCCTCCCAACTCTAAATTGACTTGAACTTTCCTCATCTCCAAGAGGGTTTTACTGTTGACCTTTTGAAAGAAAAAAGGGTTCCAGAACACACTTTAGAACTTGTTTTCCACTGGAAGTGCCCAAAGCTGAACCTTTTGTGCCCCTGAAGGTGACATTAGCTGGCCAAATGACAATCCCGACCAGAGTGGCCAGTGTGGAATTCCAAGTACAATCTACCAGGCCAAGAAGAGCTTTCCCTTCCAAATCAGTGAAATGATTAGCCACCAAAAGACAAATGGTATTTGGAGAAGGCCCCACTGATGGGCCACCGCAAGCTGGGTGGAATGAGGAAGGCAGGACTCAAGGGGTGGTGCTCACCTTTGATGTAGTTGAGGATTTGCTGGACTCGGTGGGGCTCATTGCGGTCTGGCCGGCAGCTTGGCGTGATTTCCAGCACATAATCAGGACCATATGCCGTGAAAAACTGTAAGGAAAAGGGAAAGGCCAAAAAAACAAACTAAACCACAGAAAACCTCCAAAGCAAACCACATACAAACAGAACAATCAAAAGAAACCCACTGCTATTGACAAGGCAAGGGAGGCCCACGTGGGCAGAGCAGGATAAGGCAGCAGGAAGCCCTGTGCTGGTGGTGCCATTCCCCTTGTTTAAAGCCTCCAGTGGCAGTCCACTGCCAGCCTCTTTAGCTTGCTGTTCAAGGTTCTCTGTGCTCAGGTCTCAACTTTTCTCTCTAGCCTTAGCTCTTCTTGCCTCCCCGGGCCCTTCTCTAGCCCTACTGGCCTGCTCTGAGCACCCCCAAATCATACCATGCTTCGTCCCCATTGCTCTCTCCTGGGGCCTGCAAAGGTCCTCCTCCAACCCCTGCTGCCTGTGAAAAACCTCCCCATGCTTCCAGGCGCAGCTGAAATGTCACCTCCTTCACAAAGCTGGCCGTCATTCTCCACCAACCCCCAGAGCGTTCTGTTGGTAACTCTCTTATGGTCCTTGTTCAACAAATAGACAGTACTTGCCTGCATACCACATGCAGGTCACTGTCTTGGCTGCTGAGGGGCTATGAAGATGGACGAGACTTCCGCAGGGTCGTCTAGGTGTTCACAAGTGCATTCTGCTTTAAATAGAGGTTTCGGGGCCCTGATCTCCCGGCACTGGGTTATCAACCCCTTGAAGGCAGACAGCACGTCCGTGTCATTCACCTCATCGGGCCTCACAGACCACAGCAGCCGCCTGTTTGTTCTAGCTGCCTTGACTTCCCTGACCCAGGAATGTCAAACAAGCCTAGTTTTTCCACTTTAGTTTTTCTTTCTCTGTACTAGAGTTTATTTGTTTTTAAATACAGGGAACCAAAAGAAAGGTTTTTGGATTCTATTTCGAGCTCACTAGATGAGTCCTTGTGACCTTTGGTAAGTCACAATATCTGATTCAGCTTCTCTATTGGGGCCCACTTGGGGAAAAACACTCCACAACAAAGGGAATCATTCAATTGGGGTAAGTCTTTGAATGGGAAATATGCAAAGCTGCTATTTCTGTTTAGTTTTTAACAGAAATAGTATTTGTGCACACTCTCTGGAGAGCGAGCATATGGTCCTTAACATTATGTGCTTTCAATAGTGATATTGTTAGGCGGTAAGGAAACCAGGGAAATTCAAATTCCACAGAAAAAAAAAATGGCATAGAGGGCACGAAAAAAGGGATCTTGATATGTGTCATGAATTTGAGGTTATTCAAAGAGTCTCTAAAAATTATCCAGGGTTATTGCCATTGCCACCAAATATCCTTGTTAAGAGTCTGGATGCACATCTGGCACTGTGGGGCAGGCCATGGAACTATCTCTAGGGATTCTAACAGCATCTTTGTGGAATCCATAAGAGTAAGTTGATGGGTGGATGACTTTTGCACACCAATGACAGAAAATGCCATACAGTTAATTAACACAAAATTGTCCAAGACTGTGACAGTACTTGTAATGCCTTTTGTTTTTCTGGACTGAGCCAGAACGAGCGGGGACGCGGGGGGCTAGTTCCTTCCTGCTGGAGTTATTACTCTCTTATGCCTGAAGCCCCGAGTTCTAGAGATAGAAGAGGCCTTCAGTAGAGACTGTCTTTACCAAACCCACGTATGAAACACACAGAAGGGGTTGCCTGGATGACACATCCAGAAACTAACCTGCCATTATGATCAAAGAAACTTGAGAGGTTTATATTTTTAAACCAAGGAGGCCCCCTCAGTCTAAGCCTGAGGACCTCATGGGCTTGGTTCTGGAAGAGAAGACGTCAAACAAGTGTGGCCCTCTCTCCTCAGGTGGCATCTCCTCCTCCAGAGGGTGTCAAGTAGTACACTTATTTCACTGGTACGGAAAGGTGGGTTTAGAGAGAACAATAGAAGACAGGCAGCTGCAATAAAGTAGCCACCTTGGGAGACCCCAAACCCCTGGCATCAGAGTGCTATAAAAATCAGAGGCAGGGGGCCTTGCGGAGGTATAGGAAGAGGGAATGTCTGCTTCCATCCATAAAAGCAACACTGCTGATCCTCTGTCAGCAGGACATGTGGTGAGCTATCTGTTTAGGGCTGAGTGTTCAGAACAACATGTCCTCATTTTGAGTGCCTTCTCCATGGTTACCTGTACTCTCCTACTTTAGTCCTCTCTTTGACCAAGAGCATACGGTTGCAAGACGGTCAGCTGGGGCCAGAAGTGCCACGTGACAGGACTTGCCTCTCCTGGGATTGAGCCTCTTGTCCTGGTTGCATTAGCACCTGGCTTTAAGCGACCACTAAATAACTCATTCTTTGCTGAAGCAGGCTGGCAGCAGGTAAGAGCCAAGCCTGGGTTCCTAAACACCTCCCCGCCTTCTCCAATCAAATACCATACCCAGGTCCTGTTTGTTTGCACTGTTAGGCTAGTGGACACAGATGATTTAAGCAAGATCCTGTTTTGTGATGCACATGGCAGCTAGTTGGTTCTGCTTGGGGCTGAGGAAAGCAACAGGCACTGGGAAGGCAGAGGCTGTATCTAAGGTAAAGGTGGTGCCCTACCTCCCCTCTGGCTCCGGAGTGGTGTTTCTCTGTTTCTGGGTTATATTGTGCTTTTATTTTTGCACTTGCTCATTCTTTTCTGAACCATGAACTCTGCCAAGGCAGAATCTCTGTCACATTCTCTTTGTGTAGCCTGTAGAGTTGAACTCAAGTCATTAAAGGTTCTCCTGAAGCCTTTATTATAGAATTGTGTTGAATTAAATTAATTCACAAAAGGTTTAGCCGGCTGTTCAGTTAATTCTGTGGAATAATGCAAAGAGTCAACTCATAGCATTAACAGCTTTTCTAGACTCTTGAGGCAGCATGATGACGTGGAAAGAGCCCCGGCTTTCGAGTCAGGCAGAGCTGGCTTTTCATACTGGGATTTAGCTGTGTGCCTCAGGAGAGCTTCTTTATCTTTGTATTGTCATTGCTACTAGAGAGGGATAATAAGTGCTGACCTGGCTGGGCTGTCAGGAACCACTGAGATAATACAGTAGACACTCCATTAACTGGAACTCAAGCAACCGGCATTCTCAAACAACAGGCAAAATTTTTTGCCAGCTGGCTTGAGATTTTGCTGGTTGCCCGAGAGTGCCAGTTGCTTGAGTTCCGGTTAACAGAGAGTCTCCTTACATTTATCCGGCCTCCTTCAATCTCCATGGGTGCCGGTTAAAGGAGAGTCTACTGTACATACAAAATGGCCACCAGGGCCTGGCATGTAGTAGGACTTCAGTAAGTGTACATTCCCTTGTCAGGGGACAAGAGGCCCCTGCGTGACTGGTGCCTCAGCTATACCCTGGGGTGTTGTGCCAAGTACCTGGAGCTGCCATGCAGAAAGAAGAGCATGTTCTTGCCACACAAAGCCTAGCAGCCCCGGGGTCCTCCCCACTTGCTCAAACCATGAGCTCCGCCTAGGGCCTGTGGAGAAACTGACTTCTCTCACAGTTTCCTGTTCTGTGCTCCTGCCACTTGTTACTTCTTACTGGTGAGGTGGAAAGGAAATCTGATCACAGAAGGCAAAGGAGATGTTAGGGTGGAGGGATTTGGCCAGCACTAGAAATAGCTTGAGGCCCCACCCTGAAACTGCCCTCCAGCCCTGAAAAGGAAAGGAAATGGGCAAGCAGCAGTCCCATTCCCAGACAGGTGGAGCTGGGGATGAAAGGGGTCAGCCCAGTCTTGCAGGGAAAAGGCGGGCTTTGATCGCAGCAAAGGAAGGAGGGGGGTGCTAACCTTTCTCCACCCCTTCCTCTTTCCCCTCAGCTCTCCTTTTGCTTTCTGGGTTTCAGTGTATACATTTTTGAGGGGAATATGGTAGTGGGAAGGAGGCAGATGGAAAGGATGAGGTAGGGTTGAGGAATGGGAGGTGAGGGCACTGGTTACTTTAGGGTAGTCGGTTCCTTCTTGACCCAAGAGTCAATGAATAAAGAAATGAAAATTGCTGTTATTGTTCAGTTCGGCCCAGCTCAGCATGCTGTTCTTGCTTGCTCATCTCCAGCTCTTGGTCATGCCATGCCAACAGCATACAGTTAGATATCTGGTCCCAAAGATATTCAAAAGAAGCCTTAAGGTTGCTGCTATTTTTTCAGAATCCCATTTGGTCATAGGAAGCCAAGTCACAAACCGGGAGCAGTCAATCCTTTTATCCTTCAATGTTAATTAAGTATCTACTATGTGCTTGACTAGTTTAGTCATTGAGGTACAAAGATGGCAGGGTATGTTTAGTAGGGAGGGATTATTATAGAACAGTGTGGTAAGAGGTATAATAATAACACTAAAGATAAAAAGTATTGTAAGTTAACATTTATTAAAGGCTTATTATGTGTCAGGCACCTTAAGTGTCTGTACACTCTTTATGGATTGACTAACTTCATTCTGACAAGCAATTCATATGGAGGTTTTATAATTATTTCCACTTTAAGATGAGAATCTGAAGCAGAGGAATCAGTCAATAACTTGACAGAGGTCATACAGCTAGCATGTATGGAACTGAGATTTGAACCCAAGTCATTCTGGAGAGCAGACCTATGTATAGCAGCCCCTAAACTATCTCAGAAAGAGTGACTGCGTGGTGGTGGGGGTCTGCAAACCGGGTATGCTAGGTGGGCTGGAGGCACTGCCAACAGCATCTGGGCAAAGGCAGAGAGTGCAGAACAGAATAGCACATTTGAGGCACTGAAATCAATTTGATATGGCTCAAAGGCAGGGCATGAGGAGAATTAGGACACCAGGCTGGGGAGGCATTTGTCTTTATCCCACAGTAGAATATACACGAGGGCAGTACATTGCCAGTACCCAAAACACTGCTTGCACCTAGTAGGTGGTAAATAACTATTTGTGGGACAAATGAATGGATGCTTGGGGGTGGGGCCTGTAAATGAGGGAATGAAGATGTCAGCTATGCACTTTAGAGGGCTCACTGGCTACAGTGTGCAGAATGGAATGGAATTTGAGAGGAGGAATGCAAGTAGTGAGATCAGTGAGAAGGCTGGTCCTAGAGCCATGATGAGTGGTTAACAGGGCCTGAACCAGCATAGTTGTCTGAGCAATGGAAAGATCAGAAAATTTAAAAGATAGCATCAATAGGACTAACCAATGAATTGGATGTGGCACATATGGAAGAAGAGAGAGTCAGGGATTTCTGACTGTATAGGAGGTGCATTAATGGGATGAGGAATACAGACAGAGGATAAGAGTTTGTAGTAGGCTGTGTGTGAGTGTGTGTGTGTGTGTGTGTGCACGTGTGTGTGCGTGCACGCACACACATGTATTCAGGAGGAGCATGTTAAGGTCCAGGACCCTGATCATATAGTGGCCTGAAGTTCAGGAGGGAGGTTGGGCCTCAGATACATGATTATAGATCTGGGAGTCATCAATGACAAAGGAATTGGATGAGAATTGCCAAGGAATTGCCTTGGTTGGCAAGGGAGGCTTACTACAGAATAAGAAGAAAGACAAGGAAAGAATCATGGGGAACAGTCAACACTTCAGAGGTGGATAGAGGGAGTGGAAACAGTTCTGGTGACAATTTGAGATATTGCAGAGACATTAAATAAGAGAAGGGCAGTCTTCTGATTTGTCCATGGGAAGGAGACCCTCGTTGTAGCAAAGTCAGTGGAGGGTGTGGACAAGGCCTAACTGGAGTGGGCTGAAGATTATGATTGGAGGAACTGGAGATGAGAATGGTGATAAGAATACACTTGTTTTTCTTTTTATTGTTAAATTTATTGGGGTGACATTGATTAGTAAAAATTACATAGGTCCCAGGTGTACAATTCTACAATACATCGTCTATGTGTTGTGTTATGTGTTTATCACCCACGGTCCGTTCTCTTTCCATCACCATGTATTTGAGACCCCATTTTTAAAAAGGAGTTTCATATAGGTCTGGGGTGGGGTGGGTATTTTAAGATGGGAGGGTTTTAAGTATACCTATAGGCTGAGGGAAGAGCCTGTACAATGGGATTCACAGGCAGCCAGCTAGGGATTTTCAGTTAGCTATGCCTATCTTTCTGGACCCTTAGTCAGTGTGACACAAGAGAAGAATACTGTTTTATTCATATTTATATTACCTATAGCTCCTAGCATAGGGCCTGGAAAATAATAGGTGCTCAATTCATGTTTGTTGAATGAATGAAATAAAATGTTTGCGATTCTGAGGTGATTCACATCCAGTGGGGAGAATTAGGTTCTTGAAGGATGGGATGATTACAAATAAGCAAGGAGGAGGTTGGGTGGCGGGGGTGGAGGGTAGTCAGTGCAGACAAGAGAACGCAGGGCAAGTCTGAGGACTAGCAAGTACTGTACATTAGCTGAAGACAGAAAAGGAGAGCAAGGGAAGCCTTGAAACCCAGGTGGAGGGGACAGGACTTGATGTGACAGGCAACGGGACAGCATCAGGACTGGAGCCTTAGGAAACCTGGGAGTAACATACAAAGGCTGGTGCCTGGTGTGGTGGCTACTGTGATAGTTCAAGGGGGCGGTAACAAGGGCTTGAACAAGGGTGATTGCTGTGGGGCTGGAGAAGATGGAAGGAGACATTGTAGAGGGAGACTCACCAGGGCTTTGGTAATTGGTTGGCTGTGGAAGAAAAGAGAGAGGGAAGAAATCAAAGTTGACTCCTAGATTTTGAGTCTGGGTAAGTGGGAGAATCACAGTGCCACTGACAGAGTTGGGGTAAATTCGCAGGAAGAGCTAGCCTGGCTATGGGAAGGACATGGGCTTGGGTTTAGTTGGGTTTGAAAGGACAGTAGTGCATCTGACTCACCGTGTCTAGCAGGCAGCTAGAGTTGTGATGACAGTGTGTTGAAGTGAGGTCATGGCCGAGGACTAAGGTGTAGGGGGATAAAAAGATCCAGTGAATAGGCCAAAAAAATAAAATAAAATAAAAATAAATAAATAAATAAATAAAGGGCAACCACAGAGTCAGTAAAACAGTAAAATGAAATCTCATGGAGCCTTAGCGATGAGACTTAGCATGAGGAAGACACTTAAAGGAATGCATTTGGCATGCTGGCAATATGCTCCTGTGGCTGAACTAGCATCCCTCTCTCCTAGTCAGTAGGGGGTACAATGACACTGTTTCCAGTCAGCCCCCTTTTCTAATATTCCCAGTAGCTCTCAAATATTTTACTGTTAACTCTAGGTTTGCCTTTTCATAAACATTAGACTTTGTTTTTGTTTTTTTTGTTTTTTATTTTATTTGTTTTTTTGCTTTTTGGTATGTAGGTAGCTCCCTGACTGGGAATCGAACCCAGGCCGCAGCGCTGACAGCACCAGCGCCGAAGCCTTAAGCCACTACATCATCAGGGAATTCCCCTAGACTTTGAATTATATCTGGGTAAACCCAAGGTTGGTGCCAATCCCTATTACAGATCCCTGAGGCTTTGTTCTGTCTTCAGTTGGGGAGGTTGTGCTGGTGACTGTAACGTGAGCCCTGACCAGAAGAGCATTTCTTGTCCTGAATCATGCTGTGAACAGAACCCATCACAACCGGAGTGACATAACATCGGCACCTTGAACCATAATGTGCTTCTCAACCTTTCCTATATTACCTATTACTCCATCAAAGAACTTGAGCCCAACCATGATGGAAACAAGAAAGCCCCCTTTTCCCCAGAAAAACATTTGTTTACTGGAAATTTGGTTACTACAAATGTCATTTATGGTACATTTTCAGGACATAAAATTATGGTGGTATTATTGGGAGTAAATTTCATTGCTATGGCTTTACAACACAGACACAAATAATAACCCCATTAGTTGTTGGACTGAACTGTAAGGAGCAGCACACCAAAGGTGAACAGGGAATTAGAAGTGTCCAGACCATGACTGAGAGGTCAGGGAGATATGGGCTACTGGTGATAAGGTGTTACATGTGCATGTGGACACGACAATGAAAACATGGCATCCCATCTAGACTATACCTGTGCCCCACTTGTGGTACTCATCCCACTCCTTGAAAACAGTTGGGACTTAAGAACTGCTCTATGGTGAGGCTCATATACCAGTGCCAAGAACTCTTTGAATGAATGAGTGAATGAACGAATAGGGTATGGAAATCGTTTTATTATTCAGATGTTTTAATGATATTTTAACTGTTTGTTTTTTTCCCCCTTCCTTTCTTTTTTTTTGGCGGCGAGGGGGTGTGGTGTAGTTCCCTGGCTGGGAATCGAACCCAGGCCACAGTGTTGAGAGCGCTGAAATCTAGCTGCTACACCACCAGGGAACTCCCTTTAACTCTTGATATAGAATAGTTTATTAAGTGAAATAATCAGGTAAACCTAAGAAATGTTAGCTTATTTGAGCTGCAATTATATTTAAGCAAAGAATATACCCAATATTAACTGGTCTTATTTCAATAGCTAAAGTACTTAGAGGCTTTATGAACAAACATATACAGCTCTTTAGTGTATTGTGTATTCAGTAAGGTTCCTATGTAGTCAATCCACAATAATTTGTATGTATTGTGTGTGTGTGTGTGCATGCACGTGCACATGCACATGTTCTATTAGGTGCTGAGCATTATTCTAGACTCTGTGAGAGGGGAAGCTGAGTACAAAAAGATAATAAGGTCTGGTGACTGCTCTCAATGAGATGAAAATCTAAACACAGAGAGAAAGATATAATTACAGGAAAGGCAGAGGAATAAATCCAAGCTTAACTGTGTGGTATTGGCTAGAGTACAATAAAATGCCCTCACAAGTGTGGTGCACTGGACAAGTAAGGTGAATTGTACAAGGTCATAGTGCTAAAGTAACAGATACAAACTTTAACCCATGGCTTTGGACTTTCAGCCCAGTGGGCTTTCTATTACACAATGAAGCAATAAGCATGGTGGTTAAAGAGTGAGATTTCTGGAGTCACAGAGGATTAACCCTAAATTTTTGTTCCACCTTTTGTTAGCTGTGTAAACTTACGCAAGTTATTTAACTGTTGTGAGCCTTGGTTTTCTTGTTTGTAAAATAGGAATAGTAATAGGACATACCTTATAGAGTTTTGTGATAATAAGTGAGTTAATTCACGTAAAGCACTTAAGAGCAGTGCTTGGTACATAGTAAATGCTCAGTAAATGTTACTATTAAATACTAGATATTATTATTTATTGTGCTTTATCAAGTTGACAAGGAAACATGAGTTTTGCATGTAATGGACAGTAGCAAAACTGGATTTCTTTACACATGCCCAGTCATACTGAATGAGTGTGAATTCCAAGGAGCTTACACTGAAGCCAGAAAGAGGGCAGAGACATCAAGAAGAGAAGGATCCAAATGAAAGAGACTAAGAAAGGTGGAAGAGAGGAGGGGGAATGAGAAATTGGAATTGGTGGGAAAGAAAGGCAGAGGGACAGAGGTGACGAAAAGGAGAGGAAATAAAAAGGGGGGGCCGTAAGTTGGCAAGGGAAGAAAGGAGGTAGAGAAGAGGTGGCAGAAGAGACAGGGTAGGCTGGCTACCACTTCACTAGGGGTCTCCCTGCATGCCAAGGTTTTCCTTCAGGGTGAGGTTTCAGAGGTTTGGCCAAGACTAATACCTTCTCCACATCAGTGCTGATCCTCAAATTTCTACTATTAGAAAGAATTGCTCCTTCAGAAATATGTGCAAGGCCAACTCTGGTTATACCATATGTTTCTGTTAATCAAATGAATATTTTGGAAACAAGCCTACACATGAAGCTTTTTTTCACATCAATTTTTCCTTAAGCAAAGGGTGGGGATGGAAGAAGGGAGAATATAGGGCTATTGCTTTACCTGCTGGACAAGCACTCAGATGGCTTTGAAATGGATTCTACTGGAGGGTTAGTAAGTGCTGCCTTAGCTTGATTCTTACAGTAGTCCAAGCAACTGCCTTCTTTCTATTCCTTCAACTGCAAACATTCTTAAGATGTCTCTTTTCTTCACCACCTTGACTTCTTCAGTCTCAACACTTCAACCCACTGCTGTCAGGCTTCTTCCTTGTGCTTCCATTGAAGTGCTTTCCAGAAGAAAGATGGCAAAGAGATTTTAACTAGTTGGCAACTCTGACTGATTGGTAGTAGCTGCTTGGGGTACTGTGTTGAGAAGAATTCTGAGCCTGTGTCTAGGTTCAGCAGGAAAATGTGCCATGATCAATTTATCATGTAATTCATGGGAGCACATGGCGGGCAGGGTAGGGGCTGGGAGGGAGGGACTCCTAGGTGCTCTTTTTTGCTATTCCTGCTTTAGGAAACCAAATGTGACCTCCTCTTTGCCCAACCGAATGCCCTCTATTTTGTTATCACTCATTCCATTTGCGCTCTCTCCAGCACACGTCAACTATCCCCTCATTTCTGGCACTATCTCCTCTCTCATCACCACTCCTCTCCCTGTTTCTTCTCGGTGTCCTTCCATGGGTCCTCTTCCTTCACCTGTCTCTTAAATGTAAGTATCTGTAGGTTGTATTCTCAGCTCTCTCTGTGAACGAGTTCACATTCTGTTGTTGTTTTAATCACTTCCATGCAGACATCCTACACCTCTGAGTCCAGTGTTTATCACCAGCCTCTGCATTGCATTTTTAATTGTCTGGTGAACATTTCTATCTGGAAAACTTGAATTCTTGGTATTTGTTGCTTAATGTGTTCCAAGTAGAGCTAATGTTGTATTATAGTTCTTTCAAAGAGAATGTTCATCTTTCTTTTCTTTCTTTCTTTCTTTTTTTTTTTTTTTTTGTTTACTCAGCACCACAGGTGAGTCCCATGATACAGTAAGCTCCTCAGCAAAGATTTGAACTTACGACTCTGGATGGGTCAGTGTGCTTATGCTTTGTTTAGAGGTGCTGGATTTTGTGCTTTCAAAATACCTGAAATGTTATGAGATCAGGGATAGAGATTAGGGGATCTCTGCCTCTGGGAGATATTCCCTTTGTTTGATAAGCAATGATTATTTTTCCCTTGCCATTCGTTAGATGAGGAAAAACATATCTAACCATGTGCAAGAAGATAGACAGATAGGGTGCTCTCAAGACTGTAATTATCTGTCAGGGGACAGTGTTGGGTATTACTGGTTATGTGCTGGGGCAAGATGCAGGGTGGCAGGTACTGGGGACACAATCCTTAGCCCTGAGGAGCTTACAGTCCAGTAAAGAAGGCAGACAGGTACAGGAATAGCTATGATACAATGAATAGTAGAGGTGAGTCATTTCTCTGGGAACTCAAGTGGGAGTTCTTAATTCTGAATGTGGGGGCTGGACAATGGAGAAGGCTTCATGGAGGAGATGGGAAGCAGCCGAACTGGAGGGATGAGCAAGATTTAAATAGGAAGGGAGAGAAGGTAAGAAAGGCTGAAGGAGCAGAAGGAAGACAATAAAGATATATTTTAAACAAGCATCAAAAATTAATTCATGAGAAAGGACAGAGTACTGGGCTGGCACAGCTCTGTAAGCAACTTTCTTGTCTTCTCTGAACAGCACAGCCTTCCTTCGGGATGGACAATGATAGATTGATGGGGCTCAGCAGAGGCAGGGGCAAAGTCATGGATGGGCTTGATACTCCATCAGAGTAGAATTTATCTTTAATATGTCCATCAGAGTGATTACTGGGGGGCAAATCTCAGTTGCACTTGCTTAGAACCTATTGATTCAGTCATTGATACCAACATCCACTTGATGCTAACCAGTGTCTCTTGAGTGCGAAGAGATGAATGAGACTCAGCCCCTATCCTCAAGGCATGATGGGGAGACAGGTGTACAAACACTAATTCAAATGCTCTGTGGTAAGTGGTGTCATTAGGTGTGCAGCCAGGAGCTCCTGGAGTCCAGAGGGGAGACAATGCTTTCAAATCTGCACTCTCAGTCAACCTCTAACTGGTTTCCCCGTCTCCCATCCCTCCCTGAAATTCAGATCTAATCATGTCATTGTCTCTGCTTAAAAACCATGGTTGGCCCCCCAGTGACTGCAGGACCAAGTCCAAACTCTAGAGCAGGACATACAAAGACCTTCAGAGTCCAGCCCAACTGACTTCTCCAGTCTTACGTCACAACACGGTCCAGGCTGTGACCCCTAAACTGTAGCCACACTGAGCTGTACTGTGTCTCCCTATTTTCCTTTATCTGGTCAACTTCCATTGAGTCCCTGCTACATGTTGCTTTTCGGCTGGACGGGCCCTAACTCCCCCAGGTGGAGTAAATCTGCCCTCTGCATTCCCACAGTTGCTGTGGACCTCCCTGAGCTAGCGCTTATCAAACTACAAAGTAATTGTCTGTGTGCCTATATTCCCCAGTAGGCAGTGTTCTCCTCAAGGTTGGGAACTGGGCCTTATTCTTTTCTTCATCCTGGAGATTTGGTACAGGCCTGGCACATAGTAGGCACTCTATACATCTTCACTGAGTGAACAAATGACTGACATCTGGCCCCTTGGGCCCAATCATTGTTAGCAGCTGGCATTACTTAACACGAGAGATACATAAAAAACGAGGGGCAGCCAGAGTAGCTGAAAAACAGGCGGCTCTAGTGACATCATGAAAAAAACAAAACAAAACTGGAGAAGGCTGAAACAACGCTCCCACTCAGGCTTTAACAAACGACCTCCCCTTCTGAGCAGCCCCTTTTTGTTTGCTTTCCCATTCACTTTCGAAAACTCAGTCATTGAAATGATTCTAATTATTCATGGTCAGTGGCAGATCCAGGAAACACTTGGTTTACAAGCAATTAAACTACACTAAAATAGATTTATGCAGGTTGAACCTGATCTTGCTGGTAAGAAGGGAGTAAATGACTTACATCTTGGAGGAGTATTTGCTTCCCGAGGTTGCTCTTGATCACTCTTTATCTATCGTACTACTTTGGTGCTAACATGGCAAACATTTGGAGGTTCTTCTTTAGGCGGGTGTGCTGTGCATGGTGCAAGGAGCCTGTAGACTGCATGCTTAACTGCAGCCAGCTGTCCTGTAAATGTGTGAGCGCTGCCTCTGCTTACACCCATCCGGGCATGGAGGCAGCCCAGGCAGTAGGAAATATCCCAGTGCTGTGATGGGAGGCTTGGTTTTTAATAATACTGGCACCACTTGGAATCACTTAACCCCTCAAGGCTTAGTCTCCTCATTGGTAAAATGGGGACACAAATCTTCACCCTGTCAACTTTCAAGGGTTGTTTATGAGGACCAATGGAAGAAATGTGGTGAAAAGCTCTAGAGGCTAGACAAATGGAGGGGGTTTCACTTTCATTACAAAAATGCTAGCTTGTGGTTGTTGGGTCTCTCCCATGCTCTAGATGGGGCTGAAGCTCATGAGCAGATCGGTAATGGTGCATTTAGGCGCGTCCCCGTAATAGTTTCTTTAAGAGTCCACACAAGGATGATTCATTACCTTGCCACACTCAAACCAACAGTGTTTTAATGTCCCTCTAATGAAGTCAGCTGTCAGCAGCTAAACAAACAGGCCATTTGGTTGAGAACAGACACGGGGCAGCAAAGGCCTAGCATACAGAGCTGAGGTGTCCTTAGAGATTTTGCACCATTCCTCCACACAGCAGGCTCTGCTTCCTTAGGTTTGACTCTAGGGCAGTGGTTCTCAACCTTTTCCCACTTGTGTACCCCTTTTAAACCCATTTCTATACATTGTACCCCTTGTTTGAAAAACAGCTGTTTTTAAATACTGACTTTTGCTCAGTGCCTATCTTAATGTAAAATAGTGAAAATGAGCTAATAAGTTAGGAAAGAAAAATCACTACACTAAAAGTACAAACCACAGATTTAATTTCACAACATTTGTAACATAGTTAAATATTGATAATGATGACCAAGTATTTAACAACCTTTTATTATTAATAATAATATTTATTTGTGTTATGTGAAAAGTCTGTAATAATTGTTATGCAGATTGCTAGCTGACTAAAACATTGGTAGTGAAATTGTGGAGCTTGCTTTGATGCACTTAGTTTCTTGAAATCAGGCTCAAAAGATGCAAGATACAGTCTTAAATCCAGACTTGCATTAATCTTGTTGCAGTACTTAATTTTTCTGAAGGTGTAAGAAGAAAAAGCTCTCTCCACTAGTTCAGTATTAGTAAATGACAAGAGGTATTTGAGTGCCTTCTCACTGAGCTGTTCATATTCCTCACTGACATCTACCCAGAACGTAATGGGATGCTTTCTTTTAAAATCAGAATTCAAAGAAGAATCAGTTGAAAGTTTGATTAACTGCTCTTTTCACTGATTGATAGTTTAGATTCTTTGAAGAATTCTTCATTGAAGGGATTTGCAATCCAGTTGTTTTCTTTTCCACATTAAGGGAAGTACTTATAAAAGGACACTAAGATGTTCCAAGTGAGTTACAATATTCTCTTTCATGTTTTGGGATAGGTGCAAATCATTCTCAGATAAGAAATTGTGCAGAGTTTAAAAAACTTCAGGCTGACCTCTTTCAATACATGCTTTCCAGAAGTCCAGTTTTTAAATCATTGACTCAATTTTGTCAGTTACTTTGAATATAGTGATTGAGCTGTTTTGAAGTCCCAAGTTGAGTTTGTTTATTTCTAGAAAAATATCTGATAAATATGGAAGCCTTTGAAGCCAATCACTGTCCTAAAACTTCAGAGCAAGAGGGAATTGATAACCTTAAAAAAAATACCTGCATTTCATGTCTAAGTTCAAACATCCATATAAGTACTTTGTCACGAGGTAGCCACCTTACCTCTGTGTGCAAAAGTAATGTGCTGTGAATGCTGTTTATTTCTTCACACAGCGCTTTAAACAATCTGGAGTTTCATGGTTGTGACTTAATAACATTTATAATTTTTACAGCCTCATCAAGAATATCTTTTAGTTCACTAGGAAGAGGCTTGGAGGCAAGACTTTGTCTATGAATGCAGCAGTGACTCCATGGTACATGGGGAGCTGCTTCTTTAATTCAGCCTCATAGGCCTATAAAACAACCTGACATGGGCTTCCACCGTCAGTGCATACACCACAACAATTTGACCAACTAATGTCCTTTTCAATGCAATAACCACGATTGCATTAAAAATATATTTTCCTGTGGTACACTCTGTCAATGGGTAACAAAGCAACAGGTTTTCCTCAATTTCATTTCCTACCAAGTACCTCACAATGATGAGCAAAGTAGATAAATCAGCAACATCTACACTTTCATCGACCTGAATGGGAAAGAATTTACTTTTTCAAATTCTACCTACTACTACAGCTTGAACATTATCAGATATTTCCTGAATTCGTCAAGATATTGTGTTGTTTGAAAAAGAGATACTATTGATTTTGTGAACATGTTCTTCCCCAAACATACCAAAAAAAAAATCCACATACACAAGAAAACAAAAAATGGTATCCTTAATACAAGAAGTTAAATCTTCAGCCACGGTGTGGTTTTTACCACATTTAGCTATGTCATAAGCAATATGGTATGAAGCCTCAACTGCATTCTCATTGTCTTTCTTTCCTGACATCATGTATGAAGTAACAGTTGGATGCTTTTCTAAGCACTGAAAATAATGAATTTGTTTTTATACATAGGATGTTTAGTTTCTAAATGTTACATGAGTAGAGAGGGTTTCATGCAACCATTGAATATTTCCTCACACACAATACACAAAGGCTTAGGATAGTCATCATCCTCTATAAATGACAACCCACATTTAATATACTCCTCAGAGTATTTCCTTTTCTTTTGTGTATCATCTGATGCACACACCTTTTTACTATCTCCTGGTGTATGTGTACTCGTAGCTGCAGACACGTGTTGAGAAGTATTTGGCAATGGGTTATGATACACATCAAGTTTTGGTTTTTGAATCATTCCTATTTTCAACCACTGATCCATAACTGACATGCTTAAAAATTGCTGACAATAATAACTGAAACTGTACTGAACATTAAATTAAAAAAACTACCTGAAAAGTATCGTAATTAAAGACAATGCATTTACTTTTACACAGTCAATAACTAAACTGTTCAAACAGTCTGGCTACGGATGTATTTATGTGTTTGGGGAAGTTCTAAAAACATCGCCAATGGATGGTTCTGAAACTGTGCCTAATGATTGGCAGAAGAGCGGTTTGGGGGAAGGGGTCATAGCCACGCCCTCACCAAGCATCACTGGCTAATGTGATCTAATTTGAAGTGTCTCCATGAACAGTGATTCACACTTAACTTTTATTGTTCCATAACTAATATTTTGCATTTTTAAACTTTACTTGTTTTTCCGCCATTACTGATTATTTTTCATGTATCCCTGAGCACCCAGCACGTTACCCCCAGTGGGTAAGCGTACCACCGCTTGGGGACTGATGCCCTATGGGGAAAATGACCTACTTTTGCCGCTCTGAGAAATCTAGACTATATAGCAAAGTCGTTCAATGGGCTAATGTGATTGGTGCAAAACTGATAATGAACAAATTGAAATGGCATATTTCGGCATCAGCTTTTCAGCTAACATATTTCAGCATCAGCTTTTGAGCTAAGTGCAGAGGAACTGCAAAAAGGCAAAAAGGCTGGCACAAAAGCAGGGCTGGGAAGCAAAGATCACAGAAAATCAGGAAACTGGAGTGATAGTCCACTTGGAAGTCTGACCTTAAATTAATAAGGCCTTCAGGTACATGGAAAGTCATTTACCCTATGTGTGCAAAAGGATCCTGAGTGCCTTCATACTGTGTCACACCTCCCTGCCTTTCTGCTCACCATGCCCTTTGGAGAGAATGCCTGGCCCTCCCGTCTCAGCCTAGACCATTCCTACTCATCTTTCAAAACCCAGCTCGAATGTAACCTCTTTGATGTCTTAGCTGACTATCCAAAGGCAGAGTTTCTTGTTCTGTCCTCTGTGCCTTCACAAGACCCTTTGCAGCCTTCTGGCCCACTCTGCTGCATTTGTTTACTCGGCCTTCTTCCCCATTATGCTGTGACTGCAGCTCTCAGGAGCAAGAACCACATGGTAGCTTTACTTAGCACAGAGCAGGTCACAAAGATGGCCCTCACTCAAGGCTGGCTGAATGAATGAGCATTTGAGCATTATGCACCCAAGTCATTTATTGGATCTGCACAGGACCCAAAGGGAAGGCTCATTAGGCAATGATTAGATATGGTATACATGCTTCATCCACAGCAGTTTACTTGATTAGTGACTGCTTCAGTGCTGGCAAGCAACACGAAACCTGCTGGCAGTGGCTGCCTGACAAAGGGCTGATGGGCAAGGCCTTGGCAGTCTCTAGGTCCAGGCTATCGGTTTGGTTCCCACAAGTTGCAAGCACGAGCTGGGAAAGTGCTGCTCTCCACTCCACTCCTAATTTCGCATGTGCTTGCTTCTCAGGGAGTTGCCCAGCAGAACACAGAGCATTGTTTTGTACGTTTGAAAACTGAAATTGCATCCATTACCGGAGAGAAGTGACGGGCAGCCCCAGACTCTGGTTCTTCCGGTTTTGCTAATGATGAACTCGATGACTTTGGACACATTGTATAATCTCATATCCCCCACCCCCAAAATGGGGATAATAATGAAGATGTTGTGTGGATTAAGTCAATAAGAAGCTTGACTGAGATGTATGTAGATGGGGGAAGCAGCAGTTGATGATGGTAGAGCCTGTAGGGTTTTGTTGCTTTGCTTGTTTCTGTGTATGAATAATTCTGCCTCAAGCCCAGATGTGCAGCCCACGGCGACGAAGGGGAAGGGCAGGCAGGTGGGCACCTCTGCCCTCGGCTGCAGCAGAGTCAATGCATGCAGAAGTGGACAGGATGGGATAGGGTGAAATGGGATGGGATGGGATGGGATGGGATAGGAGGGAGGGGACAGGATGGGATGCTCAGCTGATGGCTTTCTGACAGCTGACCCCCTGCTTCCTGGTGGGGACCAGAAGCAAGACAGTCTGAAGACTGTGTGCACTGGAACAGTTTTGTATTGAAATTAAATAAAACTCAAGACAAAGTCAATCTGATACATCTTTAATGATATGCATAATGATTACTGTGCTGTGCTGTAATTAGGCATAATGGTAAGCAGCTCCCAGGAATGACTGCAATTACGATTACTTTTACACAGCTGAACCAAGTATTTCTGAGGTCAGGCAGGATGGGGCTGGGAACTGGGGGTGTCTGGAAAGGAGGCAGAGCAGAAATCTGGTTGCAAGGTATTTCTCTAGTTCTACTTTCTCTCCCCTCCCCATCCCTCCCTGAGGTGACAATCCTTCTAACCCTGATTGGGGAACTCACAAAAAGATCTGATGAGGAGCTTGGATGGCTACCTCCTTTCTCTAGTCATGGAGAGGCCACCCTGAGGCTCCTAGGGAATTTGAGATGTTCAGAGGGGCTTTGTACTGATTAGTCCCCACTTTTCCAAAGGGCCTGAAATTCTACCAAGGGGCCTTAAACGTATAAAGTATATGCCTAATGTGTGGACCATGTTTGGATTCTGATATGAAGAAATCTATGCACAAAGGTATTTTTGAGACAATATGGTAAAACTTAACGTAAGTCTTTTTAGATGATGTTAAGGAATTATTAACTTTGTTAAGTTTGAACATGGTATTGTGGGTATGTGAAGACAAGGTGCTCATCTATTGGAGGAACATACTGAAATATTTATAGGCCAGCAACTGTGTAATGGTATGGTACCCAGGATTTGCTTTAAAATACTTCAAGAAAAAATGGGGAATAGAAGAAAAAAGAGTGACAGACCGTTGACAATTGTTGAAGCTGGGCAATGAGTACATGGGGGTTCACTATACTTTTCTCTCTGCTGTGTATATGTTTGAAAGTTTCCATAACAAAGAGTTAAAAAAATAAAAGATATATCCTGGACTGCTCTAGCAGTGACTCATCCATCAGTGAACATTAGTTTGAGCATGCTGATGACACCTAACAGATGCAGACAGCTATCAGGAGTGGGATTTGGAGTAGGGAGAGCCAGGTGTGTGTTGGAGCCTGGGCTACTGTAAGGAAGGACAGAATCCTGGATGGGGTGAAGAAATGTGTGTGAGGAAGCAGGAGTTGAAGGGTCAGAGGGCGGTCTGAAAATTCTGGAAGGAAAAGGTAGGACATGAAAGAAGAAAGGAGACAGAGTGTAACAGGTATTCATGTCCACATGTTAGGTCCCCTACTAGTCTGGAAGCTCCTGGGGGTTGAGCCTGCATCTCAATGCTGTCTTCCCAGAGCTCCCAGGATATTAGTTTATTCATTTTATTTTGCTCATTCATTTATTTAAGAATATTCATTGAGTGCCTACTATAGCCAGGGAATAAAATTGTGTGCATGTGGTAGGCAAAGGAGATAGAGCAGTGAACAAAGTCACTGCTCTCAGGGAGCTCACTGAGAAAAGACAGTAAATAAACAGCAAGGATAGATGTCAGATGGTGATAGGTGCTTCAAAGAAAAATGTAGGGTGAGGTGGAAAGGGAATGCAGGTAGTGTCTCAGGACCAAACTCTCATGGCAGTTAGGCCTGTGTGAGCTTTTCCAGGTGCCCCCTGCTGCCTGGCATATGGTCATGTTGGACTCCCTGCCTGGGTTTCACCAGGGCTCCTGGGCCTCTTGGCCTTTATATACACTTTAACCTCATTCTTGACTTAATTGTCCCCACCTACACCTGATTAATACACAGTCCTCTCTAAGTACTACTTTCTTCAGGAAGCTTTCACAGGTCCTTCCTTCCCCACACTCTCCCCCAGGTCTTCTCTGCTTTCACAGCAGCCTAGCATGAATCTCTACTACAGTACTTACCATCTGGATTACAATTCTCTTCCCTACAAGCCTTTGAGCTCTTTGAGGATAGAGAGCATGTCTTCTTACATCTATTTAGCACAGAGTCTAGAACACAGTAAGGATCCTATACATGCTTAATGAAGACATGAATGAATAGATGGATGAAAGAACACACTCCCTAGCAGAATAGTGGAGACTTGGAAAGCATCCTCATCTTAAATCAAATGCTGAGGAAGTAGAGGAGCTAGTGTGTACTCAGATACCAAAGGGAGAAATGGGATCAGTATATGTATTACACTCTATAATATAATAATAACCATATTCACATTCAACATTTATTGTATAGACTCTGGAGCCAGACACCCTGGGTTGAATTTTGTTTCTACCATTTGCTAGCTGTGTGATTTGGGGCAGGTTACTGACACTTACTGTGCCTTGGTTTTCTCATTTGGAAAATGGAGATGATGATAACACTATGTATTAAAATGAGGTAAAGTTTTACAAAAAGGTTTGCTATTATTGTTTATCACTGGATTGTTCTAAATGTTTTACCTTTTCATGCATGTATGTTGAACCCAAAGGCAACTCTAGGCCCTGGGGAAAGAGTGCTTTCATGGAGCTTATAATTGACCTAACTTTATTCTCACACAATACAAGGGAGGTACTATACATATCATATATATATATGAAAAGCGAGGCTTAAAGCTATTGAGTAACTTGTCCAAGGTCACAAAGCTCATAAATTGAAAATTGGGATTTTATCTCTGGACTGTGTGATTTCAAAAACCATTGCTTTAGACTGGGGGTTGGCAAACTATGGCCCAGGGGCCAAATCTGTCCCTCTGTCATTTTTTTCCCTTGAAGATATAATTCATCCTTTTACAGTACACAATTCAGATATTCACAAGTATTACATATACAAGATTGTGTAACTATTGCCACTAATTCCAGAATATGTTCATCACTTCAGAAAATCCATACCCATTAAGCATTCATTTCCCCTCCTCCTAGCTTCTAAGAACCACTGATCTTTTTGTCTCAATGGATCTGCCTATTGGGGACATTTCATATAAATGGAGTGATATAACATATACTCTTTTGTGTCTGGCTTCTTTCACTTAGCATGTTTTCAAGGTTCATCCATGTTGTACCATGTAGTAGTACTTCATTACTTCTTATGGCTAAATAATATTCTATTATATGGATATACCACATTTTGTTTATCTATCAGGTGATGAACATTTGGATTGTTTCCACTTTTTGGCTATTGTGAATAATGCTATGAAATTTTGTGTACAAGTTTTGTGTGAACATATGTGGTTATGTATCTAGGAATGAAATTTCTGGGTCATGTGGTAACTCTATGTTTAACTTTTTAAAGACTTGTCAGACTGCTTTTCAAAGTGGCTGCCCCATTTTACATTCCCACCAGCAATGTATGGGGTTCCAATTTCTCTATTTTTTTTGTCAACACTTGCTATTGTTTGTCTTTTTTTATGATAGCCATCCTAGTAAGAGTGAAGTGATATCTCATAGTAGTTTTGATTTGCATTTCCCTACTGACTAGTGATGTTGAACATTTCTTCATTTGTTGATGGACCATTTGTATACTTTCTTTGGAGAAATGTTGATTCACATCCTTTCACCCCTTTTAAAATTGAGTTATTTTGTTTTTTATTATTGAGTTGTAAGAGCTTTTAAAATGTATTCTGGATACAAGCCCATTATCAGATATATGATTTGCAAATATTTTCTGCCATTTTGTTGGTTGTCTTTCCACTTTCTTGATAGTGTTCTTTGAAGCACAGAGGTATTTAATTTTGATGAAGGCCAATTTATCTTTTTTCTTTTTACTGTGTGTGGCAAGAGCACTATCTGTTTTTCCTTTGGTAACGAGTATTTTGTGTTAAACTGAAGAAACTAATTCAAGGTTATGAAGATTTACATCTACATTTTTTCTAAGAGTATTACAGTTTTAGCTCATACATTTAGGCCTTTGATCCATTTTGAGTTGATTTTTACAATGGTGTGAGGCAAGGATCTAACTTCATTCTTTTGCATACGGTTATCCAGTTGTCCTAGCAGCATTTGTTGAAAAGACTATTCATTTCCCATTGAATGGTCTTGGCACTCTTATCAAAAGTCTTTTCCATTCCTGGACTCTCTTTTCTATTCCATTAATGTATATGTCTCCTTATATGCCAGTACCACTGTCTTGACTATTGTAGCTCAAGGGCAGGTTTTGAAAACAGGAAGTGTGGGTCCTCTAACTTTGTTCTTTTTCAAGATTGTTTTTCATATTCTGGATCTCCTGAATTTCCATATGAATTTTAGGATCAGTTTGCCAATTTCTTAAAAGAAAGGAAAACCAGTTGGGATTTTGATAGAGATTATGTAAATTGGTAGATCAATTTTGGGAGTATTTCCATCTTAAAAACATTAAATCTTCTATCCATGAACATAGATGTCTTTCCATACATATAGGTCTTCTTGAATTTCTTTCAACAATGGCCTGTAATTTTCAGTGTATAGGTCTTGTATTCCTCCTATTAAATATAAGTATTTCATTCTTTTTGATGCTGTTGTAATAAAAATTTCTTAATTACATTTTTAGATTATTCATTGTTAATGTATAAAAATACAATTGATTTTCAAATATTGATCTTGTATACAGCAAACTTCTGAACTCATTTTTTAAAAAGACAATCTTTAGAGCAGTTTTAGGTTCACAGTAAAGTTAAGAGCAAGATACAGAGATTTCCCATACACCCCTCACACAAGTATAGCTCCCTTCATTATCATCACCCCCACCAGAATGATACATTTGTTACAACTGATGAACCTGCATTGATACATTGTTATCACTCAATGCTTGTAGTTTACATTAGGGTTCATTCTTGGTGTTGTACATTCTATAGGTTTGGACACATGTATAATGACATATGTTCATCATTATAGTACCACACAGAGTATTTTCACTGACTTAAAGGTCCTCTGTGCTTCACCCATTAACCTCTTCCCCAATCCTCAACCCATGATCATTTTTCTGTCTCCATACTTTTTCCTTTTCCAGAATATCATAGAGTTGGAATCACACAAGATGTAGACTTTTCAGATTGGCTTTCTCCAATTTTTTCATGGTTTGACAGTTCATTTATTTTTAGCGCTGAATAATATTCCACTGTCTGGATGTACCAGTTTGTTTATTCATCATCTACTGAAGGATGTCTTTGTTGCTTCCAAATTTTGGCAATTATGAATAAAACTGCTCTAAACATTCATGTACATGTTTTTATGTGGACATAAGTTTTCAACCACTTTGGGTACCAAGGAGTGTGACTGTTGGATCATATTGTAAGAGTATGTTTAATTTTATAAGAAACTGCCAAACTGTCTTCCAAAGAGGCTGTACCATTTTACATTCCCACAAGCAATGAATGAGAGTTCCTATTCCTGCACATCCTTGTCAGAATTTGGTGTTATCAGTGTTCTGGATTTTGGCCATATGAACTCATCTTTTTAGCTCTAATTTTTGTGTGTGTGTGTGTGTGTGCATACCTTGGGATTTTTCTACATACAAAATCATATAATCTGCAAACAGCTGCAGCTTTACTATTTTTTTCCATCTGGGTGCCTTTTATTTCTTTTTCTCCAATTGCCCTGGCTAGAACCTTCAGTACAATGTTGAACAAAAGAGGCAAGGGTGGACATCTTGTCTTATTTATGATTTTAGAAGGAAATCTTTCAGTCTTTCACATTTTAGTATGATATTAGAGGTAGATTTTTGATAGATGCCCTTAATCACGTTGAAAAAGTTCTCTTCTATCCCTAATTTGTTGTGTTTTATGATGAAAGGTTATTGGGTTTTGTCAAATGATTTTTCTGTGTCTATTGAGATTATTATGTTTTTGTTTTTAATTCTATTGATGTGGTGTATTTCATTAATTGCTTTTCAGATGTTACAACTTTGCATTCGCAGGATAAATTGTACTTGGTCGTGTTGTATGATCCTTTTTATATGTTGTTGGCTTTGGTTTGCTAGTATGTTTTTGAGGAGTTTTGCATCCATATATAAAAAAAGATATTGTTCTGTAGTTTTTTTTAATTCTTGTGATATTTTTGTCTAGTTTTGGTATCAAGGTAATTCTGGCCTCATAGAATGCATCAGGAAGTGTCATCTACTCTTCCATTTTTTTAAATGAAGGATTGGTGTTAACTCTTTAAATGTTGGGTAGAATTAACCAGCAAACCTGTAAGTGCCTGGGGTTTTCTTTGTGGGATTTAAAGATATTATTAATTCAATGTCTTTTACTTGTTATAGCTCTATTTAGATTTTTTCTTTTTTTCTTGACTTAGTTTCTATAGTGTGTGCCTTTCTAGGAATATGTCCATTATATCTAGGTTATTTGTTGATATACAGCTGTTCATAATATTCCCTTACACTCCTTTTTATTTTTGTAAGGTTGATACTAATGTCCTCACTCTCATTGTTGATTTTAGTAACTTGATTCTTCTTTCTTTCCCTCCCCCTGCTTAGTCAGTCCACCTAAAGATTGGTCAATTTCCTTGATCTTTCCAAATAATCAACTTTTGGTTTTACTGATTTTCTCTATTGTTTTTCTAGTCTCTTCTTTATTTATTTTTGCTCTAATTTTTATTATAGACAGAACTCATTTTATTGTACCTTGCTTTGTTGCACCCCACAGATATTGCCATCGCGCTCTCTCTTACAAATGGAAGATTTGTGGCAACCCTGAATCAAGCAAGTCTATTGGTGTCATTTTTCCAACAGCACTTATTCACTTTGTGTCTCTGTGCCACATTTTGGTCATTCTCACAATGTTTCAAACTTCTTCATTATTCTTATACTTGTTATAATGATCTGTGATAAATGATCTTTGCTGTTACCATTGTAATTGTTTTGGGCACCATGAACTGCACTCATATAAGATGGCGAATTTTAACAATAAATATGTGTGTTCTGACTGCTCCACCAATTAGCCATTTCCCCATCTCTCTCCCTCTCCTCCCTATGCCCTGAGACACAACAATATTGAAATCAGGTCAATTAATAACCCTATAATGACCTCTAAGTGTTAAAGTGAAAGGAAAAATCACATGTCTCTCACTTTAAATATAAAACTAGAAATGATTAAGTTCAGTGAGGAAGGCATGTAGAAAGTTGAGATAAGTTGAAATTGAGGCCTTTTGCTACAGTTAGCCAAGTTGTGAATGCAAAGGAAAAGTTATTGAAGGAAATGAAAATCACTACTCCAGTGAACACACAAATGGTAAGAAAGCAAAGCAGGCTTATTACTGATACAGAGAAAATTTTAGTGATCTGGATAGAAGAACAAATCAGCTATAACATTGCCTTAAACTAAAGCCTAATCCAGAGCAAGACCCTAATTTCTTCAATTCTTTGAAGGCTGAGAGAGGTTAGAGGAAAAGTTTGCAGCTAACAGAGGTTGGTTCATGAGGTTTAAGGAAAGAACCTGACTCCATAACATAAAAGTGCAAAGTGAAGCAGCAAGTGCTGAGGTAGAAGCTGTAGCAAGTTATACAGAAGATCTAGTGAAGGTGGCTATACTAAGCAAAGATTTTCATTGTAGATAAAACAGCCTTCCTTAAATTGGAAGAAAATGCCATCTAGGACTTTCATAGCTAGAGAAGAGAAGTCAATGCCTGGCTTCAAAGCTTCAAAGGACAGGCTGACTCTCCTGTTAGGGGCTCATGCAGTTGGTGATTTTAAGTGGAAGCCAATGCTCAATCACCATTTCAAAAACTCTGGAGTCCTTAAGAATGATGCTTAATCTGCTCTGCATGTGCTCTGTAAATGCAACCACAAAGCCAGGATGACAGTTCATCTGTTTATGATATGGTTTACTGAATATTTCAGGCCCATTGCTTACTGCTCAGAAAAAGAGATTCCTTTCAAAACATTACTGCTCATTGACAATGCACCTGGTCACCCAAGGGCTCTGATGGAGAGTTACAAGATTAATGTTGTTTTCACATCTGCTAACACAGCATCCATTCTGCAGCTGGTGACTTTTGGATCAAGGACTAATTTTAACTTTCAAGTTTTATTATTTAAGAAATACATTTCATAAGGCTATATCTACCATAGATAATGATTCCTGTGATGGATCTGGGTGAAGTAAATTGAAAATCTTCCAGGAAGGAGTCACCATGTTACAGGTGATTAAGGACATTTGTAATTAATAGGAATAGGTAAAAATATCAGTATTAACAAGAGTTTGGAAGAATTGATTGCAGCCCTCATGGATGAATTTAAGGGGGTCAAGACTCAGAGGAGGAAGTAACTGCAGATGTGGTAGACATACCAAGAGAACCAGAAGTGGAAGTGGAGCCTGAAGACATGACTGAACGCTGCAATCTCATGATAAACTAATGGATGAGGAGTCGCTTATTATAGATGAGCAGAGAAAGTAGTTTCTTGAGATAAAATCTATTCCTGGTAAAGATGCTGTGAAGATTATTAAAATGACAACAAAGAATTTAGAATATTATATAAACTCAATTGATAAACCAGTGGCAGGGTTTGAGAGGACTGACTCCACTTTTGAAAGAAGTTCTGCTGTGGATAAAATACTATCAAACAGCATCACATGCTACAGAGATGTCATTTGTGAACAGATTTAGTCATAAGAAACTGCCACAGCTTCAACAACCAACACCCTGCTCAGTCAGCAGCCATCAACATCAAGGCAAGACCTTCCACCAGCAAAATGTTTATGACTTGCTGAAGGCACAGATGATGGTTAGCATTTTTAGCAATAACGTATTTTTAATAAAGGTATGCAGATTTTTTTTAGATGTAATGTTATTACATACATAATAGACTACAGTACAGTGTAAACATAATGTTTATATGCACTGGGAAACCAAAAACTTTATGTGACTTGCTTTGGGTCTAGTTTGGTTTTCTTTTTCTAGTTCCTTTAGGTGAGATGTTAGGTTACAGATTTGTGATCTTTTTTCCTTTTAAATATAGGGATTTATAGCCACAGATTTTCCTCTAAGCACTGCTTTCACTGCATTCAATAAGCTTTGGCATGTTTTGCTTTGGTTTTCATCCATATCAGAGTCTTTTCTAACTTTCTTTGTGGTATGTTCTTTAACCTGTTGGTTATTTAGGGGTGTGCTACTTAATTTCCACATATTTGTAAATTTCCAAAATTTTTTTCCCTTATTGATTTCTAATTTCATCTAATTTCATATTAAAGTACTCTGTATGATTTCACTTCTTTTAAATTTATTGAGACTTTTTTGTGGTCTAACACATGTTCTATCCTAGAAAATGTTCCATATGCACTGAGAAGAATGTGTATTCTGCTTTTGTTAGGTGGTGTGTTCTATAAATGGCTGTTAGGTCTAGATGGTTTATAGTGTTATTCAAGCCTTCTATTCCCTTGTTGATGTTCCGTCTGGTTGTTTCATCCATTATTGAAAGTGGGGTATTGATATTTCCAACTATTATTTTTGAATTGTTTATTTCTCCCTTCTGTTTTTCAGTTTTTACTTTATGTACTTCGGTGCTTGATTTTTAGGTGCATATACATATATATACCTTTTATTTTCCTGAAGCTTGACACTTTGATAATCATAAAATGTCCTTTTTTGGCTCTAGTAACTATTTTTGTCATATAGTCTATTTTGTCTAATATTAGTATGACCACTCAGCTGTCTTTTGGTTACTATGTGCATGATATATCTTTGCCATCTTTTAACTTTCAACCTATGTGTGACTTTGAATTTAAGGTGTTTCTCTTATAGACAATATATAGTTGGATATTTTATTAATCCATTTTGACAACTCTGACTTAATTGGAGTGTTTAATTCATTTATATTTAATGTAATTACTGATAAGGCATGATTTATGTATGCAATATTGCTATTTGTTTTCTACATTTTATACATTTTTATTCCTCTATTACTCCATTACTGCCTTCTTTTTTATTAAATAGATATCTTCTAGTGTACCATTTTAACTTCTTTGCTGTTACTTTAAATATATTGTGCGTGTGTGTGTGTGTGTGTGTGTGTGTGTGTGTGCGTGTTTCTTTTTAGTGGTTGACCTGGGATTTTAATTAACATATTAACTTTTAATACTCTAGTTTGGATTCGTATCAACTTAACTTCAATATTATGCAAATACTTTGCTACTATACAGCTCCATTTCTGCACTTTTCTTTTATGCTGTCATTGTCATACAAATTACATCTTTAGGTATATAATTATTGCTTTATACAGTTGTCTTTTAAATCATATAGGAGAAAAATTTTACAGAAAAAAATACATTTGTACTTTTATATTTACCTATGTAGTGACTCTTATTGGTGGTCTTTATTTCTTCATATAGATTTAAATTACTTACTGTCTGGTATCCTTTCATTTGAGCCTTAGGATTCCCTTTAGTATTTTTTTGTAGCATTAAATTCTCAGTGTTTATTTGTGAATGTCTCAATTTCCCTTCATTTTTGTTTTGCCAGATACAGAATTCTTGGTTGATTTTTTTTTTTCCTTTCAGTAGTTTGAATATCTGGTTTCCATGGTTTCTGATCAGAAGTCATCTATTAATCTTATTGATGATTTTTTTTAACATGATAAATGTTCTCTTACTGCTTTCAAGTTCTCTCCTTGTCTTTGCCTTTTGGCAGTTTATGATGTTTCTCAGTATGGATCTCTGAGTTAATTTTACTTTTGAGTTTGTTGAGCTTCTTGGATGTATAGAACTCATCAAATTTGCTAAGTTGGGGGCCATCATTTCATCAAATATTATTTTTCCCCTCTCTCTCCTCTTTCTGAGATTCCTATTAGGTGTATTTTGGCACTCTTGATAGTGTCACATAGATCTTTGAAGTGCTGTTCATTTTTCTTCATTATTTTTACTTTCTACTCCTCAGACTGGATAATAGCAATTGACCTGTTTTCTAGTTTGCTGCTTCTTTTATTCCTACCTGCTTAAATCTTTTGTTGAGCTCTTCTAGTAAAAATTTTCATTTCAATTATTGTAGTACATAATTTGTATTTGTTTTTAAATTTTATTTTATAATTTTTGTCTCTTTATTGATATTATTTATATGGTGAGAAATTTTTTCTAATACTTTTCTTTAATTCTTTGTACATATTTAAAATAGCTGATTTAAAGTTTTTGTCTAGTAAGCCTAACATCCAGATATCCATGGTGGCAGCTTTTGTTGAAAAATGTTTCTAGTGTATTGACCATACTTTTCTGTTTCATGCAAGTCTTGCAATTTTTGTTGAAAAGTGAACATTTTAAATTATATGATTTGGTAACTTTGGAAATCAGATTCTCACCAGGGTTTGTTGTTGTTGCTGGTGGCATTTATTTGTTTAGTGACTTTTCCAAATTAATCCTTTAAAGTCTGTATTCTTTGTCATGTGTGGCCACTGAAGTTTCTACATGGTTAGCTTAGTGGTCAGCTAATGGTTGGATAGAGATGTTCTTAAATGACTGGAACCAGTAAGTTTCCAAGTCTTTGCCAAGAGGTTCTGTGGGCATGTTCAGGCACACCTTCAATGTTTAGCCAGGAAGTTGATAACTCTGTCTTAGCACTTCATTTGTGTGAAGATTGAAGGTCAGTCAGAGGTGAGACTATAGGCCTATTTCAGGTCTTTTATGAGCATGAGAATATCCCTGGGCATGACCACAGCCCTCTACATGCATGTGCCCTCTAGATTCTCAGGAATAGTTTGGAGCTTTTCAAAGCCCCTGTGAACATCTCATTTCCTAGCTTTTTTAAAAAAGCTTTTTGGTTAGCCTAATGTTTTCATCAACTGTTATCTATTGCCTCAGGCAGCTGTGAAATTAATCATTTGCCTCTAATTGTTTTTGACAAATGCCCCAGGGAAAAAGTTTTTCAAATTGCATAAGCTCTTGACTCAGGTCTAATAAAGAAAGCCTTGTAAGTGGGATCTTCCAGGGAACCACCAGACAGGTCAAAAAATAATTCTCTGGGGATAAGGCCTGAAAGGGGCTCCAATATTATTTGGCCCCCTGTAGTGGTTGCTAGGCCACTGGTTTTTCACCATGATTGTGGGCTGGTGGTTTTCAAGGCCACCCCCCATGTGTTTTGATAAAGTTTTATTGAAACCCAAGTACATTCATTCATTTATGTATTGTCTATGGCTGCTTTTATGCATAATGGAACAGAGACCATATGGCCTGAAAAGCCTAAAGTATTTATTAGCTGACCCTTTACTAAAAATGCTTTCCAACTGCTGTTCTAGACTAGTGATGGTTAGTAGAAATATAATGTGAGCCACATGCGTAATTTAAAAATTTTTGAGTAGCCACATTAAAAAAGTAAAAAGAAACAGGTGTAATTAATTTTAAGAATATATTTCATTTAACCCAATATATTAAAAATATTATTTCAACATATAATCAATATAAAATCATTGAAAGAGTTCACATTTTTTCTTACTTTTTCTTTGAAATCTGATATGTATTTTACACTTATAGCACATGTCAATTTGGACTAACCATATTCCAAGTGCTAGTGGCTATAATATTGGACGATATAGCTCTAGATCCTTGCTACTCAAAGTATGGTCCCTGGACAGGCAGTATTGTTTCACTGGGAGCTTGCAAGAAAGGCACATTCCCAGGCTCCACATTGGACGTTTGCATTTAACAAGCCCTAAGTAATTCACATGCATTTTGAAGTTTGAGAAGTAAAGCTCTATACCACTTAACTATACTACCTCTTTTTGGGATAAAGGCTCAGTGTATCCAAAGTATTATTCTAATACAAAATGTTACCCTTTAGTTAAGTCATCATTCTATTCAGTAGATCATGGTTAAATTGTCTGAAAATGAGTCAAGTAAGGTGACTGTAAAGCAGACACTGTACTAGGCACTGGAGGGTTTGCTGAGCTGAAGAGGACATGGTCATAGCTTTCAGGAAACTTATAACTGCCAAAGTATGCCTGGAGAATAATACTCTGCACAAGAACTCCAGTCTTCTTCTCTACTAAATCCTCTAAACAACTTCTCCATCTCAAATGTAAATGTGGCAATTAGGCACTGGATTGATCAAACAGGCATTCAACTCAAGAGGTTCATGGGACAGAAACAAAACAGTTTCACTCCATTTGAAATTGGCTCACGGCAATGGTCTGAAGCAAACACTCAGGCTTTAGGACGTGAACTCAATGGATTCTTCTGAAAGGGGAGCAACCCTGTGTTTGTATAACAGGAAAGTTATAACATCCATCATGCTCAAATTCAGGAACTGTGCACTCAAGTCAAGAGAAACCTGACAGTCTGATTTCCAGGTTCCAGTGACTTAGAATAGGAATTCCTATTTAAAGCAAAGAAAATAAGAAATGAGGAAGTGCCAGTCCTCGTTCCTCTGTGTAGGTGTTGACAAGCTATTAAATCATTAGGCTGTCCCTTGCCAGAAGCAGCAGAATAAATCTTGGAAGTTGACAAATGGTCAGCAGCTCTGTGTGTGCCTGCACACTCAGAGGCACACACAAAGGGCACACTGTTTCCTTTGGTTTATCTCCTGGCTGTGTAAATATTTCATCTGACATTTGGATTGGATTCTGAGCTAGTTTCCCACCAAGCTGATGGTTTTTTAATCAGCTTTCATCAGCCTACAATAAACTGTCTAACCTGTCTGTACTCTGCCCACTGGCAAACAGAACATATGGAACCAAGACATGCCCGGCATACCGTCCTCACGTGTCTGAGGATGAGGAATCGCAACCAAGCTCTGCCCAAGCCGGAAACGCAAACTAGGAGGCGTTTGCCTCATCCCGTTATACTAGCACCTAGGAGCCCTTCCTAGGCCAGACCAGTGCCAGCAGGAGGTCACAATACATAACTTGGGCCTGCCATCCTATTAAGACAGATCTTTGGCTCAGCACAACTATGTCACTGCCAAGGATGAGAATGGACGTAATCTCATTCATTCCGGGCTGTTTTCATGCTGGCTTCTTTTCAGTTTCAGATAAATTCCTTTAGTTGTGCAAAATGTAGGAAATGCTGTGATAACCTAAACCACAAATTACTACCTCAGAAAGCTCCTACACAATCATGAAAAGAAAAGAGGTACTGATAGATGCTACAACATGATGACCCTTGAAAACATTATGCTGAGTAAAAGAAACCAGTGATAAAAGAACACATATTGTAGAATTCCATTTATATGAAATGTCAAGAACAGACAAATCTATGGATACAGAAAGTAGGTTAGTTGTCACTAGGGTTGGGGGGCAAAGAATGAGATTTACTGCTAGTGGGCATGAAATTTCTTTTAAGGGGTACAAAAAATGTTCTGGAACTAGATAGTGGTAATGAATGCACAACTTTGGACTATACTAACTACTACTGAGTTGTACGCTTAAATGAGGGAATTGTATAGTATGAGAATTATATCTTGATAAAGCTGTTACCAAAAAATCAAGAGTCATTAAATATATTCCTTCTTGTTCCCCCACCAAAAAATAAATAAATAAATAAAAAGCTCCTATAGATCAATCTTCTCAGCCCTGCTATTCTATATTGTACTTATGGGAGAAAGAAACAAAAGAAAGGCATGCAAGTTGGTACTGGGAAAGCTATATATATAGTCAGAAGAGTCTGTCCTGTCTACTGCTGCAAGTCCTGTACCAAGCATTCATCCATCCAATTCAGTCCTTGAAAGTCTGCTAAGTAATAGGCCCCAAGGATGGATACAGCATGAATAAACCCTGCCCTTTCTATTAGGAGCATAACAAAATGATGTTCTTAACATTACCCTGAGACAGCCTGGATTCATCAAAGATTAAAATACTTAAACTACAATGCTAGTGTTATTCATAGCCACTCCCCACCCCTCCCCCCCCCTTTTTTTGGAAATTGGGATTGGGAATTCATGATACATTTCTTTAAAAGTTTCATTTCCTGAAGTGTAAACTATTCTGGGTAATTTACAATAGTAAAGGACAATTTTTAAAGAACAAGGAAGGATGCTTCCTGTTTCCCTATAATGTTATAAGCAAGAGGACTTAATGAAAATAGCCAAACCAGAAAGGTGGCAGCATGTATTTTGAGGTTTCCTCCTTTACAAGGAATCGTGTTTGTGAATCCACAGGATTTATTAAGAGGTGGCCTTTCCCTTTTTGTTTCAATGTAAAATTGCTGGTACTAGTGCGAGGAAAGCTGGTACAAAGGAACTCCATTTCTTCAGTGTATTGTATGGAGAAATAACATGGGATCTTTGGAGTCAGGCAGGCCTGGGTTCAAATACTATCTCACACTTTTTAATTCAGGCCTTCATCATCTTTTAACAGCTTCTGAGCTGCTCTTCCTACCTCTCCAAGCCATCCTTTGTACAGCAGCCCATGCAAACTCTCAAAAATACAAACTGGATCTTTTCATTCCCTTACTATAAACCCAGGACACCACATCTTGGATAGGAGGGTCTAAGCTACTTAGCATGACTCATAAAACGTTGGCTCCGTAGCCTGGCCCCAACACAGCTCTCTAGCTACATCTCTTAGCATGCTTCACCTAATATTTTTCACGTACTTGTTTGTATAATAGTTGCACACAGACAGATGCAAGCATGCACTCACTCCTCCACTCAGGCTGTCCCTTGCCCGAAGCAGGTGCTCCTGCAACTACTTTGGACCCTTCTGCATTGGGGGTGAAGCAGCAGCATAGCTGGTGTGAGAGCAGGTTCTCAAGCCAGATGTCGGGGCAAGGCAGGGCCCTCTTCTAACCTCGTTCCTCTAGCTTTGGAAGCTAGATTAAGGTAGTTGAGATATTCACAATAACTACAAAGGGCCCATTACGTTCTAGCATAAGTGACTTTAAAAGTATTTTATTTAAAAAAATCTGGGAGTTCCTTGGTGGTGTAGTGACTAGGTTTTAGCACTCTCAACCCTGCAGCCTGGGTTCGATTCCCAGCCAGGGAACCACCAAAAAAAAAAAAAAAAAAAAAGGAAAATCCGAGAAAGTGAAAGATGCATGCAGTTCAAAATCTGAAGGGCTGAAAAGGGTATTTTGTGAAAAAATAAAAATTTGCCATGTCCTAGGCACCCAGTTTCCTCACCAGCACTTTGTGACTCTTTTAAGAGATGGACTACATATATAAGCATAAAAATAAAATTTTAATACAGCATGATAACATGCTTGACACAGTGTCATGTACTGGTCCTTTTATTTTAACCATATTATCTTGGAGATCCTTTCACAATGTACTATAATTAACCAGTTCTCTACTGGTAAGCATTTACATTGTTTCTGAACTCTTATAATGCTACTTTTTCATTTATTTTTATTGTTAGACTTATTGGGGTGACATTGGTTAACAAGAATTACATAGGTCCCAGGTGTACAATTCTACGGTGCATCATCTATGTGTTACATTATGTGTTCACCACCCGGTGTCAGTTCTCTTTCCATCACCATATATTTGGCTCCACCCCCCACTCCCACCCCCTCCTCTCCCAGGCCCTTTCCGCTTGCCCCCAGGGAACCACTAAGCTATTGACTGTGTCCATGAGTGTTTTTCTTAGTTGCTTTCAGTTTTATATTCCGCATATGAGTGACGTCATACAGTTCTTTGTTTTTTCTGTCTGGCTTATTTCGCTAAGCATGATGATCTCCAGGTCCATCCATTTTGTTGCAAATGGCAGTATTTCATCTTTTCTTACAGCTGAGTAATATTCCATTGTGTATATGTATCACAGCTTCTTTATCCAGTCATCTGTCACAGGGCACTTGGGTTGTTTCCATGTTTTGGCCACTGTGAACAGCGCTCCGATGAACATTGGGGTACCTAAGTCTTTGCGGACAAAGGTTTTCAGGTTTTTTGGGAAGATCCCCAGAAGGGTAATTGCTGGGTCAAATGGCAGCTCCATTCCCAATTTTCTGAGGAACCTCCACACTGCCTTCCACAGTGGTTGTACCAGTTTGCACTCCCACCAGCAGTGTGCCAGAGTTCCTTTTTCTCCACAGCCTCTCCAGCACTTGTTATTCCTTGCCTTGTTGATAACAGCCATTCTCACAGGTGCGAGGTGGCATCTCATTGTGGTTTTGATTTGCATTTCCCTGATAGCTAATGAGGTTGAGCATTTTTTCATGTGTCTGCTGGCCATGTGTATTTCTTCGGGGGAGAAGTGTCTGTTTAGTTCTTCTGCACGCTTTTTAATTGGGTTGTTTGTTTTTTTGTTGTTAACTCGTATTACTTCTTTATATATTTTAGATATTAGACCCTTATCTGATGCGTTATTTACAAATATTTTCTCCCATTCAGTTGGTTGTCTCTTTGCTTTGTTGATGGTTTCTTTTCCTGTGCAGAAGCTTCTTTTTTCAAATTTATTTTTTCACTGAGATAACGTTGGCTGATAACATTATATACATTTCAGGTATACAACATTATAATTCAACATCTGTGTACTTTATTGTGTGCTTACCACCAAAAGTCTAGTCTCCTTCTGTTACCATATATTTGATTGACCCCCTTTACCCATTTACCCTACCTCATTCTCTTCCACTCTGGTAATCACCATTCTGTTACCTGTATCTATGACTTTGTTTTTGTCTTATTTTGTTAGTTTGTTTGTTACTTCTTTCTTTTATATCCCACATATGAGTGACATCATAAAGGTTTGTCCTTTTCCATGTGACTTATTCTACTTAGCATAATACATTCAAGATCCATTCATGTTGTCACAAATTGCAAGATTGCATCTTTTTCTATGGCTGAGTGATACTCCATTGTATATATGTACCTCTTCTTTGTCAGTTTATCTATTGATGGGCACTTGGGTTGTTTCCATGTGTTCGCTATTGTAAATATTGCTGCAATGAACATATGGATGCATATATCTTTTCAAATTAGTGTTCTGGATTTCTTCGGGTAAATACCAAGAAGTGGAATTGCTGGGTCATGAGGTAGTTCTGTTTTTAATTTTTGGAGGAGCCTCTATGCTGTTTTCCGTAGTGGGTGCACCAATTTACAATTCCACCAGGTGTGAGGAGGTATCTCATTGTGATTTTGATTTGCATTTCCCTAGTGATTAGTGATGTTGAACATTTTTTAATGTGCCTATTGGTCTTCTTTACGTCTTCCTTGGAAAAAACATGTCTGTTCAGATCCTCTGCCCATTTTTAAATCAGGTTGTTTGTTTGTTGTTGTTGAGATGTATGAGTTCTTTATACATCTTGGCTATTAACCTCTTATTGGAAATATCATTTGCAAATATTTTCTCCCATTCCGTTGGTTGCCTTTTGTTTTGTTGATGGTTTCCTTTGCTGTGCAGAAGTAAATCTCCTTCTTAAGACCTCATTGACTATTCGGGCAGTGCCCACATTCACCAGAAGGGAAATTAAAAAAAAGAAAAGCAACAACCCAATTCCTTTATATTCCTTTTCACTAAAAATTGCATTTACTGTGATTTTGCTTTCTAATTACAAAGTAATACATTTCATTTGTAGAAAACTTAGAAGATATAAAAAATAAAGTAAAAAGATCACTCATATTTCTAACACCAGTTAACAATTTGATGAATGTCCTTTTAGTATTTTTTTTCTATTCACGTGTTTATACTTTACAAAATGTCTACTGTTATATTTGAGGGAGAAATGTGTGGTAAAATATAGTAAAAGACAGTAATAACTTACCATGTTTTAGTCACTTAAAGCACTTGAAATGTCTGATCCCATTTAACGCATGCAACAACCCTCGGAGGTATGTACAATTCTCCTCATTTTACAGATAGGGAAACGTCGGCACAAAGAATTGCTCAGTCACACAGTTTAGAAAGTATTACAACTGGGATGTGAATCTAGAGCTATTGGACCCCAAATCATGCTCTTCTTAAATCTGATGATGTGCAGTATCTAGAAAAATTGAAAATGGATAGAACCTATGACCCAGCAATTCCATTTGCAGCTCTGTGCTCTGAAGAAATGTGCACATGTGCCCAAGGAGACAAGCACAAGAATGCTCAATGGAAACTAACTGAATTTAGTGGCAAAATACCAGGACTGATCCAAAGGTCTATAGAGATGTGAATGGGTAGATAAAAGATAGAATATCCGCATAATGAGATACTATAGAGCAGTTAAATATTTAGAAGTAGATCTAAATGGATAGATCTCAAAAACAACATTGAATGAAAAAGCAGGTTGCAAGATGATATGTACATTATGGTACCATTTGTGTAAATTAAAAACACACACACACAATCTCCTCTCCATATCAAATCTTGTTTCTGATTACTGAGAAAATGGACTGGAAAGATAGACATCAAATTCATGATGATGGGTGCCTTTGGGGAATCGGAGGCAGGGTAGGACTGGGGATGAGGGTTACAGAATAATTAAGTTATCTAAAATAATTTATTTTTAACAAAAGAGATAAAACTTAGATAAAATCTTAACCAATTTCAGTTCCGAATAGTGAGAATATGTGCATTTGTTATATTTTTTTTCTGTGCTCCTATACAGTACTTAAAAATAATATTAACTAATGTCCACTGAGCACTTTCTATGCATCAGGTATAGTTCCAAGTGTTTCATGGGTTGACTCATTCCACCCTTACAAGTACCGTATTAAGTAGATGAGAAAATTGAGGCACGGAGAGGTTAAATAACTTCCCTGAGCCACACAGTTAATAAGTGTTGGGTGTATCTAGCTCTTGGAACCATCCTTTTGCCTTATATCACTTTCACAGTCTAAAAATTCTCAATCTAAACAAAACAGCAGAAAACCAAATCCCTAAACACTGAGGAAATGCAAAACAGGGGAGTGAATACAACTGTGCCATTCTTACCCCACCCATCATCTTCTCTTTGTGCTGCATTAGTTTGGGGAGGGAAGTGGTGGTTGGTGAGGGCTCCAGACTGGGGCTGAGCTAGTGCTGGCTCAGAGTAGAACAGCAGGGATCCCTCTCAAGGTATTTCAAAACCCAAAACTCTAGTTCCCCTCAAAGAGCGACACTAAACAAAACAAAATATCAGGCAGAGCAAAATGAGATAGGCCCAGCTGGAGGCATTGCAGGCACACATTCAATTTGAGACGGTGTGTGAACTGGAGTTCGCAGGAGTTAGCTAAGCCTGGTTCCTAGACTACAAAAGGTTGAGCAGGGAGGAGTTGGCAGCTAAATAGGGTAAAAGAAAAATGAGACTGGGAGGAAAGAGGGAGTCCCTTTGGCTTCTTTCTGAGGCAGAAGGGAGCAGGTATCTGGTGCTTGAGGAGTGGGTAGTAGGAGCAAAGGGAAGGGTAGAGGGGCAGTGGGTGTTTCTGTAGCTATTCCTGCTGTAGCCTCCAGATTTAGCAGGGTAATCTCCCTGCTCCCTGGAGTTATCATGAAAGCAGGTCCCAGGCTCTAAGTAAATCACAGACAGGAAAACAGTGGGGTGGTAAGAGATGAATGCTGCCCTGCGAGAAAGAGTTTTAATCATTTGAGCAGCACAAAAAGCTGGTAGGCTGTGTAGTGTGGTGGTGAAGAGTGCAGACTCAAGGGCAAACTTCCCTGGGTTCAAGTCCTGGATATGCCATTTATTGATTCTACTAAATGGGGCAAGCTATCTTTAAAAAGAAGGATAATAATGGAATTGTTGAGGATGCAGGTGAGTAGATCCCTCTAAAGCCCTTAATAAAACTGTGCTGGGCACAAAGTCAATTATTATCATCATTATATCTGAGAACCTATTTGTTTTCAGGCACTGTGGATGGAGAGAGGTATTGGACAGTTTTTGCCCATCCATTTAGTTTACTTGGGGAGATGATTAAATGAATTACAATGCAATGTGATAAGGTATTGGATAACTGTGTCAAGTACTATGGGATCTCAAAGAAAAAAGTGACTAACTCTGGAGGGGAGGGGTGGCGAGGGAGGACTTCACAGACAGATGACATGGGAGGTGGAGCTTGAAGGAAGATTAGGATTTTGTCAGGCAGCCTTGTGGGAGGTAGAACATTCCTGGAGCTGCAGTGATGCCCCCCATCCCCAACCCACACCTCCTCCTCCAGTGTTCCCTTTATCAATCAATCATTCACCTAGTTGTCCAAGAAAGAACCCTGAGGTTCTCCTTGAGGTTCTCCATGATTCTTCGCTGTTACTCACTTCTACGTCTAATCCATCAACATGTCTGGTTGGTTCTACTTCCAAAATGCATTTGGAATGTAGACTACCACAACAGCCTCCTGTTTGCTCTAGTTTCGCTGATCTATTGTCTACTAAAATGCTAGACTCATTACACACACACACACACACACACACAAGGGCTGTCTGGAAAAAAAGCAGCCATAAATGCCTCTATCTTTTATATTACGTGACTGGGTATTTTCCAAACAGCCCTCGTATATATACATACACTGCTATGGACTGACTTGTGTCCCCCTCAAATTCCTATGTCGAATCCTTAATTCCTAATGTGACTGTACTTAGAATAAAGAAATAATTAAAGTTAAATAAGGTCATAAGGATAGGGCCCTGATCCCATAGGATTAGTGTTGTTGAGACATCATAGCTTACTTGCCCCCTCTCCCACACTGTGCATAGGTACTACCAAGGGAAGGCCATGTGAGGACACAGAAAGACAGGCGCTGTTTTCAGGCCAGGAAGAGAGAGGTACTGACCCTGATGGGCATTTCCCTGGGACAACTAGCCTCCAGAACTGTGAGAAAATCAATTTGTGTTGTTTAAGCCCCCCAGTTTAAACAACTGACCCATATACTTACTTTTGCCTACAGTATTGGTCCTTGGTTCTATACTGTCCTGTGTCATTCTTCTCTAATTGTTTGTTGGGTATAGCTTCTGCCTCCCCAGCAGACTGTCAGTGCCTAGACGGCATGGATTGTGTCTCTTAAATCACCCGAAACACCTAATAAATGCTTCCAGAAGGAATAGATGCAACTGCATAGGGAGATGCTGAGCGTTTACAGTGAAAAATGGATGCTGAGACTCTGGACTTGGTGTCAGGTTTGTCACAGATGTCCTAAGGATCTCTAAACAAATTAGTATAGTTCTCTCTTTCCATCCATTATGTTCGTTCAGCTGTGGTGTTGCTTCCCTCCCTTATGGAGTCTTGGTGAGACTTAAATATACTCCGGTATTTTCAGAGTCTTTCTGAGGAAGCGGAGACTAGGTTTCTGAGTCAGAAAGACCTGGGTTTAAAATCTCGACTTGTCCCTTACTAACACTGATAGTGTGAGGTGCTTCATACACATGGACTCATTCAATCCTCACAGCCATGCTGCAAAGTGCATATGAGGACCCCTGTTTTAGAAATGAGGAAACTGAGCTTGTGAAAGACTAGGTAAATTACCCCAAGTCCCACTGCTAGTTAGAGGGTCAGACTCCCAAAGTGTTTGGCTCAAAAGCCCATAATCTTTCTACTATGCTACAGGTTCCAAAAGAGGATAAAGGTTAATGTCGAGAAAAAATAACCTTCTACATTGGGTTTCACAAGACTCCATTTATCAGGGACAAAAGTTCTTGTCTTTCTTTGGGGAAACAGGGCACTGCAACCTTAATACTTTAGAAATGTAAGGCCACTCAGAATCATATTTTCAAAAGGGATCATGACCCAAAAGAAGTTATGAGCTATTTTCCTAGGTTGAGGGTGCTATGGGGGCAGGGATGTAGCTGTCTTATTTACTTCTATATTCTTAGAACCTAGCACTGTGCCGGGCTCCAGGAGGCACTCAATAACTATTTGTGGAAAGAATTTACCCATTGCAGTGCAGGGGCTGAAAGAATACCTTCTGTGGCCTGATATTGTGGCCCCTAGATTGGGTTGGAAAGAGCCAGTCACATAGCTGCTAAGGTTTGGAACTGAAGACAGTTATTACTGCTACATTTTAAATTCACAATGAAACAAGATTCCCTGGTGGGAATTTTCCCATAGACCGGATCTAGACATCCAATAAAAGGATTACCAGTGTACTTGCATATAATTTGCAAATGCTTTATGCCTAACTTCATTTTCTGTCATCTATTCCCTGGCGATTTTCAAGGCACACATTTATTACTACCCTAAAGGTTAAGACATAATTTATAAAAATAATAAAAATTGATCTTCTCCTTGTGAAGGACAACCACCACCAAAAAGGATAGGCAGTACCACATTATGCTGTCAGGCTGTTCAGCACAGACGACTCATATTGTTAATATTGCCATATAAGGTGTTTGATCAATCACATTTAGGTTCTACTCTAAAATTTAAAATGGGAGGTACACCTATCCATATTAGCCAGTATCACTGAAGTTCCTCGGACACCAGCCCCGGTATCATCAACATGAGGACTATCCCACTCAAATTGCACTTTTTAAAAATTTCAATTAGACAGAGGCCCTGCAAGTCGAATTCTGTGTTACTGAGGATTCAAAGCAATGGCCGTTTTCCCTGCTTCTCATAAACGCAGTTAAGGTCCAGTGGCAGCGACATACTTCTCAAGAGTCGAGGAGGTTAGGGTGACAGAGAGCAGAACTGTGAACATCTATTCCTAAGTCACAGGCAGGACTTTTGCTTTGTAAGCGGATCTTCGATAGAGTAGTAATTTATAAATGGAAAGAGAGATGAGACTCATCATTCAGCAAGCATTTATCGAGGGCCTGCTATGTGCAAGACACTAGATAAGCATCACAGCTTAATAAGGAGACCTTTCAAATCTATCAGGCCTTTTTTTGTCATTGCCTTAAAATATCATGTCCTATATTTAAAAATGGCAGTGTAATCATGAGAAAAAAATCCAAACTCAACATTAGCACAACTTATATTTGCCATCTCAAGTGATGGTAAAAAAGAACTCTCCACCATCCTTTAATGAGCTTTTGCACATGCTGTTCCCTCTGCTTGGAATTCTCTTGCCCCCTCTCCCTTCTGTCTGCTGAAATCCTACCCAACCTTTAGGATGTGGCTCAAATAGCATCTCCTTGGTGAGCCCTTCTGATGCCCTCCTGAGAGAATTAATCATCCCTTTATCTACACTCACAGAGCTCTTTGCAAGGAAACTCTACTCTCACACCTCTTTGTAATTCTTTCTTTCTCACACTATACTCTGAACTCCTGAAGTCAGGGAGCACCTCTGATTTAGCTTAGTATCTCCAGCACAATGCCCAGGAATAGCAGTAGTCATTTAATGATTGATGAAATTCCCTGACCACTTGGAAAAATAAATCTATTAACAAATTACATAGAACATGATAGAAACCTAACAAGGCTTTGCACATAGTATGTGCTTAATGAAGGTTTGCTGACTTTGAATGTAGTAAAATTGGCACGTCTCTTAGTTCAAGGCTATAGTTCATGGTGCCACACATACAGACCTGCTTGTGATGCTCCAGGCACTGAATGGTACAAGTGGCTCAAATTGCCACCCCTACTAGCTTGCTAGAGGACATGAAATGTCCCATTATTAGCCACTTCTTAGGGCTAAGGCAGTTACTACAGAAGTTGCCTGTTGGACTGCTTTCAGACAGAAGAAAAATACATCAGAAGCCACCTGAAAGACTTTGCATCTTTTGGGGGACCTGTAGACCATTCATGCCCCTCTCTTTCCAACTATAACTTGTATAGAAAATCCGTAGCACAGGGAAAGGTCCTAAAAAGAGTTAAGATCCCACACAATTTAAATTGTACCTTATAATCACAGTAGATAATCCCTGTCACTTTAGAGTTACCAATTTTGCTCTTCACAAAGTCCTGTGAGGCACAAGTCTAAAGAACATAAAAACAACATCAAACAAAACAAAAAACCCCATGTAAACATTAAACTTTTGTATCAAAACACTAACAAAATCTAAACTCTGGCTTTTAATCACAGTCATTTGCAAAATCCTACTATCTTTCTCTGGTCACTAAGGAGTAAAACTCTTTTCCTGTTTCGAATGGGACGTGTAGAAAAAGAATTCATTTTGTAGTTTGTAAGTTCTACTTTCGTGGGAAATACACCCATCTTGGAGACCTTTAGTACATAATCACCAAATACTTCTTTTTTTTTTCAACACAGGCACAAAATGGTCCATTACTATTGTGTAGGGAGATACCAGAATCCCTGAGCATTCTAGTTAAGTACAGCTGAGATGATCATTCCCTAAATTTCAAAAGTCAGGGTATTTAGTGACTTATCAATTATGCAGGGAGCTCTTATTCATTGGTAGTAGTTTAACAAATTAGGTAGAAGGACAAAGCTAAAACATGTTGAATTTAGCTGGAACAAAGGCTAGCCTTGCTTTCAAATCACTTAGTGCTATTTGAACAGTAAAATAATCAAGAGCCCAGAGATAAGCAAAGTCTCCCAGCATAACCCTCTTCTACATTTTTTAGCTTGGGGGAGGTGTGAGAGAAGGAGCATGCCAACACAAGTGGAATTGTACAGTGAAGAAAGAAAAGGAAGGCCAGAACAGTGGGTGAAAAGTTAACTTGCTTCACTTAGACCACCCTATTAAAACCAGATGTGTCGAAAATGTGGGATGACAAAAACTGGTGTTACTGATAGCGTGAACAAACCCTTTGTGCTTTCCCCCCAATACAGTATCATTACAGGGTGCCAGAGGTGTCATTTTGTTTCATTTCACATGTAGCACATTCTCCACAAGTTCAACCGTTTCTAATCTTGTGTAATTAGATAGGTCTCGCTACCTCCCTCAGTTGAAGGATTTTATGAGCTGCCTTATTCCGTCTCCCTTTTGTGACAGCTTCTTTGGGGCTGGAAACTAACATTTGCTAACATTTCTTCCCTTCTGGCACCTGTCAGCTGGATGAGCTCTGGGAAAAGGCGGATGGGGAGGGAAGGAATGCAACATTCCTTCCCCCGTGCCCTGGCATTAGAGCCATCTTTGTCTCTACATAGGGAATTACCCTGTTCTAGAAAGTGCTATTAAGCACACACTCAAAATAAGTAATGGGCAGATGGGTGAATGGAATGATGAAGTTCTTGTTTTCTTATTTAATTTTGTACAAACTTCAAAGTCCGTTGTTTACTAAACATAGAACCTGGGTAAGGTGCCCAAGGTGTCCCAACCCACAGAGTGGATGGGGCTTGGCTCTTTGATCTTCCCATCCAGTCGCTTTGGGCAGAGCCACCACTGGGTACAGTGACTGCCACACTGCCCTCTCTATCCTTGAGAGCAGTTTTGAGGAGTCATCTGATACGTGACATCAGAATCAAGGCCTAGATAAACACCAGGGTTTTCTCCTTCAATGCAGAAGTAATAATAGTGTGTTGAAATGGAGAGTTTTTCCTTCAAAAGCCTTTAAAGCTAACCCCCCTCCAAAAGCTTTCTTAGGGTCATTTCTTGACCATTCTATGATGTTTTTGTGAGGCTGCTGACTGGCAAATGCTCTCCATGTGTAGACTGGGAAATCCAGAATTAAGGCCAATTTATGCTTCTATGCCTTGGGACTTGGGCATGATTGATTATATGCAGGGCTTGACCTCTCACCACAAAATTCTGTGGTTTTTGTCCAATAATGAGAAAAGACAACTGAAGGAGTGGAGTATATAACAGAAATGGGTGAGTGACAGGGCCACCTGACGTCCCTTAGTACTTTACAGTTTATAAAGCGCTTTCGGAGTGGTCCTTTCACAGATAGGCCGTGTACACTCCTATTTCACCCAAGCAACTGGTTGCTGGCTCAGTCATGGAGGCCCTGGATTTCTCATGCTGGGGGTGGGGCAGCCTGTGGGTAAGCACTTCGCCTTCCAGGAATAGTACTGCTCTGAGGCTCTTCTGTAGACTGACTGGAACAGAGATTAAGCCCAGGGTTCTCTTTGCATTCCATTTAGCAGTTTGCTCATGCTTTCACTACAGATCAGGCTCAAGAATTCGTCTGCCAGCTGAGAATCTGAATGTTGCTTTGGCTGTAAGACAGTATCTTATTTATTCACATAAGTCCCCTCCTCCTCTTGTCCCTGATTATTTTCACCCTAAAATGGAAAGGGGGGAAATTATGTGAGCATTTGGGTGCTGGACTGCAGCCACCCTTGGCAATCTTTGTTAATCTTTGAGATTCTCAGCAGCATTGACTAAAGAAGAGTGACTCACCCAGAGTAATACACAGTCTCTCTTTCCTTTAGAAAAGCAGTTCCTCAAAAGTGCTGCTGAGAAAAACAAAACAAAACTATAGTTCAAGGGAAAGAAAAAGTTCTAAGAGCAAAAGACTGCTTTAGACAAACCCAGAAGATTTCAAACAAGGAGAGGGTGATTATCTACAAGTGATGAAAGCGTGGCTTGTACCTTTTAGAATTCCTCTCCAGATCCAAATTTGAGACTTAAACATCTTTTGTCCAGGGGAGTTAGGACAGCAGGGAGTTAGATTACCTTCACCTCAGCTCCCTACTTGAAACTTCCCAGGAGCTGGGGGAGGTTTGCAGCTCAGCACCCCTGGCCAGAGGGGTGGAAGGGAGACAAACAGAGGGAAGGAATAAAAGTGAAAAGCAGCTGGCACAAATGCTGCTGAGCCTTCTCCTCATTCTAGCCAGTTGCATGGACAGCTGTCTCTTTAATTTAACCCTTAGTTCATACCCCAAATGACCAAGCTCCTTTTGCCCACACAAGTCTTTTCTGGTACAGGCCGTAGTTGTTACAAAGCCAAGGAAAAACACAGACATCAGGGAGGCTACACGGGGAAAACTTGATAAAGATGTTTTTTTCTCCCTCTCAAAATGTCCACATGAGACAGAACGCCTAAGAAAGCTTTCCTACAAAGAGATAGCAGCCGCCGTAATCAAAGGCAGTCTGGAGGAGGGAGGACAGGCTGCGAAGGCTTGGGGACAGTTTTGCTTCTATTTCTATTTGTATTCTTAAGGCCAATTGTGTAAATGGGAGTTTCTTACTCCAGAATGGGCATTTGTAAGTGCATGTGGGTTTGTTTTTCCACACCATCTGAAAGCCAGCTCGGTGATACTTGCAACAGGCTCTGATCGACAGAGAGGAGCTTAATTATTCGCCAACCTGGAGACTAGGAGTGTAAATATGCAAACTGTCTTCCCCTCAAGTGGACTTTTAAGATCAGAATACGAGGCATTCAGGCTGGAAGCGACTCTCAAGTGCATTCTAGTTCCACCCTGAAGAGGACAGGGGAGGAATTTGAGCCTGGAGGAGGTAAGTGAATTGCCCAGGGTCACATAAGCTAGTGGTCGCCATTAGAAAACAACCGGGTATCTCTTCTACTATCTGAGTATTCTCTGTCCACCCTCTCACCCCTACCTTTAGAGACCCCCACATGTACCTGCCATGGCCAAGTCTGTGTGTTTTTGTCTTGACAATCTCAATTGCTAGCCCATGGCAATGTTGGCAGGCCCAGTGAGACTGAGCACACCCTCACGAGAGAGGGAGCGCCTATCCCCGCCATTTGCAGCCTGCCTTTGGCTTGATGGCCTGCAAGATGAGGAGACCAGGAAGAACTGTGCCTCCAAAGGTAACACTGCTGTGAACAGATGTAGCTGCTTCAAAGAGTCTCTCTCTTCTGCAAGTAAAGGTCTCAGGGGGAGAATTCTTCTCCATGCTTTTCTTAAAGAAAGGATGCAACTGATATATACAAAATGCTGAACATATATAAATCATATTTGTGTGCAACTCCTACATGAAAAATAGTTATATAAGTCATGAAGCATAATAATAAGAATAAACAGCTGTGAGTCGCCACCCTGCCTTTCTCCCAGAGGTACCCACGATCATGAATTTTGAAGTCACTCCCTTGCATTTTTGTATCATCTTCCTACATATACATATTGTTTAGTATCCCTAAACAATGTACTCTCTAATTTTGCTGGGTTTGGAACTTCGGATACTGGTGTCATACTAAAACTTTCTGCAATTTGTTTTTAGTCAGAATTGTACCTGAGAACCTATGACATTGCTATCTGCAGCAGTGGCTCATTCATTTTTGTTGCTGCCTGGTATTTCATGGTGTAAGTCACATGATAGATGAACATCTATTGTTTCCAGGTTTTTTGCTATCTGAACAACGGTGCTATAAACTTCCTCATAGCACACTTGCCCAAATCTTTTTAAGATTTGTTTCTAGGAGTGGGATCAAGGAGTTGTAAAGTGTTCAAATTTGTTAGATAATGCTAAATTGTTTCCCAAGTTGTTTGTCTAATATGCACTCCCAGCGGAAGTGTGCCACATCCTCACTAACACATAGTATTGTTTAATTTACATTATTTTTTTTCAATCTAGTGGAATAAGGTAGAATTTTGTGTTGTTGTTTTTTGGTCACTCATTGTGCTTTTGGTATGCATTTGCCTGATTACTGCTAATGAAGTTGAGCATCTTGTCATGTCTCTGGCCATTCAGATTTCCTCTTCCATGAACATCTTGTTCATATCTTTTGCCCATTTTTCTTCTGGGTTGTATTTTTTACATATTGCTATATCAAGTTTGTATGTTGCAAATACTAATACATTGTCAGTTATGAGTGCTAAATGTGTTCTTCCATTTGTGGCTTGCCTTTTCACTATATGGTGCTTTTGGTGAACAGAGGTACTCCATTTCAATGTAATTGAATTCTTACCCTTATGGTTGGTGCCTTTTTCATTTATTTAAAAAAAAATTCTCCCCTACCCCAACAGCACAGAGAAATTCTCCCATATTAGTGTTTCTTTGTGAGTGAGGAGGTTCCTGGCATTCAGGGCTGGGCAATTATGCTTTATGTGGGGCTGGCTCTCACACTGAGGACACTTAGCATCCCTGGGCCCTGGGTACCAAATGCTGTTAGCACTCTTTCTGTCATTATAACAACCTCTAACACTCTCAGATATTTTCAAATGTTCCCTGAGTGGAGGTATGGCCAGTTGAAAACCTCTGAATTATATTTTCTTTTAAAGTTTAAAGTATTAACATATCCAGAATTTATTTTTGTGTTTGATATGAGGCAGGAATCTAATTTTATTATTTCTTTATGGATAACCAATTTCCCCCTAAACAGTTATTAAAGAGTTAATTCTTTCCCCCACTGACCTGCAATGCTACCTGCCATACATCAAATTTCCAAGCAGGTATAGGTCTATTTTTGAGTTTCCTATTCTGTTCTGTTGTCCTATCTGTCAAATCTCTGTGCCAACATTATACTCTTTTAAGTCCTATAAGCTGTATGACAAATTTTCATATCTGATAGAGTAAATTTTTCTACTTTGTTGCTCTTCAAGAATGCCTTGGCTTTTTTTTGCAATCCCATATAAATTTTAGAACTGGATTATCAAATTCCATGAAAACTTCTTTTGGGATTTTGATTGGAATTACACTGACTACGACTAATGCTGGGAGAAAGAATATCTTTACAATATTGAGTAACCCTAACCCGTGAGCAGGACATAGCTCTCCATTTCAATGAAGTTTCCTAATTTCCTCCATAAAGGATCTCTGGCAGATTTGTTAGATTCTCTTCATAGATACTTTATGTTTTTATTGCTATAGCATCTTTTTAAATATTGCATTTTTGATGCTTGTTGCCAAGGTATAGAAATGAGACTTATCTCCTTATATTCTTTCTTAAATGTACTCCAATCAGACTTTCCCATTTAGCTCCACCAAACTGCTCTTGGAAAAGTCACCTATAACTGCACGGTTGCTGAGTCCAATGGTCAAATCTCAGTCCTCACTTCACTTGATTTCTCAGTAGCATATGGCACACTTAGTCACTCTCTCTTCCTCAAAACTTTATTCACCTGGCTTCCAGGACACTACACATTTTCGGTTTCTTCTTATCTCACCAGTGTTTCTCTCTTTGCTGGTTCTTACTCATTTCTCCAACATTTTAATGTTCTACTGTCCCGGGGTCCAGTGGTTAGACCTCTTCCACACTCCTTTAGTTATCTCATCCATTCTCATGGTTATAAATTCCATCCATACGTTAATACCCACTTTTGCAATGCTAGTTCAACTCACTGTTTGGAATTATCATTATATGTCATTTGTGTGGTGTGGGGTGTGTGTGTGTGTGTGTGTGTGTGTGTGTGTTTTCATTTCTTCAACCTATGTGTTCAAACTGAACTCTTTATCACCAGAAACTGCCCTCACAGTCTGCCCTTAGTTGCTCACTCTATCATTCCAGTTGCTCAGAACAAAATATTTGAGTCCTTGCTTTCTCTCATACCATTCACAGTAAGTCAGAAAATTCACCTCACTCTACCTTCAAAATATATACAGATTCATATCACTTCTCACAAGCTACACAGATACCACAATAGCTCATGCCACCATTATCTTTGGGAAAAAAATAGCTTTATTGAGATATAATCTATAAACCATACAATTCACCCATTCATTGTGGACAATTCAATGTTTTTTAGTATATTCACAGTGTTGTGTGACCATTACCACAATCTAATTTTATAATATTTTTGTTCCCCCTAAAAGAAACTAGCATTCATTATTAGTCATTCTCCATCCCTTCTCATGTTACCCTAGACAACCACTAATCTACTTTCTGTCTCTAACATAGATTTGCCTATTCTGGGTATTTCATATGGAAGGAATCATACAATATGTGGTCCTTTAGGTCAGGCACTTCATTCCTCTTTATTGCCAAATAATATTCCATTGTATGGCTATACTGCTTTTTATTTATATTATATATTCATCAGTTGATGTATACTTGGGTTGTCTCTGCTTTTTGGCTAATATGAATAATTCTTCTATGAATGTTTGTGTGCCAGTTTCTGTGTGGGTATATGTTTTCATTCATTATATACCTAGGAGTGGAATTGCTGTGTCCTATGCTTTAACCTTTTGAGGAACTACCGGCCTGTTTTCTACTGGTAGTGTATGAGGTTTCCATTTCTCCACAACTTTGTAACCACTTGTTATTATATGACATTTTGACTGTAGCTATCTTAGAGGGTTTGAAGTGGCATCTCATTGTGGTTTTTTTTTTAATTCATTTTTATTGTTAGACTTATTGGGGTGATACCAGTTAGCAAGGATTACATAGGTTTCAGACATACAATTCTACAGTGCATTGTCAACTTGTTGTATAATAAGTTCACCACCTAATGTGACTTCTCTTTCCATCACCATATATTTAGCTTCCCTTTGATTTGTATTTCTGTAAGGATTAATCTTGTTGAACATGTTTTTTTTTTTTTTTAACACATCAGCTACTACTACTACCGTGATCAGTGCGATGACCACTTCACGCAGTCCTTCCTTTCTTACTTATTTATTTATTTATTTATTTATTTCTTTATTTATTTATTTGGTATGTGGGTAGCTCCCTGGCCAGGAATCGAACCCAGGCCGCAGCGTTGACAGCACTGAAGCCTTAAGCCACTACACCACCAGGGAACTCCTTGAACATGTTTTCATGTCTTTGTTGGTCATTTATATATCTTCTTTGGAGAAATGTTTATTTAGATCCTTTGCCTATTTTTAAATTGAGTTACTTGGTTTTTATTATTGAGTTGCAAGAGTTCTTTATATATTCTAGATACAAGTCCCATATCAGATATAAAATTTGCAAACATTTTCTCCTATTTTGTGAGTTGTCTTTGCATTTATTTGAAGATATCTCTTGTAGAAGAAAAAATTAATTTTGATGAAGTTTAATTTATCTATTTTTTCTTTTGTTGTTTATGTTTTCGGTGTTAAACATAAGAAATCATTGCCTTACACAGGTCATTAAGATTTCCACCAATGTTTTCTTCTATGACTTTTATAATTTCAGCACTTATATTTAGGTCTTTGATGCACATTGAGTTAATTTTTATGATTTTTATATATGATGTGAAGGTAGAGGTCCAATTTCATTCTTTTGTATGTGGATAACCAGTTGTTCCAGTACTATTTCTGAAAAGACTATTATTTACCCCCACCGACTTGTCTTGGCACACTTTTTGAAAATCAATTGACCACAAATATGAGGAATTATTTCTAAACTCCATTGATCTATATGTTTATCCTTATGCTAATACTACACTGTTTTTATTATGTTAGCTTTGTAGTAAGTTTAGAAATCTGAAGTAATAATGACTTCATAGACTTATTAGGAAGTCTTCCCTTCTTTTCTATTTTTTGGAAGAGTGTGGAAGGATGGCTTTTGATTCTTCTTTAAAAGTTTCATAGAATTCACCAGTGAGGATGTCTTGTCCAGGACCTTTCTTTGGTAGGAGGTTACAGATTACTAATCCAATCTGTTTAATTGTTATATGTCTATGCAGGTTTTCTATTTCCTCTTGAGTCTTGAGTTTTGGTAGTTTGTGTCCTTCTAGGAATTTTCCCATTTCATCTAGGTTAGGAAATTTTATTAGCACATAATGGTTCATAACATTCCTCTTACAATCCTTTTTGTTTTCTCCACATAGTTACAATTTTTTTTCTGATGATGAGGACTTCTAAGATCTACTCTCTTAGCAGCCTTCAAATATGTAATACAGTGTTTAACTATAGTTGCCATGTTGTACATTACATCCTTGTGAATTATTTATTTTATAACTGGAAGTTTGTACCTTTTAACCCCTTTCACCCATCTTGCCCACACCCCTCCTCTGGCAACCACTTCTCTGTTCTCTGTATCTATAAACTTGTTTTGTTTTTATGTATTTAAATTCCATATTATAAGTCAGATTATATGATAATTGTCTTTTTCTTTCTGACTTATGTCACTTAGCATAATACCCTCAAAGTCCATTCTTATTGTCACAAATGGGAAGATTTCATTCTTTTTATAGCTGAATAGTATTCCAGTGTGTGTGTGTGTGTGTGTGTGTGTGTGTGTGTGTGTGTGTGGCACAGAGACTTTATTCTGACCTCCCCCATCTCCTGGGTCCAAGTCCACATCCTGACCAGAGAGTGGGCTCACTTAGCACTCAGGAAGACTCTCTTGTATGCAGCGTTGGTGTAGGGGTGCAGTACCACTCCACGTCTGCTGTAGCCTCCTGTTTCAGCATGCCCAGGTGGATCATATACAACTTCAGCTCAAAGTACTGTCTTTTGATAATAGCCATACTAACAGGTGTGAAGTGATATCTCATTGTGGTCTTGATTTACATTTCCATGACGACTAGTGATGTTGAGTACCTTTTCATGTACTTGTTGGCTATCTTTATGTATTTTTTGGAAAAATGTCTATTCAGATACTCTGCCCATTTAAAATAATCAGACTGTTTTATTGCTATTGAGTTGTAATATTTCTGTAAGATTGGTAGTAATGCCTCCATTTCATTTTTGATTTTAGTAATTTGAACCTTGTCTCTTGTTTTTTCTTAGTTGATCTAGCTAAATGTTTGTCAATTTTATTGATATTTTCAAAGAACAATATTTGGTTTCATTGATTTTCTTTAATTTTTCTATTCTCTGTCATTTATTCCCACTTTAATCTTTGTTGTTTCCTCCCTTCTGCTTGCTTTGGATTCAGTTTGCTCTTCTTTTTTTTGGTTCCATAAGTGGAAGTTTAGGTTACTGATTTGAGATATTTGTCTTTAACCTAGGCATTTATAGATATTATACAAATTTCCCTCTGAGCACTGCATTAGCTGCATCCCATAAGTTTTGTTACATTGTTTCTTCATTTTCATTCATCTCAAAGTATTTTCTAATTTTCTCTTGTGACTTCTTCTTTGCCTCACTGGTTAATTAGGACTATGTTCTTTAATTTTCACATATTTGTAAATTCCCCAAATTTCCTTATGTTATTGATTTCTACATTCATTCCATTGTGGTCAGAAAACATACTTTATATGATTTTATTCCTTCTATGCAGTATGGCCTAGCCTATGGTCTATTCTGGAGATTGTTTCATGTGCACTTAAGAAGAATGTATATTCTGCTGTTTTTCAGTAGAGTTGCTCCATAGATGTATGTGAGGTCTGGCTTAGTGTGGTTCAAATCCTTTTTTATTCTCTTGATCTTTGACCTAATTGTTCTACCCATTATTGAAAGTGGGTATTGACTTCTCAAGTTATTATTGTTTAATTATCTATTTGTCCCCCCACCAATTCTGTCCATTCTGTCACTTATTGCTTCTGTTGTTAGGTGCATATATGTTTATAATTGTATCTTCCTGACACATTGATCCTTTTATCATTATGAAATGTTCCTCTTACTCTCTATTAATATTTTTTGTCATAAAATCTATTTTTTATATTAGTTTAGCCACTCTAGCTTTTTTACGGTTGTTGTTTCCAGGGTACAGGCATACCTTGTTTTATTATATTTCACTTTATTGCACTTCTCAGATACTGCATTTTTTGCAAATTGAAGGTAAGACCTTCCACTAGCAAAAAGATTATGATGTACTGATGGTTCAGCTAGTGGTTAGCATTTTTAAGCAATAAAGTGTTTTTTAATTGAGGTATATATATTGTTTTTATTTTTATTTATTTTTTTATATATTGTTTTTAGACATACTACTATTGCACACTTAATAACTACAGTGTAGTATGTACATAACTTTTATATATACTGAGAAACTAAAAAAATTGTAACACACTTTATTGTGATATTTGCTTTATTATGGTGAACCAAACCTATATACCTCTCCAAGCTATGCCTGTATACCATTTTCCATCCTTTTACTTTCAACTTATTTGAATCTTTGAATGAAAAGAGTGCCTCCTATAGACAATATATTGTTGGATCTTGTCTTTTCAAAAATTCGGTCTGACAACATCTTTCTTTTGATTAGATTGTTTAATTCATTCACATTTTATGTTTGGATTTACATTGATATGAGGGTGGGCTGACAAATTTTGCCTCCATTGTGATTTTTTTTTTATTACATTAGAATATAACCGGTTCTGTGTAGTCACATGGTATTTCTCCTCCATTATTCTTGAACTTGCACCCACAGATGCTTACATTTTTTTTTTACCCAGTGCACATCGAAATGGAAGTCTTCAGATGTTTGGTTCAAACAGTGTACTGTTATTGAATTCTTAACAGTGGATAATGTATCTCCAATTTTTTTGAAATTTTTGAAAAAGAAGGTGAGGACTTTTTAAAGAGCAATGAAACTTGGGTCCATCATTGTGACCCTGAGAACAAAAGGCAGTCCATGGAATACTGCCACTAGGGATCACATCAGCCGGAAAAAAATTTCAAAACTCAGGCCTTGGCTGGGAAGGTCATGTAGACTGTATTTTTGGATTTTTGAATGTGTTGTTCCTGCAGACTTCTTGAAAAAGGAACAACAATAAACTCTGAATGTTATAATGAAACTCTTACTGCATTAAAAAGAAGAATCAAATGGATTGGAATAAGAAATGAAACACTTCTTCAACACAATTCCAGGCCTCACACAAGTGCATGAAGAGAGATGCAATTCAATGCCTGGACTTTTCAGTGCCGCTACATCTACCATATTGCCCAGACCTAGGTCCTAGTGATTCTCACCTGGTCCCAAAACCAAAGGAACACTTGAAGGGCCAGTGCTTTATCTGTGATGAAAAGATGAAGTCTTCAGTTTCAAAAAGAAAACACCAATTTTTTTAAGGATGAATGTCAAAAACTATTGCAGTGCTGGAGGAAGTGTATTAAAGTGTGTGTGATTTTGTAGAAAAAAATTATGCAGTTTTGAAAATAAATGACACAGGTATATTTCTTTTTATTTCATTAAAATACCTTTTTATGTTCATTTTCTATTTAAGTGGAGGCAAAATTTATTAGCCCACCCTTGTATTTTGCCTTTTGTTTTCCATATGCTACGTCTTGTTTTGTTACCTTTCTTTGTAGTAGCTGGATATTTTCTTATGTATTTGAATTATTTTCATGACTTTAAAATTATTTTTGAGTTATTTTCTTAGTAGTTTCTCTAGGGTTTATAATATACACCTTAGTAGAATATACTTCAGGTTTATAGTGACTTAGTTCCAGTGACATATAGTTTATATATCTTCATTGCATTACCTCTCCTCTTTTTGATATTATTGTTACACATCCATATGTGTGGGCTGTCTGCTAAGTATCCAGTCCCATAATATGAAAAGTAGAGGCATTTATGGCTGGATTTATTCTGGACAGCCCTTGCACATCTATATATGTTACAAATCCAACAATACATGTTCTAATTACTACTTTATATACTTCTATGTCTTTTTAAAAGGTTGAGGAAAGAAGGAGATAAAATAGATAGTGTTTGTTTTACTAATATTATTTACTCTTCTGGTGCTTTTTATTTGGTCCCGAGGATTTGATTTACTGCCTAGTATTTCTTTATTCCAATACATTTTCTCCATCCTACTACTTTGTGCTGTTACCGTCAAATACATTGTCTTTCTATATATTATAGTCCTAACAATACAATCATATTCGTGTTGTTTTATACAATTGCCTTTTAAATCAGTTAAGAGAGGAAAAGGGAAGAAATATGCAATTATACTGTCTTTTCTAATTACCCACATAATTACCTTCACCAGCATTCTTTTTCATGTGGATTCAAATTACTACTCTCTGACATCACTTGCTTCTAGCCTGAAGAACTTCACTTACAACGTTTAAGGAAACTATGCTAGCAATAAATTTTCAGTCCTCCCCTCAACAATCTGGGAATGTCTTTATTTCACCTTCGTTTTTTTTGCTAGATAAATGATTCTTAGTGCTCTTTAAAAATACCTTTCAGTAGTTTAACTGTATTTTCCTGTTGCCTTCTTGCCTCCATTGTTTCTAGTGGAAAAGTCAGCTGTTAAGCTTATTGGGGTTCCCTGGTATGTGATGAGACTTTTTTCTTTTCCTGCTTTCAAGATTTTTTCTTTGTCTTTCAACATTTCATTATGATGGCTCTGGGTATCTCTGTGTTTACCTAACTTAGAATTAATTGAGTTTCTTGGGTGCATAGATTAGTGTTTCTCATAAAAATTGAGAGGTTTTCAGCAATTATTTCTTTGAATATCTTTTCCTGTCCTTTCTGTGCTCTCCTTGCTATCTAGTACTCCCACTATGCATAGTATGTTGATGCACTTTAGTTATGTTCCACATTTGTCTTAGGCTCTGTTAATCTTCCTTCATTTATTCTCTCTGTTCTCCAGATTGTATAATCTCTACTGATGCATTCTCAAGTTGACTGATTCTTCCCTCTGTCAACTCAAATCTACTGTGGAACCCTCTTTAGAAATATGTCATTTGTTATTGTACCTTCAACTCCAGAGTATCCATTTAGTTCTTTTTTATAATTTCTATCTTTTTATTGGTCATCTATATTGTTGAGATATTGCTATCATACTTTCTTTTACTTCTTTAAGCATGGTTACCTTTAGTTCTTTGAGCCTATTTACTACTGCTTTGAAATCTTTGTCTGCTTAGTTGACCATTTGAGCCTGTTCAGACACTTTCTTTTGCTAGCCCTTTTTTTTTCTTCTGTGTATGGGCCACAATTTCCTGTGTTTTTTTTTTTTTTCATTTAGTTTTGTATATCTCATAATTTTTTGTTGAAGGACATTTTATATAATATATGATAGGAACTCTGGGATACGGATTCCCCACCCCACCCCAGGGGTGTGGTGGTGAATAGCTTGGTTATTTAATAAGTTGAATGAACTTTGGGAAATCTATCAGTGTGAAACTTTTGATGGCCCTGCTCAGATTTTTCCACTTGTTTTTATCTTTTATCTTGACTACCTAGGGGTTACCCCTGGGTTGGCACAAGCCACTTACTGCCAAAGGTGTGCTTTAAGGACTTCTAAGCCAGTTAGATTTTTAACTTCTATCATTGAATATATTTGTGGTTTGGAGGCTGTTATCACAGTTCAGAGAGTTAATAATTTTTACCTCTTGTTCAACCAGGGACTAGCAGTTTGGAGGTTTCCTCTCTGATGGCTCCTAAAAGGTCACAGCTTGGGGCATGAGCAGTCTTCAAACTACCAAGGATGAATGTGATGTTATTTTTTTAAAGTCTGGCTTCCTAGGAGTCACCCCTGAGTTAGAGTAGCTTATTGTGCAGTCAGTGTTTACTCAGAAGTTGTATTTTAAAGTTGCTTGTGACAGTGAAGCTTTGCCCTGTGTTGGTGGGTCCGTGTGCAGCTAAAGGAATGCTTTCAAGTCTGCCGCATGACCTACTTTGATTGTTCTTGAGTGGGAACAGCCTAGCACATGTACACAACTTCTTATCTTCTAGAGCTGACCGTGATACCAAGGGGCCTCTTCTTTGCTGTCTCTTTCCCTATTCCCTCCATTACATTTCTTGCTGTTGTGCTGTTTTACTTGTATCATGGAGCCATCAGCCTTCTCTTAATGGTTTTCCACCAAAACTTCATTTTCCACCCCCACCCCCACCCCCCCACCCCCCCACCCCGTGTACAATGCCCTTAGGCATGGAATTCTTTACTCTCTATTCCAAATAAAGTTAGACCCTTCAGGCAGAGGTGGGAGTCCTTTATCTTTATAGCTGATGTTTCACCCCTGGGCAGAACTCCTGTGGCACTACTCTGGAGCTGGGAACAACAACTTGGTTTTCCATTGGTGACATCCTGCCTCAATAAGCACTGGAAGGTGGTGGCAGTCCCTGGTCTTCTCATATTGCCCTTCTTGGTGTGGAACCTCTGCCCTGTGAGTGAGCTGGGTTGGGGGTGATCAGGGTTTCAGTATTCTTACCCTTCTGTGCTTAGAGTAGAGATTCTGCCCTATGAATGGATACTGGGTGGAAGAAAAGAGACCTGGTCTTCTTGGCTATGCCTGCCTGGAGTGGGTCTGCAGAATTTCTCACTCCACCACTCTGCAAATCTTTAACATGGATTTTTGAAACAGCCACCAACTGGTTTTCCGGCTTCCACTTTTGCCCTTCTAAAGACTATTCTAACATGGCAGTCAGAGGGATTATATTAAATATAGGTCAGATTATGTCTCCAGTGTGCTCAAAACTCTGTAATGGCTTTTTTTTTCTCAGAGTAAAAACTAAAGTTCTAAAAGTGATCTAAATGGCCCTACACATCTTAACCACTCATATTTTTTATCTCTTTGTACTGCTATCCTGTATTCTGTATTTAATTTTTTCAGATATATTTTCCAGTCTTGTATGTTTCTTCTTCAACTGATGTACAACCCTTCATTGAGGTTTATAATATCAATTATTATATTTTTCATTTTAAGTATTCTATTTAGTTCTTTTTCAAACTTAGTAGGTCATTTTTGATACCCTCTTGATCTTTACTCTTTACTCATTTTTTTTAAATTTTTTACTCATTTCTTTAAACAAAAAAACCCACATCTCTTTTATATTTTGCATATGATAATTTCAATATCTAAATTTTTTGTGGTTCTGGTTATGTTTTATCCTATTTTCCTGTTGACATCTCTCTCTTGGTAGGTGGCTTTCTTGTATAAACTGTGACTTTTGATTGTGAAATAACGTTCATCAGAACTCTCTGTGGGATTGCCATGAGGCCTTGGAGTGAGGGTACATTCTCCTCTGAAATATTTCCATTTGGTTTTCCCTGTGCTGAGGCATCAAGCACCTAAGTCCACTTTAGATTCAAATTCTTGACTTGTGGCTTTTTGGACCATTCACAGAATACATATTCAGGTACCAAACCCAGGTACTACAAAATGTCAGGGAGGTATTTTGTTTGTTTGTTTGTTTTGAATTTCACTCAAAACTAAGATTAAGACAAAAAGTTTTCCTTACTGTCTGTCCCTCCCTCCCAACTCTAGGCCTATGATGTCTAATATTGTAACCACTATCCACAAGTGGCTATAAATTTTACATTTAAATTAATTAAAATAAAATAATTTTAAAAAAAATTTCAGTTCCTTAGTCTCACAAGCTACATTTTAAGTGCTCAACAACCACGTGTGGCTAGTGGCTACTGTATTGGATAGTGCAGATAAAGAACATTTCCATCATCACAGAAAGTTCTATTGGATAGTGCTGCTTTAGAACCTTTGAATCTACATATGCCCCCAAGGTATGTGGTGGCTTCAGAGCTGGGTTGCATCCTTCAACAAACTCTTGTCAGTCTGTGTCTTCAATCAGTATTCTTCCCAAAGATGTCCCAAGTCCTAATCTCCAGAATCTGTGTATGTGGTGCCTTAAATGGCAAAAGGGACTTTACAGATGCTATTAAATTAAGGACCTTGAGATGGGGAGATGATCCTGGGTAACATGGGTGGGCTCAGTGTAATCACAAAGGTTCTCAAGAGGGAACTAGGAAAGCAGAAGGGGAGAGAGAGTTAGAGAGGTGATGTGGCTACAGAAACAGAGGGTGGAGTGATACATTTGAAGATGGAGGAAGAAGCCATGAGCAAAGGAAAGCAGGAAGCCTCTAGAACAGTGGTGTTCAATCTTTTGACTTCCCTGGGCCACACTGGAAGAAGAATTGTCTTGAACCACACATAAAATACACTCACGATAGCTGATGAGCTAAAAACAAGGGGGGACGGGTCGCAAAAAAAATCTCATAATGTGTTAAGCATTTGTGTTGGGCTGCATTCAGTCATTCTGGGCTGCAGGTTGGACGTGTCTGCTCTAGAAGCTGAGAATGGCAAGGAAACAGATTCTCCCTTAGAAACCCCAGAAGGAATGTATTCCTTCTGTGACCCATTTTACACCTCTGAGCTCCAGAAGTGTATGCAAATAAATTTGTGTTGCTTTAAGCCACTAAGTTTGTGGTAATTTGTTATAGTAGCAATAAGAAACTAATAAAAACTATGAACAGGGCCAGTTAAGAAAGCCTTTGTGTTAATATACCAAAAGCATGTGGCTTCCCAATGGTTTCAAGGGACCATTATTATATCTCCCTATTTTCTCCTCCTATATTTCTATTTGGCTCTGAGGGTACAAGGGTACATGTAAAACATAAATTTTAGGACAGAGTATGCAGAAACCTATACTCTCATTCATTTATTTCACAAACATGACTTGTATACTGAGTGCTTATGATGCTCCAAGTACTATTTTAGGTGCTTGACATACATTAGTGAATAAGAGGGAAAAATCCCTGTCCTCAAGAAGCTTACATTCTAGAGAAGGGGCAGTGTTGATAAAACAATAAACATAATAAATAAGTAAATTACACAGCATGTTAGCAGATGATTAGTGCTATGGGTGAAAAGAAAATAGGAAAAAGGTGATTTTGAGTGACCAGGGTGGGAGGAACGGCAATGTAGTATTAAATATGGTGGTCAGGGTAAGTCTCATTGAAAAAGTGGCAACCGAGCAAAGACTTAAAGGAGGTGAGGGAGTTATGTGAACATCTAGGGAAAAAGCATTTTAAGCAGAGGAACTACCCAGCGCAAAATATTAAAGTTGGAGTGTGCTGGTACCTTCCAAGAACAGTAAGTAGGCTAGTGTGTTGGAGGACAGAGAAGTGAAAGAGGCCAGATCATAACACCTTACTGAGTTGTGTGTACAGGGCTGCCAACGTAAGCGCACAGTGTCAAGTTCATGAACTTAATTATCAGATTTTCGGTGTGACAACAGCTCTGATGGCCATTCCAGCAAAAGAGTTCCAAAACTGCTTTGAAGGGTGGACTAGGCCTGGTGTTGGTGCATAGTTTCCCAACAGGAATACTCTGAAGGTGACCGTAGTGATAGTCAGCAATGAGGTAGGTATGTAGCACTTTTTCTAGGATGAGTTTGCAAAATTAACTGTCCGACCTCGTATGTTCTGTTCTCTGTTGCCCACTGCCTTTATCCTGGTTCAAGCTTTCATCTTGCATGGGACCACTGTAATTACTTCCATGGTTCTATAATCTGTCTACCAACTTCACTGCAGCTGCCACAGTGCCCAAACTGATCATGTCACTCCCTCTTTTAAAAATCTCTACTGGTTTTTACTGCTTGTGGAATTTTGTGCCAAGCTTCCCGTCTAGCCTCATTTCCCAATATGCTTCTCTGAGCTCTCCATACTTAAGGCATACTGAACCTTTCACTGTAATCCAAGCATTTCTTCCCTATCACAAGTGCACATGTACCTGAAAAACCAACACATGCTAGCTATTATTACCATCACATAACAACAGGTTCCTTCTTCTGGGAACGCCCTTACTTCCTTTCTTCAACTGGAAAAAATACTTACATACTCTTCCAGTCAATTCAAATGTCACTTTCTCTGTGAAGCCTTTCTCATTTCCCTCAGTAGTGTTTGTTGCTATTTCCTATGTGTACCTCCAACACTCTCTATCTACAACCCCACTACCACTTGATACAATGCACTGTGATTATTTGATTACAGACATGTCTCCCCTGTCAGACTGTAAGTTCCCTGAGGGCAGGGAACATCTAATTTTTTCATCCCTGGTAGCTAGTAGTGTCCAGCCCAAAGGAGGCACTCAGTTCTTACTCAGTGAAATAAAGACTGAATGACTGAAATGATTCAAGAAAAATATCTGACTGTGCTAGTCAGGAAAGGAACAGAAGAAGAGACAATTTCATACACAAAGCAGCTGGCCTAAAAGCTCAGAGGTGGGAGGTGTAGCCACAAAAAGGCTAAAATTGAAGGTGTGGGCTGGGTTATAGTGGGAGACAAGAGCAAACAGGAAGGCTTGGGTGGAGCTAGCTGGGGAAGTGCTGTGAAGCCACTGCCCAAAGTCTGCATTTTCATTTGAATGAGTAGAGAGTTGCTGCAGTTATTAGAAACACAGTTGAAGTGAGGCCATGCAAAATGACCTGCACTGCAAGGCTGGAAGGAGGCCATGATGCCAGCCAGAGGGCAGTCACGACAGCCAACAAGACTGGCCACGGCAAGCATAGGTAGGAGTTTAGGAGAAAAGGAGCGGGGCTAGATTTGGTGAATGATTCCAGATGGGAGAAGACACCAAGGAAGTGAGAACTGCTGAGGACCAGGAAAGAACATGAGCCCAGGGGTTTGGAAATCAGGGTTCCCTATCAAATTGGCTTCTCTGTGCCTTACCTTCCTAAACAGTAAAACAAAGAGGTTCCACATCCAAATTATCAGCAAATCCTGCCAATTCTACCTCAAAAATCTCTTAAATCACTCTATCTTCACTGCCATCACCCCAGTTCAGGCCTAGCAGTTCTCACCTGGGCCACTGTATTAGTCTTAACAGTGGTGTCTCTCTACCATCTCTTGTCCCACACTATCTGGTCTCTGTACAACAGTCAGCCTCATAGTTTGAAGATGTCAATTAGATTATGTTACTCCTCTGCTTAAAAACTCTTTGGCTCTCACTTAACTTCCAGTCAGATCACACTCCTTAATCCGGTCTACATGTGGTGTGGCTCCTGCCTGCCTCTCTGACCTCATCCCACCCCACTCTCCCCTTACTCAATACACCAAGTCACATGGCCTTTTTGCTTTTCCTTGAGCACATCCAGCTCTTTCCTACTTTTGCACATGCTATGTCTTGGAATTCAGCTATTTGTCTGGCAGGGTTGTTTATACCTTTGGTACTTCAGACCTAGGTCTGATTGCCTCAGAGGTCAGTCCTGATGTCAGTATTATCTGTTTATTTTCTTCTTAGCACTTAACACAATCTATAATGATTTATTATTTGTTTATTGATGATCTCCCAGAAGATTGCAAATTCTAAAATGCAGGGCCCTTCTGTCTATTTTACTGTTGTATGTCCAGTGTCCAGCGTGTAGCAAGAGGTCAATGAACATTTTTGAGTGAGTGAATGAATGAATGATTGAATGAATAAAAGGGATGATGGAAGCAGAGTTCACTAAAAATGGTGTCATGAAGAAAAAGGGAGGGAAAAGAGATTTTGAAGACAGCTGCAGTGAAATTTGAAAATAGTATATCTAGTTTCACACAGCTTGTAGGGTGAAAGGAATTGGAGACAAGAAACAGAGCGTCAGGCACCAAATCCTGAAGAATCACATAAGCTGGGACCAGTGGAATTCAGTTCAGTTCACTAGAAATTTGTTGAGCATTTACTATGTTCTAGGCTCTATGTTCATTTACTATGTTCTGAGCCCTCACTGTGGGGGATATAAAGATAAGTAAGTGTATACTTTAAGAATTTATATTCAAGAAATCAAAAAGAGGAGAGAATCAAGAGGAAATGATGATAAAAGGCAGAATTTAATCAAAGGGCTCTGGGGGCTCAGGGAAGGCTTCAAGGAAAGTGATTGACATTGAAGTCAACAAGTTCCAGTCCATAATGAAATAAGAGCAGACACTCCCTTCTGCTCTTCCCCATAAAACACTTCTTAGAAGTAGGATGGAAAGTAAAATACTTCAAAAGATGACTTTTTTATTGTTAAATTTATTGGGGTGACATTGGTTAGTAAAAATTACATAGGTTCCAGGTGTACAATTTTACAGTGTATCGTGTATAAAAGGTGACATCCGATGCACTATGTTAGAGGGGAAACAACTAGATGGGGGAGTTTGGGTCCTGCCACTGTTTTGGAGACCTTGGGCAATTGGTCGTTTAGTTTTACAAATTATTATTGGGGACCTATTACAAGTCAGGCCTTGTGCTAGGTACTTTCATATGTACTATTTTATCAAATCATTTACCTTTACTGTGATTCAGGTTTCTTACCTTCCTTTGAACTTTAGCAGACTAGAATTCTGGTTCCAAACAATTGGTACTGAGTATAGGCCTCCAGGTATTCTGTTTTGCCTTCAGGCAGCATCCACATTTTTGCATTAAAACAACAGGCTAACTTTTGGTCCTAAAGGCACTAGAGAGCACTTTGGCTATTTCTGAGATGGAGGAAACAGATGAATACACTTAAGAAATGTAGTCATAAGTTTCCTTGTGGCAATGTCGGTTGAGCAAGGTTTGAAGTGGTGAACAATAGGGCCTTCCTGCCAGGGTAACCCATTGTATATTGGGAAATGCAGATATTAAGGTGTCAAGAAATGATCACCATTAAGTGTTACTAATGTTAAGAGAAACTGTCATGTGGGAAATTATAACATGACTGTCTTGAGGTAATGCTGTAAAGACAGATGCTTTAAAGTGAGATGGGTGGAGAAGAGCAAATCTGTCAGTGCATCTCCAGGAATAACCATGGAGAGGGCTGTCTATTTCTGGACAATAGTTTATTTGCTTCTGAAGAAAGAACTATTCCTAGTATGGAGGAGGGCACTTTCTGAGGTACCTAGGTTTAATGAAAACAAAACAAAACAAAACAAACAAACAAACAAAACCACCACCCTGGAGAATATCCAATGGCTTTTGTTCTAGTTAAATGTTCACCAAGCAGCTTTCTGGTCTATAACTGGTCTCCTGATTGGGACAACCCACCAGCCAGGAGGGCTCATGCAGATGAGAAAAGCCTTGTCTTGCCTAATCTATTGTTCATTATAAATGGACACCTTGTGGTCTGCTTTATAAAGATCAGTCTCTGGCTTTGACAGCATGGATTCACTCCCTAGAGACTCATCATTCTATGATGGGACTGAAAAGGAAAAAGAAATGGGAAGTGGCAGAACTATAGAGCACACTGGCCAAGCACCCTTAAGTGCTCTCCTATGAGGTCTGGCCTGAAACAGCTGTGGGCTTTACCTATTAAATTACAGCAATAAGAATCTCACCTTTGTGTAATGCTTTTAACTTTCAAAGCACTTTCATAAATATTATATAATTTTTATAATTTTGTCTATTATACCTTCTTTAGGTCATACAGCTTATAAAAATATGTTTGTAGAGCAGTGGCAAAAATACCAGAAGAAGCCGTAATATTGTCACTACATTGGAAAAAATCTGTCTATGATGGGTCTTGAAAATAAATCAAACTAAAGAAATAAATGTGGTCAGAGTCTAGGCTGCATTAAGGTGACCTGGGGATTTGAGGATAGACTTAGATTGACTCTGAGAATGAAGTAACACAAAGACGTGGTTGTAGATGTGTTGCTGATGGAGACTTGGGAAATATCCAAGTGTAATCAAGGTGATCAGGGCATACCTGCAGGACTGGAATGTACTCAAAGAAAGTGCAATCTAATCAGCTTTACTGTAGACTGAAAAATAATGTGTTACAGAACAGTGCTATTCAAGTTATTTGAAAAAGAGGAATTAGATAGTAAAGACATGTTACTGTTTGTCCAGCACCCTGCACTCCTCACTGTGCAGACGGGTGGGGAGGGGTGAAGGAAGGAAGTACGTGTATTTGTCCAATGGCTGGAGAGCACAGAAAGCTCGGTGCAACATGCATATGATGGATACACATATTGTGGTCTCTAGGGATGTACTCAAATATGCATAGGGAAAGTCTTCTCTATGCACAGGCTTTACCATTCCACTTCCTTCACTCTGATTCTATTACTAATTCAGGTTCCTAGGTTCCTTGATCCTGGGAAAGAAATGCCCTTAGAGTAGATAAGACTATTGTGATTGCCTGGCAGGTATATCTCCCACTGTAAATTAATATAATTGCAATATATTTTATGTCTCTTCCCAATTTTCTTTTTTTTTAAAAAAAAATGCCAAAATAGTGTTTATTAATAGATGGATATGAAACCCAGCTCTTCCCAATTTTCTTGTTTTGAAAACTTTCAAATCCATAGAGAAGCTGCAAAAGGAGTACACTAAATTTTTGCTGCTTCTTAAACTAAATTTACAAATTTACTGATGGCTGTCTAACTGCTCCAGCACTATTTATTGAAAAGGCTGTCTTCCTTCCATTGAATTGTGTTTGACTTTAGTCAAAAATCAGCTGGCTGTATTTGTGTGTGTCTATTTCTAGGATCTCTCTTCTGTTCCTTTGCCAATACCACACAGTCTTGATTACTGTACCTATATATTAAGTCTTAAAGTTGGTAGAGAGATTGCTCTCACTTTATTCTCCTTTACAAAATTGTTTTAGCTCTTCTATTTTTTTTTCTGTATACATTTTATAATGATCTTGTCTGTACCTTCAAAAAACATGCTGAAATTTTGATTGGGATTGTATTAAACCTGTTTCTATTTGTTTTTCTGGTTGGGTGTTTTCTGCTGGTTTTTCTTGCAAATCACTGCTTTGTGCTTCTACTTCATCTAGTTTGGTGACTTTTATTCCATTCTTCATTTCAGTTAATATAATCATTGTCTCTGTCTGGTCCTTTATAATGGTTTGTATGTCTTTTTTTTATTTTTATTTTTATGCTTGCTGTCTCTCTGTTGAAGTTATCATTCAGTTCCCTAAGCATTTTTATAATCATTGCTTTGAGCTCTGGTTCTGATGGGTCATCTGTCCCCATCTCTTTTACTTTTTTGTCTGTTGTTTGGATTTCTTTTGAGCTCCCTTTCTCTGGTTTCTCATTCTGGCAGCCTCTCTGAACACTCACTGCTACAGTTTCCTTGGTGTTGACTGCTGATTCTGGGCAGGCAGGGGTCTGTGGGGGAGAGGTACTCACGGGGGCCAGGGACTGTGGGGGCCAGGTAGTTTGGGCATAATTATGCCTTTCTGTTCTTGGTGTGCCCCACAGATTCTGCCCTGAGCCTTGGAGTTAGCTATCTTGTATGCTGGTCTTTCAGACCGTGCTGGTTGGGGGCTGATAAACATGCATGCAGCCCCCTCTCTCTTTCTTCCTGGTGAGTGGTTGCACTGCGGCTCCTCACTACCCCATCACTCCCCCTCTTCTTGGAACCAGAGTGAAGTCAGGCCGCTGTGTCTTGCAGAGCAGTTTGCACCTCCTTAATGTAACGAGTGGGTTTCTTAGCTGTGATTGTGCGATGTGTAGAGGGTCCTTGCTTGAGGTCTAGAAGTTTTATTAGTTGTCATCTCCAGAGGAGTTTTGACAGAGGTTCCTCTCAAGCTGCCATTTTATTGCTCTCCCCCTTGGGTTTATTTTGCTCTTCCTTTTTCTAGTTTGTTAAGGTGGTGACTTAAATTATTGATTTGAGCCTATACTTTTTTAAATGAAAGATTTAGTGCTATAAATTTCCATCTTTGCATTGACATAGCTGTGCCCCACAAATTCTGACATGTTATATTTTCCTTTTAATTAAGTTGAATATAATTTTTGATTTTCCTTGACATTTCCTCTTTGACACATGGGTTATTCAGAAGTGTGTTCTTTAGTTTCCAAGTATTTAGAGATTATCCTATTATCTTTCTTATATTATCAATATAGATTTCTCTTTGGTTCCATAACATACCCTATATGATTTATTTATTTTAAATTGGTTGAGTTTTCCTTTATGGTCCATGATATGGTCAATCTTTATTTTTTAATTTTTAAATCATTGTGGTAAAACATATAAAACAAAATATGCCATTGCAATTATTTTAAGTGTAAAATTCAGTGGCATTAAATACATTCACAATATTGTGTAACCATCACCATTATATATTTTAAAAACCTTTCCATCACTCCCAACAGAAATTCTATACCCATTAAGCAGTAACTCCTCAGTCCCCCTTCCCCTAATCACTGCTAAATTCTAACCTATTTTCTGTCTCTATGAATTTGCCTGTTGCAGACATTTCATATAAGTGAAATCATACATTACTTGTCCTTTGGTATCTGGCTTATTTCACTTAGCATAATGTTTTAAAGGTTCATCCATGTTGTAGCTTGTTTCAGAACTTCCTTTCTTTTTATAGTTGAATTTTATTGTATGGAGGTACCACATTTTGTTTATCCATTCCTCTGTTCACCTTTTGGCTATTGTGAATAATGCTATTATATAATAAACACTAGTATACAAGTATCTCTTTGAGTCCCTATTTTCAGTTCTCTTGAGTATAAAACTTGGAATAGAATTGTTAGGTCATATGGTAATTCTGTACTTAACTTTTTGAGGAGCTACCTAACTTATCCATAGTGAATATGCCATTTTACATAGTAGGTATGAAGTGGTTTCTCACTGTGGTTTTGATTTGCAATTTTCTGATGACCAATGATGTTGAGCATTTTTTCATGTGCTTATTGGCTATTTGTATTATTCTTTGCAGAAATGTCTATTTAATTCCTTTGCAAATTTTTAAAATGGGTTGTTGTTGAGTTGTAGGACTTCTTTATATATTCTGGATATTAAATATTTATTAGATATGATTTGCAAGTATTTTCTTCCATTCTGTACATTGCCTTTTCACTTTCTTAATAATATCCTTTGATGCACAAAAGTTTTTAATTTCAATGAAGTCAAATTTATCTAGTTTTTCTTTTTTTGCCATATTTAAGAATCCCACACCAAATCCAAGGTCATGAAGATATATCTTTTATGTTTTCTTTTAAGAATTTTATGGTTTTTAGGTCTTATAGTTAGATTGCTGATCTGTTTTGAGTTATTTTTTGTACATGGTATGAAGTAAAGGTCCAACTTTGTTGTTTTGCATGTGGATATTCAGTTGTCTAAGGACAATTTGTTGAAGAGATTAGTTTCCCACAAATGGACTTGGTATCCTTATTGAAAATCAATTCGCCATAATATATTGACTTATTAGGGCTATCACTTTGTGAGGTGTATAAATGTCTAATCACTATGTTGTTTTGTACACCTGAAATTAATAATAATAAAAAAAAAAGAAAATCAATTGGCCATAGATGTATCAGTTTATTTCTGGACTTAACAATTCTATACCATTGGTTTATATACTTGTATCTGTCCTTATGTCAATACCACACTGTTTTGATTACTGTAGCTTTGTAGTAACTTTTGAAATTGTGAAGGGTGAGTCCTCTAACTTTGTTCTTTTTCAAGATTGTTTTGATTATTTGGGCTTCTTGAAATTCCATATAAATTTGGAGATTGACCTTTCCTTTTCTGCAAAAAAGGCTGTTGGGACTTTGATAGGAATTGCATTGACTTGCAATGGGCTGCTTTGGGTATGTTGACATATTAACAATATTAAGTTTTCTAATCTATGAACACAGGATACCTTTCCATTTATTTAGGTCTTCTTTAAAGTCTGCCAGCAAATATATTTTGCAGCTATCAGTACACCAGCATTTCAACTCCTTGGTTAAATTTATTCCTGAGTCTTTTGTTCTTTAGGATGCTATTGTAAATGGAATTGCTTTCTTGTTCATTGCTAGTGTATAAAAACACATCTGATTTTGTAACCTGCAAAACTGCTGAATTTATTTATTAGCTCTAGTTACTTTCATATGGATTCTTTGGGATTTTCTATATATACGATCACATCATCTGTGATCCTATATAGGGAGAATTTTCTTACTTGCTTTCCAATTTCAATGTCTTTGATTTCCTTCATTTTGGTCTAATTGCTCTGGCTAGAAATTCTAGTACAATGTAAAATATCAATGGTGAAAGTGAGGATCTTGTTCCTGATTTTAGGGGGAGAGCTTTCAGTCTTTTATCACTGACTATGATGTTAGCTGTAGGTTTTTCATAAATGCCCTATCTTCATGATAAGAAAGTTTCTCTCTATTCTTAGCATTCTGAATGATTTTATCATAAAAAGATGTTAAATTTTGTCAAATGTCTTGTTTGCATCAATTGAGATAATCACCTGGCTTTTCACATTCATTAAATTAATATGGTGTATTATATTGATTGATTTTATGGTGAACTATTCTTGCATACCTGAGATGAATTCCATTTGGTCATGGTGTATAATCATTTTAATATGCGTTTGGATTCTAGTATTTTGTTGAAGGATTTTTGCATCTGTAATCATAAGATATATTGGGCTGTAATTTTCTTACAATGTTTTTTAAAGGCTTTGGTATTAGGGTAATTCTGACCTCATGGAATGAGTTAGGGAGTGTTGTATCTTCAATTATCTGGAGGAGTTTGAGAAGGGTTGGTGTCAATTTTTTAAGTGCTTTGTAGAATTCACTAGTGAAGCCATTGATCCTGCAATTTTCTCTGTTGGGAGGTTTTTCATTATTAATTCAATTTCTTTATTTGTTATAGATCTGTTGAGATGTTATATTTATTCTTGAGTCAGTTTAGGTTATTTGTTTGTTTCTAGGAATTTGTCCATGTCATCTAGACTATCTAATTTGTTAGCCTACAACTGTTCATTGTGTTCTCTTATAATCTGTTTTTGTCTAAGTTTGGTAGTAATGATCCCACTTTCATTTCTGATTTTAGTTATTTGCATCTTTTCTCTCTTTTCTTTTATCAGCTACCTAAAGCTTTGCCAATTTTGTTGCTCTTTTCAAAGAACCAACTTCTGGTTTTATTGATTCTCTATATTGTTTTTCTATTCTCTATTTCATTTATTTCTGTTCTCATCCTTATTATTTCCTTCTTTCTGCTAGCTTTGAATTTATACCTCTTTTTTTCTACTTCCTCAAGGTGTAAAGATAGGTTATTGAATTGAGATCTTTTTAATGTAGGCATTTACAGGAATAAATTTCCCTCCAATTACTGCTAGTGCTATATCTCATAAGTTTTGGTGTGTTCTGTTTTCATTTTCTATTATCACAAAGTATTTTCTAATTTCCATTGTGTTTTCTTCTTTGATCTGTTGGTTGTTTTAAGAGTGTGCTGTTTAATTCCCACACATTTTTGAACTTCTCACTTTTCCTACTGTTGTTTTATTTTAGCTTTATCCTGTTGTGGTAGGAGAAGACAGTTTGTATAATTTCAATCTGATTAAGTTTATTGAAATTTGTTTTGTGACCTAACATATGATATGTCCTAGGGAATTTTTCATGTGTGCTTGAAAAGAATGTGCATTCTGCTGTTGTTGGGGGGAATGCTTGGTTGCTGTAAACCTTTGACTGTTTTCCAGAGTTTTGACAAAGTTGTTCCTGACAGTTTGTTTCTCTGTTTCTGTGAGGTGATAGGAGCTTGGCGTTGCCTACTCCATTATTTTTTCTTTGTCTGTCTATCTAGCACATTTTTCTCTCTCTCTTTCTTTTTTTCTTTCTTTCCTTTTCCTTCCTTCCTTTCTTTCTTCCTTCCTTCCTTTCTTCTTTTCTTTTCTTTCTTTCTTTGAAATTTAAGATTTATGAATTGTTTATTTCTGGAGTCCACAGTTAATTGAAACCAAGGAAAGTAAAGCCGCAGATAAGGGGGTTTATAGTGTGTGTATGTATATGTATGTATGTATGTATGTGTGTGTGTGTGTGTGTTATTATTGTTAAATTTATTGAGGTGACATTGGTCAGTGAAAATTACATAGGTTCCAGGAGTACAATTCTACACTCAGTAGTATATTTTTAACATCTCTCACTTACTAGTTACCTTTCCTCCCTCAATTCATTTTTGATATGGTCTATCTTGGTATATGTTCCATGTGTGCTTGAAAACAATGTGTGTTCTGCTGTTACTGAGTGGAGTGTTTGATATATGTCAATTAGATTCTCTTGGATAATGGTAGTGTTGAGTTTTTTATCTTTCCTGATTTTTGTCTAGTTGTTCCATCACATCGATAATAGGAACAGATAAAAACAAACTTCTTCCTCCAAATGAGGATCACAGAACTTAAGGTAGCTAAGGGAAAGATGTAAGCAGGGATTTCTATGACTTTCCAAGAATCTGATGTCTTTCAGTTGCAGGTATGCCTCTGCTGCATCATCTCCCACCATTCTCTGAGATACTCTACAGACACAGTTCCAAAAGACCCTGGGTCTTTTTACTCCTCTGTGCCTTTGTATGTGCAATCACTTTTCCTGAAATGTCCTTCTCCTTGAGTATCTTTAAAGAGGTGTCAAATATTACTTCCCTTGTGAAGATTTTGTGATCACCTAAAGTAACTTGAATATATCTTTTTGGAAGCTAATTTACCATGAAGCTAATCATAAATCTTCAAAGCCCCTCACTTAGACACATACTTTCCAAGGTCCTGGGAGGAGCCTCAACATTATTTTTACAAGGTTGAAGGTTTTCTTTTTCTAATTTGCAAAGTAAGATATTTAATCAAATTCAGTTAAGACTGTTTCTTCCAGTCTGACTTTTTCTCCATCAGACTTCCCTCTGGTGTTGGATAGCACTAGAGTCACTAAGAGGAAGTTGAGTTGTGGATAGATTTAGTTTGGATTTAGTGGGATGTATTTTATGTGGTTTGCGATAACTTCTGTGCCCAGCAGGTCCTCAAATAACATTGTATTGTACAATGTCATTTTGTTATAACATCAATGAGATGACATAGAAACTTAATTCTTGTTTATATCAATTAGCTTATTGTAAAATTGGTTTCATTAAATGTCAACATGAAGTTCCAAGAACATGTCGGCAACATTAAGTGAAGACTTACTGTATAGTTAATTTATTCCTAATGGTGTAGGAATGGCTACAGGAATGCTCCTATAACCCAATACCTTGACACACCCATCATATTCACACAAAAACGACAGAGCCAAAGATAGTACTGGGATATAAAAGTATCCTATAGTGCCTGGTATTAGACATATTGGGTAGTAGAGGTGAAACAAACTTTGAAATGTACAAAGTCCAAAGTTAGTCTGTGGAAAATTCTTCTAATCATCAGATTTAAAGTTTAAGTGGAGGATTTGTTTTATAGTGATGCCTAGTCAAAATGAAAATTTCCTCCTTTCAAAAATATAGCCAATACAGCATATATAACTATAATAGAACCATGATATTTTTTATGTTAATTGTATAAAATAGAATTTAAAATAATTCTTATTTTTAGGACCCAAACCTCCTAGAAGTATAAATTTATAAACTGAGTTTGGCTGTGTATATCATCTCGTGTTTTAAGCATCCCATCTGCTATGGACTGAACTGTGTCCATCCCCCACTCTGCCCAACCCCAATTCATATGCTAAAGCCCTAACCCCCAATATAACTGTATCTGTAGATAGGGCCTTTAGGAGGTAATTACAGTTAAATGAGGTAGTAAAGGTGGGGCCCTAATCCGATTGAATTGGTGGCCTAATAAGAAGTAGAAGAGATCTCTCAATCTTTCTCTTTGTCCCCACACATCCCACATGCACTTAGAGGAAAAGCCATGAAAGGCTCTCACCAGAAACCAAACCTTGCTGGATCTTGATGTGGGACTTCCAGCCTCCAGAATTGTGGGATATAAATTTCTGTTGTTTAACCCACCTGCTCTGTGGTATTTGGTTATGGCAGCCTGAGCACATTAATAGACCATCTATCAATAATAAAAAACAAATCTTGATCAAATATGCTAGAGGAATGATTGAATTATCTTTTTGTTTTTTCTATTGAAAATGACATTACAAAAGCATATGCAGCCAAAAAATGGAAGAAAAAAGTATCATATATGCATCGCATATTTAATTAATAAAACATGTTAGAATGGTTTTGGATTTTGTGATGTTTGTAGCATCTTTCACCTTTTTAAAATTTATAAATTGGTGCAATTTCTCTTATCATTCTAAATATTCACTTGTACTTAATTTTAAATTTATAGTTTTATGTTCTCTTTCTTAAATAGCACCCCCTGCAAACAAATAAACAAAAACCATCTGTGTAAGCTTCAGGCCTACAAAATCTGGATCCACCATTGCCCACTATAATAAGATTTAAATCAATGTTTCTATGCCTGTGGCCTCCTTTAGATTGTGAATATTTCCAAAATAGGAACTGGGTTTTCACCTTTGCTTTTCTAGTACCTGGAAGAATGCTGGTAGTAGTCACGTAATAAATAATTGTTGGTTGAACTAATCAACCAACAAATGAGTAGAAAGACTAGAAGATATATGTTATAATAATTAGTTAAGGAAGTGAGTGGTCTGGAAGATTAGCTTGAAGGATTTGAGAGAATGAATATGGAGGCAAGAGGGAAATAGTCAAAGTGCCCAAAGTTACCTTGTATATATGATGATTAATTTTCCAACCTAAGGTCATTCCAAGAATAAAAAAGGGCTGCCCACTAACAGGAGTCTTAACAAAAACCAATCCTCTAGTTTCAAAATGGGGGTAACAGAGATCTACTCTATTGCCCAAATATCTCTGCAGATCCTGCCTTATTCCTCCCTACTATTCACTCACTAGCTGTGTGACCTTGGGCCAACCAAGCAACATCTCTGAGACAGTTTCCTATTCTATAAATGCAGATAAATATGTCACAAGTTTGTTGTAAATGTTAATGAAACAAGGCCCATGAAAGCATCTAGCATAGTACCTGGCATATAGTAGGTGTTCAGTAAATGTTAGTTTCCTTTTTTTTTTTTCTTCTTTTCAGTGAGGTCTGTTAATCCCCTTTAACGATGTAGAGTCTCCTCATCTTCCAAAGCCCTCATCCTCCTGTTGTACTCCTCTAAGAAGAAATTGGTCCCTTCATCACCTTGGAAGAAACTCTATCTCCTTAATCTCCTTAGAGGGATCCTCATCCTTCTTTGGAATTTTTTCCAGGTTACAAAAAAAAGTGTTAAAGTTTTCAAGGTCAGTGTATAATCTAGCAGGAAATGTAGGTACTTTTCACATTAATATTAAAAGAACAAGATGTGTAGTTATAATTTGTACGGACATTTTGTTACCTTGGCATGTGCTTAGAACAGAAGCAAGAAAGTAGCAATTAACTGATGTAGTTTTAACTAATTCCTCTGGTTTTATTAAATGGTACGATTTGAAGAGTTATTAGGCATAAAGCATCTGATAAATACCTGGGTCTATCCCTTACTATGTTTCTAGTGGGGCTAGGCAGAGATGCTAGCTCCATAATTACTGTCAGTAAGCCTCATTTCAGGTCTACTTTCTGGAGGTCCACAGTGAGAAGTAACCAAGAAATATTATCCAAAAAGAGGGAATTGCTGGCTGCAAAGGTCAGAGACAGCATGATGCAGCCAAATGCTTTTGGGTCCATTAAGCCAGCACAGCTGCCACATGGACTGCTAATTCTATTCAGGAGTGGGCAAAATTCAGGTTGGAAAATTGTTTCATGTGGTGTGCATTTCTGTGGATTGGAACAAAAGAAGATTAGAATGGGCAATAGGGTCTCATGCAGTAACCAGTTAAGAACTGAAGGTGAAAGCAAATGAGAGGAGGTTGCTGCCCCCATCACAGTACTCTTTTGGTGCTGCAGCAGTTAGTAGCCCCCTTTCCCAGGTGCAGAGGGAAGGGTTTGGAGGCTCTTTATCTCTGTTGCTTCCATTCCATCAACAGTTTGGGATTGCCATCAGTTGTAGGTGTTTGTTGTGAAATACGAGGGCTATCCGGAAAAAGAAACATCCAGCCATTGTCAATATAACATTGTCATATTACATGGCTGGATACTTTCCAGACAGCCCTCATACTTCTTGGTTTATAAAAACTCAAAAAATTGCAGACAGATAGAATGTAATTTCCAGAAATTGACGTCTTTCTTCTTTTTAGATGCAAATTATCTATGTCTGGTTAAATCTTTTTTCTTTCCCCTCATTTTAGAGAACAGGTGATTTTGTATCTTGTCCAGGAGTAACCCCCTACCTTGGACTCTAGATTTCACCTCCTCTGGAACCTTGAATTCTTGATGATTTTCTTTCCTTTCTCACTTCATTACATACTTCTCCTCAGTTAACAGACCTGCACAGGTCATATTCCTTAAACAAATACCTTCTCTTGAACCTGTTGCCCCTTGGCATACTGTTTGGGAAAATAAAAGGAAAAGCTTCTTTGCTGTTCCCCCTTAAAGTGCTATCTCCCAATTTTCTGCCACTTTCTTTAAAGTAACATTAGAACTAAAAATTGAGGTGTGAGTAGCTTTGTGGGGAAGCCTTCCCTCCTCCATCAGGCACTATGAGTCTCACCTTCACTGGGTTCTCACAGCACTGTGTTCAGACTGCTATCATGGTACTTAACAGCTAGAACTGTAATTATCTGCTTACACTGTTATTTACCTCTTGGTATTTGTGTCACTTCTGCTAACCCATGGGTCCCTAAAAGGAAGCAGTGACCTTTATCTTGGTGTCTCCAGAAAAGAATATTTTATAATTGGTGCCCAATAAATATTGACTGGGAGAGAAGGGGGCTAGCAGCTATTGAACATGATCACATACTTGTTTTTCTGTGAGACAGGTGTGATTATGCTTACTTTACACAGGAGGAAATGGGAGTTTACAGATTTCAAGGAATTTGCCTAAAGTCATATAACTACAATAGTGCTCCTTTATCTGTGGGGGATATATTCCAAGACCCCCAGAGGATGCCTGAAACCACAGATAGTACCAAACTCTATATATACTGTGTTTTTTCCTACATATATGTATCCATGATAAAGTTTATAAATTAGGCACAGTAACATACTAATGACAGTAACTAAAATAAAATTGAGCAAGAACAATATATTATAATAAAAGTTATGGGCATGTGGTATGATTAAGTAAAATACAGGTGACTTGAACACAAGCACTGTGATACCGCAACAATCAACCTGAGATGACTATTAAGTGACTAACAGGTGCAAAGTGTCTACAGTGTGGATCCTCTGGACAAAGGGAAGATTCATGTCCTGGGCAGGATGGACAGGGTTGGTGTGAGATTTCAACATGCTCCTCAGGATGGTGCACGATTGGAAACCTATGAATTTTTTATGATAGCAAAAAACATGGAACTGTCCTGAAAGTCCAAGAGTGATGGGGTGAGAGGTTGATAGCAGGGTTGGGGAAAGTGGTGAACACGAAACAGTAATCGAGGAGAATGGGAGAAGAAGCTGACCAGACCTAGGTGATAAGATAATGAAGAAGCCTGGAAAATGCACCTGAAGTTGGAAACCATAGATGAAGGCAAGCATCCTTATACATATTTCTTTCCTCACTTAAGAGTCTTTCTTATGCAACATACTTCTTGAAAGAGTTGGCCTTGCCTATTGCAGCCATTTTCATTACCTTCCGTTCACCACTCAACCAACTACTGTCTGGCCTCCGATCCTTTCACTGTATTGATTTACCTCTCATCAAGGTTAGCAACAGTCTCTGTTTTACCAAATCTAAATTCATACTTGTAAGTTCTTAGCTTATTGGACTTTTCAGCTGCATTTGACACATTTCAGAATTCTCTCCATTTTTTAAACTTTCAACTTCTGGTTTCAGTGATCATACTCTGGTTTTCTTCCTGTAAGTATTAGCTAATACTTACTGTGTCTTTATCAGGCACTATTCTAAAGGCTTTACAAGTATTACATGTGCATTTAATCCTCAAATAATTGAGGCTTAGAGAGGTGAAGTAACTTGCCCAAAGTTGCACAGTTGGTAAGTGGCAGAGCTTGGAGGATAGAAAACCACACAGACTGGGTCCAGAGTCTATGATTTTAATGACTGTGTTATACTACTTATCCTTAACATACTCATTCAGTCTCCTTTATGAGCTCATTCTTGCTGGTCCCTTAAAACAGAAATTCTCCAAGATTCTCCTCATTGGCCCTATGGTTTCTTACTTACACACTCTCCACGTACAATCTGATGTACTCCCATGGTTTTAACTATATGCTCTCAATACTCAGATCTACATTTAGTCTCATGATTTACCCCCTGAACTTCAGATTCTTATATCCAACTACATCTTGATTGGATGCACTTGAATGTTCCATTGGCTTCTAGTCGTCTGTGTAAAAAAAAAAAAAGGGTTCTTATAGTGATCCTCCTATTGTGTTTGTCATATAGGAACATCATCCATTCATCCAAACCAGAACACATGGTGGCACTGTAGATTTCTCTTTCTCTTTTACCCTCCAGAATCCAACTAATCACCAAGTTGTACTAATTCTGTCTCCTAAAAATTTCTTAAATCTTTTCTTTGTCCCCATCTTTACTTCAAGTTCTCTTCATCACTTGTCTAGTGTATTGTAACATTCTCTGGCCTCTCTTAAATCTATCCTGAGTCATCTCATCAAACACAGATCTGACCATGTCGCTGCCCTTTGATGACTTAACACTGCCAACAGGTACATTCTCAGTTCTTTAGCATAACACGTACAACTTTATGTGGTTAAAAGCATGTGCTCTGGAGTTATACTGCCTGGTTTGAATCTCAGCACTAGCAGTGTACAACTTTGGGCAAGTTACCCAATCTGTTTTAGTTTTCATACTTGTTTTATAATTGTGAGGATTACATGAGCTATGTCTGCTTGGCATATAATAAGTGCTCAATAATTGTTAGTTAGCTATTGTCAATATTATGTATCTAGTCTCATGTCCTCCCATTACTGCCTCCCATTACTAGCACAAGTTTATGTGCTAGTAATACTGCATTGTTTATAATTCCCTAAAGGTGTCATGCTGTTTCATGGCTGCGTGTCTTTCTTTTGCTGTTTCTTCAGCTTCTTATGCTTTTACACATTTATATGCCTAATTAATAATTCAGTTCAGTCCTTGGCTCAGGCATCATCTTCAGGATACCTTCCCTGACCCCCATGCTCCTGCCCCAGTCAGACTAATTAGTTCTTCTGTGACTTTATAGATTCTGTGCACGCCTCTAACTTAGCACTTAACGCAGCCAATTGAAGTTGTCTATGTTTGTCTCCTCTCCTGGGCTGTAAACTCTCCGAGCAAAGGGACATGTCTTTTAATTCTTTGTACCCTCAGCACTGAGCATCATGCCCAGCATAGAGTAGGTGCTTAATAAATCCTGGTTGAACTAAATTGCTTCTCTTTTCACTGAATAACTAGTTGGGTATCCACAGTATTTGTGGCTCACTTGATCAGGAAAAGAATGTCTGTTTTTCTTTTACCAAGCTGGTTTTCCCATTTAGTAAATCCCACCACCATCTTCCTAAATGTTCCAGTAGAAAAGCTGACTCGTCTGTTTCCCTTACTCTCCACATTTAATTAATTAGCATATCACATCAATTCTATCCCCCAAATATGTCATTCTTTCCATGTTCTCTGCTACCACCATCATCTCTCAACTGGCATTGGCCTCTGAACTGGTCTCTATACTTCTATTCTTGCCACTCCTCCTTCATTCCACACAACAGCCAGAGTAGTTTTAAAGTATATATCAAATCATGGTACGGCTCCTGGTTAAAAGCCTTCATTGTCTTCCTACTCTATTAAGAATGAAATCCAACTTCTTATGATGGCCTGTAGGGCCTTGCAGGGTCTGGTCCTTACCTATGCCATCTCATATCCCTTGCTCTTTATTCACTGTTGCTAGTCACAGTAGCCTTCTTTCAGTACTCAGAGCACATCAAGCTCTTCCTCACTTCTTGCACATGGTTGCTTACTGCCTGGGACACTTGCTGTCTAGTTGTTGTTGTTGTTCTTTTTAACCTCACTGGTTTTTTTCTCACCCTTCAAGTGTTAGCCTTAAATATCACATCTTCAGAGAGGCTTTTCCTAGAGGCCCAATCTAAATTCTTTTGTTAGTGTCTATCTCTGTATGCTCCATGCTTCCATCATGGTACTTACTACAGTTTGTAATTATGTTCACTTAATTTTTACTGGTTCGTAGTCTGTCTTTTGCACTGGATTGCACATTCTATGATGCAAGGATCACATCTACAATGTTTACATTGTAGATCCAGCACCTGGCACTGTGTCTGGTACATTATTAACATTTAATAAATATTCCTTGAATGACTAAATGACTTCCTAAGTCAATCATTCAATCAATAGAGCAAGGGGCCTATATGAACTTTCTTTTTGGTGTCTTAGGTAAGAAAAACTTTACAACTTCAGCTAGCAATTTAATTGCGGAGATGAATCATCTTCTTCACTCCAGCTGAGAAGTATCGTAGGAGAACTTAATCAAGAAAAAAAAAACGATATACTTAAAAAAATCTGGTTCTTAGGCCCTTTATGCTTGTGAGTGACTCAGGAATGATGACTACAATTATTACAAACCAGTGATTCGCAATTCTGCTTCCCCCCAGGGGATACTTGGCAATATCTGGGTAAATTCTTGGTTGTCAAAACTGGATGAGGCACAAGGAGTGTGCTACTGGCATCTAGTGAGTAGAGGGCAGAGATGCTGTTCAGCATCCTATAAAGCACAGGATAGTCCCCGCCACAACAAAAAAATTATACCACCAGAAAAGTCAATAGTGCTGAGGCTAAAAACCCAAAAGAGAAACAAGACTCCCATCTACTATGTAAAATATAACAGACTATCCAAATATAGGTGTTAGTGTTCTAGAGGATTTGTAAAACTCAATAATTGAAGCATTAATAAGCTTTCTTGTTTCCTAAGATTTATTTTTGCTCTTTAGAAGTTTCTGTTTGTTTGTTTTAAACAAAGAGTCCATTGATGGGCTTTAGGAAATTGCTGAATACTCTGCAACTGTATCCAAAATTGTATAATTGTAAGCATTTATCTGGGAGGAGGGGCCATGAGATTGTCAAAGAGTCCATGACCACCCAAAAGATTAAAAAGTCACTGGTATGGAGAGACATTTGTTGTCTGGATTGTACTTTAAAAAGTCATGTTTTGTGGGATGACTGTTCTGCAAGATGTTTAGAAATATGTATCTTGGAAGGATGTTCTTTAGAGCTGTCTTAGAAGCCAGGCAGTGTGGTAGAAGCTCAGCTTGATTTCTTCCTAGTTGCGTGGGATGTTAGAATACCAGATGAGGTAACTTAGTAGCCCTACTAAAGTATTAGGCACACAGCAGGTGCTCAACAAATGTTAGTTTTCTTCCTTCTCATAGGGCATTGTGAAGATTTAATAAAATAATGCTTTCAGAAATAAGTGAAATAATGCACATGGCACATTGTCTGGCCAGTAGTACATGTTTAATAAATGTTTATTTTTTTCTCTCATGCATTCTTTATACTAAGACCAAGGATCTTATCACTGAAAGTAGGGAAAAGAGGATAAGCTCAGAAATCTGAAAAATCTGAGTTTTAGTCTGGGCTCTGCTATTTTACTGGATCTGCTGTTTTAATCCTGGCCAAGTTATTTTCTGAGTCTTACTTTTCTCATAGGTAAATGGGGGTAATGCCTGCCAGGGTTGCTAAGAAACATAAATGAGATTAATACATATAAATGACATAGCATATAGACCTTCTTACATGGGGTATAAATGGTCCTTAATGTTCTTTCCTCATTCAAACAGTTCTAAAATCCTACCTCTATGAAGATTTCTGTACAAATGCTGCATGCCTGGTACTATGACCTTATCTAAATATGAAACTTAAACATCAAATTTCTAGTATTTGTCTTCACATCTGTTCATATAAAATGATAATATCTCATTTAGCTGTGCTTTCGGGGTATAGTTCTGTCAGGTCTCAGTGTCAGCAAGGGCGATTAGACTAAACTCACTTAATACCCAATACAGTAGCACTATGTACAGTTTTTTAAATTTATTGGGCATTAGGCACTTATTGGGTACGAAAACCTCAGCACTAGGGACTAAGAAGAAACAGAATCCTGGTTGTAAGGAGTTTTACCAAGATTTCTGACATTCACAATAATATCTAAAATTTCATTTATATTATTTAAATATATATATTTTTAGTTATGTGTTATTTATATATTCTAGCTACTGTTCTAAGCATTTTATCTAGACCAATATATTTTATCCTTATAGTAACCCGCATTTTATAGGTGAGGAAACTGAGGCACAGACTGATTAAATAATTTGCTAAACTTGCTAATATGCATTGTTATTATGACCACTCCCTGAAGCTGGTCAATTACAGTAGGTATGTCTGATAAATATATTTATTAATTTGTCTCATAGTAATTTCAAAAATTTCTTTGCATTTTTAAAGAAGTCATACATTTGTGGTAAAAACTTTGAAAGGTAACCAAAAAGTATACAATGAAAAGTAAATTGTGACTTTTAGATTCTGGTAATGACAAATAGCTTTTATCAGACTAACCATAATGATGAATTGAAAGTACTGGAGAGCATCCTAAAACAGGCAGAAACTAGAGGGAATTCAACACTTGAAAGAAGGGAACGACAGTGGGTGTTATAGTTACGTATACATTCTGTAGAGTGTGGTAGAGCTCAAGCAAGAATCTGCAGGCTTATTAGCCTGAGAATTCAGAGCACAGAGTTCAGAGTTGCCAGAGCCTCATAATATAAGATCCACGACCTCCAGGTTTAAATACAAATTCACTCATCATACCAAGAATCGGGAACATCTAAACTTGAATGAGAAAAGACAATAAACTGATGTTAACACCAAGATGATACACACGAGGGCCGTCCAGAAGGTATCCAGCCATGTAATATGAAAAATAGAGCATTTATTGGCTGGATTTTTTTCCAGACAGCCCTCACATATTAGAATTATCTGACAAAGATTTTAAGTCAGCCATCATAAAAATGTTTCAAGAAGCAATTACAAGCATGTTGTAAACAAATAAAAATTTAGAAATTATAAACAAAGAAATAGAAAACATAAAGAATGGAAATTTTAGAAGTGAAAAGTACAATAACCAAAACAACCCCTAAAAACTGAAAACCAAAAACCAAACAAAGCTTACTGGATGGGCTTAATAGAAGAATGGAGATGACAGAGAAAAAAAATTATACTACCAGAAAAGTTAAATTCTTTCATATTAATTAAAAAAATTTATTTATATTTTTAAATAAGTCATACATACATGGTAAAAACTTTAAAAGGTAACCAAAAGATATCCAATGAAAAGTAAATTGTGACTTCTAGATTCTGGTAATAACAGAATAACTTCTATCAGACTAATCATCATGATAAATTGATGGTTACCATCAGTAAAACAAAAACAAAACAAAACAAAATAAAAAAACCCAAAAGAAAAACACTAATAAATATTTTTAAAGAAAGAACCAGTAAATTTGAAAATAGAACAATAAAAATTGCCCAATCAGAACAAGAAAAACAGAAAGGCTCAAAAATAACAAACCAAGATTTGGGGTCCCATGGGACAAGAATGAACGATCAAACATTTATTTCATCAGAGTCCCAGAAAGAGAAGATAAAAAGGTGGCATTTAAAAAATATTCAAAGAAATAATGACTGAAACTTCTCCAAATTTGATGAAACACATAATATTACATATTCAAGAACCTGAATTAATCCAAAACAGAACACAAAGAAATCCACTCCAAGTCACACCATAATCAAATATCTAAAAATAAAGACAAAAAAAAAAGGAAACAAAATAAAACCCTTAAAATCATGTAGGGAGAAGTAATGCATCATTTTACATTTGCATCTATGAGTATATATATATGCTGCCAAAGCGAGCACTGCATCTACAAGTATATGGGAACAATGATTCAAATGACAATGGAATTCTCATCATAAACCATGGAGGCTAGAAGGTAAAAGCACATTTTTAAAGTGCTAAGATAGAATAAGTACCAACCCAGAATTCTACAGCCAACAAAATATCTTCATCAGTGAAAGAGAAATCAAGAAGGAAAAAGAAATCAAGGCAGAAGGAAAACAGAGAATTTGTTTTCTTCGGATCTGTCCAAAAAAGAATGGCCAAAGGAATGCCTCCAAACAGAAAGGAAATGATAAAGGAAGAAATTTTAGAGCATCTAGGAAGGAAGAAAGAATAACAGAAAGGATAACAAAATAGGTAAATACAGAAGACTTTCCTATTCCTTTTGAAATTTAAAAGTTACATTAGATGGTTGATGTGAAAACTATAACACTTTGTGATGTGATTCTCAATGTATGTAGAGAAAAATTTTAAGATACTATATTAGAGAAGAAGGTAAAGGAACATAAGGGCAGGTACGGTTTCTATAGTTCACTCAAAGTGGCAAAATGTTAATACCAATAGACTGTGATAAATTATATATATTAATATATTATCAAATACACAAAGCAATCACAAAATCTATGCAAAGTGATGTACTCAACAATACTATAGATAAATAAAAAAATAAAATTCATAAATAAATGTCCAAGAAATCCATAGGAAGGCAGGAGGAAAAAAGGAAAAAAACGGAAAAAATAGATAAAAAGGCAGACTTGAGCTTTAACATATCAATAACTACATTAAAAGCAAATGGTCTAAACACACCAATTAAAAGACAGTGATTGGCAGAATTGATTAAAAATACAATTCAACTATATTTTATCTACAAGAAAGTCACTTCAAATATAATGATACAGAGAAACTGAAATAAAAATGATTGGAAAAGATATACTATGTAAACATTAATAAAAAGAAAATATGAGTAGCAGTTTCTTTTTTTATAACAATGTTTTTATTGTTAGATTTATTGGGGTGACATTGGTTATCAAGAGTTACATAGGTTCTAGGTGTACAATTCTACAGTGCATCGTCTATTTGTTGCATTATATGTTTACTACCCAGTGAGTTCTCCTTCCATCACTGTATATTTGGCTCCCCCTTCCTTCTCTCCCACCTGCTCCCCTTTCTCCCACCCACTTCCCTCTTCCCCCAAATAACTCTTAAAACTATTTATTGTATCCATGAGTTTTTTGTTTGTTTGTTTGTTTTTTTCTTTGTTGCTTTCAGTTTTATATTCCGCATATGAGTGAAGTCATACAGTTTTTTGTTTTTTCTGTCTGGCTTATTTCGCTAAGCATGATGATATCCAGGTCCATCCATTTTGTCACAAATGGCAGTATTTCATCTTTTCTTATAGCTGAGTAATATTCCATTGTGTATATGTACCACAGCTTCTTTATCCAGTCATCTGTCGCAGGGCACTTTGGTTGTTTCCATGTCTTGGCCACTGTAAACAGTGCTGCAATGAACATTGGGGTACATAAGTTTTTGCGATCTAAGGTTTTCAAGTTTTGGGGTAGATACCCAGAAAGGGGATTGCTGGGTCATATGGGAACTCCATTCCCAATTTTCTTAGGAACCTCCACACCGTCTTCCATAGCAGCTGTATGAATTTGCATTCCCACCAGCAGTGTGCGAGAGTTCCTTTTTCTCCACATTCTCTCCAGCACTTGTTATACTTTTTCTTGTTGATAATACCTATTCTGACAGGTGTGAGGTAGTATTGTGGTTTTGATTTGCATTTCCCTGATAGCTAATGAGGTTGAGCATTTTTTCATATGTCTGTTGGCCATTTGTATGTCTTTATGGGAGAAGTGTTTGTTTAGGTCCTCTGCCCACTTTTTCACTGGGTTGTTTTTTTTGTAGTTGTTAAGTCATATTAGTTCTTTGCATATTTTAGATATTAGACCCTTATCAGATGCATTGTTTGCAAATATTTTCTCCCATTCAGATAGCCGTCTTTTTGTTTTGTTGATGGTTTCTTTTGCAGAAGCTTTTTAGTTTGATATAGTCTCATTCATTTATTTTTGCTTTTACTTCCCTTGCCTTTGAGGTCAGGTTCATGAAATCTTCCTTCAGCCCTATGTCTATAAGTTTAGTACCAATGTTTTCTTCTATGATTTCAAGTCTTGTATGGAGGTCTTTAATCCATTGAGTTAATTTTAGTATATGGTGAGAGTTCAGAGCTCAGATTCATTCTTTTGCATGTGTTTTTCCAGTTTTCCCATCATCACCTACTGAAGAGGCTGTCTTTTCCCCACTGCATATTTTTTGCTTCTTTATCAAAAATTATTTGTCCGTATACTTGTGGATTTATCTCTGGGTTTTCAATTCTGTTCCATTGGTCGTTGTGTCTGTCTTTGTGCCAATACCAAGTTGTTCTGATTATTGATGCTTTGTAGTATAAATTGAAATCAGGGAGTGTGATCCTACCAACCTTACTCTTTTTATGTAGTACTGCCTTGGCAATTCAAGGTCTTTTGTGGTTCCATACAAATCTGATAATTTTTATATCTATTTTGTGAAAGTATGTTTGTGGGATTTTGATGGGAATTGCATTAAATCTGTAAATTGCTTTGGGTAATATGGCCATTTTAACAATGTTACATCTTCCTATCCATGAATATGAAATATCTTTCCATTTCTTTGTGTCCTCCTCAATTTCTTTCAAAAGTGTCTTATAGTTTTCTGTGCATAAGTCTGTCACATTCTTTGCTAATTCCCAGTGATTTCATTCTTTTTGCTGTGATAGCAAAAGGTATTAACTCTCTCATTTCTTTTTCTGAAGATTTGTTGTTTATACGTAGGAAAGCTGTTGATTTTTGAATGTTGATTGTTGTATCCTGCAACTTAACTGTATTCATTTATTGTTTCTAATAGCTTCCTGGTGGAGTTCTTGGAATTTTCTATATAAAGGATCATGTCATCTGCAAATACTGATAATTTGACCTCTTCTCTCCCAATTTGGATAACTTTTATTCCTTTCTCTTGCCTGATTGCTCTGGCTAGAACTTCCAATACTATATTGAATAGCAGTGGTGACAGGGAACATCCCTGTCTTGTTCCTGATTTTAGGAGAATTGGCTTCAGTTTTTCCACATTGAGTATGATATTAGCTGAGGGTTTGTCATATGTTGCCTTTATTATGTTGAGGTACTTTTCTTCTATACCCATTTTATTCAGTGTTTTGATCATAAATGGACATTGTATCTTGTTGAATGTTTTCTCTGCATCAATTGATATGATCATATAGTCTTTATCTTTTATTTTGTGTATGTGGTATACCACATTGAATAATTTGTGTATGTTGAACCATCCTTGTGCTCCTGGGATAAATCCCACTTCATCATGATGTATAATCTTTTTGATGTATTGTTGATGCAATATTTGCTAATATTTTGTTTAGGGTTTTTGCATCTGTGTTCATCAGAGATATTGGTCTATAGTTTTCTTTTTTTGTGTTGTCTTTACCAGGGTTTGGTATTAGAGTAATATTGGCTTCACAAAATGAGTTAGGATGTATTGCCTCATCTTCGATTTTTTGGATGAGTCTGAGGTGTTAATTCTTCTTTGAATGCTTGGTAAAATTCATTGGTGAAACCATCTGGTGAAGAGCTTTTGCCTCTAGGGAGGTTGCAGATAGTAATTTCTATTTCTTTACTATTGATTGGTCTATTTAGATTATCTAGTTATTCTTGGTTCAGACTAGGTAGGCTATAGGTTTCTAGGAACTTGTCCATTTCTTCTAGGTTGTTAAATTTGGTGGCATAAAGCCCTTCATAATATTTTTTTATGATCCTTTGTATTTCTGTGGTATCAGTGGTTGTTTCTCCCCTTTCATTTCAATTTTGGGTATTTGTGTCCTTTCTTTTCATCCTTTGGTAAGCCTAGCCAGGGATTTGTCAATTTTATGGGTTTTTTTCAAAGAACCAACTTTTTGTTGCATTAATTTTTGCTATTGTCTTTCTGCTCTCAATTTCATTTAGCTCTAATTTTTATTATTTCTTTTCTTCTGTTGACTTTGGGTTTTTTCCTGTTCTTTTTCTAGTTCTTTAAGATGAGACATTAGAATGTTTACTTGTGATTTTTCTTGTTTCTTAAGGTAGGCCTGTGATGATATAACTTTCTCTTATTACTGCTTTTGCTGTGTTTCAATAATTTTGATACATTGTATTTTCATTGTTGTTAGTTTCTATGTATTTTTAATCTCTTCTTTTCTCTTCTTTGACCAAGTCATTTTTTAATAACATTGTTTAATCTCCATGTATATGTGATTTTTTTCTGCATTCTTTTTGCAGTTGATTTCCAATTTCAAAGCTTTGTGGTCTGAGAATACACTTGGTATGATTTCAATCTTCTTGAATTCGCTGAGGCTACTTTTGTGTCCCAGCATATGGTCTATTCTTGAGAATGTTCCATGTGCACTAGAAAAGAAGGCATAGTCTCTTTTTGCTGGATGAAGTGTCCTGTACATGTCAATTATGTCCAGGTGCAGTAATGTGTCATTTAGAGCTGATATTTCCTTATTTATTTTCTATTTGGATTATCTGTCCATGGCTGTTAAGGGGGTGTTTAGGTCTCCTACAATGATTGTGATTTTGTCAATTTCTCCTTTCAGATCTGTTAGTAGTTGCTTTATATATTTTGGTATTTTCTGATTGGGAGCATATATATTAATTAGTGTCAAGTCTTCTTGTTGTTGTTTTGTGGCTTTTATCACTATGTAATGTCCATCTTTGTCTTTTGTTATCTTTTTTAACCTGAAGTTTGTGTCATCAGATACCTGTATGGCAATTCCTGCTTTTCTTTGGTTACCATGTATTGTTTCCCATCCTTTCACTCTGAGTCTGTGTTGGTCCTTATGGCTGAGGTGTGTCTCTTGGAGACAGCATATGGATGGATTTTGTTTTTTAATTCAGTCTGCTACTCTGTGTCTTTTTATTGGTGAGTTCAGGCCATTAACATTTAGAGTGATGTTTGATATATGAGGATTTCCTATGACCATTACTTCCTTTTTTAATTTATTTTTTAAAATTTTTGTTTCTTTTTTGTTGTCCCAACTCTATTCCATTTATTCTGATGTTTTGTTTCAGGTCGAAGACCCTACTTCAGTATTTCTTGAAATGCCAGTTTCATGCTGGCGAATTCCCTCAGCTTCTGTGTCTGAGAAGATCTTTATTTCTCCTTCATATCTGATGGATAATTTTGCTGGATAATTTATTCTTAGCTGGAAGTTTCTCTCTTTTAATATTTTTAATATTTGATTCCACTCCCTCCTGGCTTGTAGAGTTTCTGCTGAGAAGTCTGATGCCAGCCTGATGGGTTTTCCTCTAAAGGTTATAGTTGTTTTTTCCCTAGTTGCCTTGAGAATTGTCTTTGGATTTTGACATCTTTAGTACTATGTATCTTGGAGATCTGCTAGGGTCCAGGTATCTGGGGGACCTATTTTTTTCTTGAATTTGGGGTTCCAGATCTTTTCATAGGTTTGGAAAGTTCTCATCTACTATTTGAGTATGTTCTCTGTGGAGTTCTCTGCTCCTCCTTCCAATCCTATTATTCTGATGGAGTCAGATAGTTCTTGCAGGGTTCTTTCAATCTTTTTCGTACTATATTCCCTATCTTCATCTTTCTGAGATGTTTTCATGTTCTGATCTTCAATATCACTAATTCTTTCCTCCATCTGGTTGGCCTTGTTTCCTATGGCAGTTATGTCATTTCTCACTTCTTTTATTGTATTATTTATCTCTTAAATTTCCATCTCATTCTTTCTTATAGTTTGAATTCCTTTGTTAAACTGTTCCTTTTGTTCATGGATTTCCTTTCTGAGATCATTCATCTCAGCTATGGTGTTTTGTCAGTATGAGTAGCAGTTTCTTTAAAAGGTAAACCTATACTTACCATATGATCCAGCAATCGCATTCCTGGGCATTGGTTTCAGAGATATGAAAACCCACATCCATACAAAAACTGTACATGAATGTTTAATTTTAATAGCCCCATATTGGAAAATACCCAACTGTTCTTCAATGGATAAATGGTTAAACAAACTGTGGCACAACTATGCCGTGGGCTACTATTCAGCAACAAAAAATGAATGAACTATTGATACATGGAACAACTTGGATAGATCTCTAGGGAATTATCTGAGTGAAAAAGATTGTAAAAGGTCAAAACTTCCTTATTCAAGTTATATCACATTCTCTGAATGAAAAAACATAAATTATAGACATGAAGAACAAATTAGTGCCTTCTAGAAATTAGAGATGAGGTAGGGGAAGAGAAGAATGCAGGTGTGATTATAAAAGAGTAGCACAAGAGAGGTTTTTGTGGTGACAGAACATTTCTGTATCCTAATTATGGTAGTGGTTACATCAATTGTATATGACAAAAAATGCATAGGATTAAATATACACACAGTGCATGTAAAATTGGTGATATCTGAATAAGGTCTGTGGATTGTACCAATGTTGATTTCTTGGTTTTGATATTGCATTATAATTATATAACATGTTAGCATTGTGAGAAACTGGGTGAATTGTACATGAAACCTCTTTGTACATTTTTGAAATTGTCTTTGGATCTATGAAAATCATTTCAAAATGAAGTTTATAAAAAAAATTGTTGGATGGGATTAATAGCAGATTAATACTAAAGAAGAAAGAATTAGTAAACTTGAAGGTAGATAAAAGGAAATGAAGTAAATTGAAGCATAGAGGAAAAGAATATTGGAAAAAAAACGATGAGAGCTTTAGTGACTTGTAGGACAGGGTTAATCCATCTAATATATGTAAATCCCAAAAAGACAGGAAAGAGAAAAATAGGGCAAAAATGAATGTGAAGAAATTGTAGCTGATAATTTTTCAAATTTCAATAAAAACTGCAACTCATAGATACAGGAACTCAGGGAATCCCAAGCAGGATAAATACAAACAAAAGTACACTGAGGTATATCACGGTCAAAATTCTGAAAACCAAACATAAATTTATAAAGGCAGCCAGAGGAAAAACAAAAACATTATATATAGTGAAACAATGATTAAAAACAAGACTGACTTTCCATCAGAAATTATGGAGGCCAGAAGAAGATAAGAAAAGTCAAACTAGAATTTTATATCTAACAAAAATGTTCAAAAATATAAGTGGAAAAAAATTGAAAGCAGGTAAGTAAAGGGCTTCTGCTTCTGGCTGTGAGGGGAAAGAGAATGTACAATTATTTTCTCTTAAGAAAGAACTGAAAAATTGACAAAATGTAAGAAACACATTTTCAGACATTGGACAATATGCAACACAAGATAGTGATCTAAGAGAAAAGAAATACAAATATGATGAGTGCTATCATCACCCCAGCTTTCTGTCTGGAGGTAATCCCTGGACTATGGTGCAGGAATGAGGGGGAATTGAAACAGCCTGTTGATTGCTGAGCAGAGGAGACTGACTGAAATTCAGAAAGGTCAAGGTAGTTGGAAATTGTGGGCTGGAGCTAAGCCAAAAAAAGAGTGCTAGAAATATGCATAGAGGTCCCTTTGAGTTTAGAGGTCCCCTTGAGTTTTTGATGAATACCAATCTGAACATGTGTAGGGTAAAACTTCACAAAGATAGTCTAGAAAAACTTCCAGGGAAACAATTACTGAGGAGTTGTAAGATGATTTGTTCCTAGAGTTCACACAGGGCCAAAGTGGAGAGACCTCACTGAATATATGGAACATCAGTAGGGACTTCACAGGGGCAGTGCTTTCAATATGGGCTAAATTAGACCAAGAGTATAGACTATTAACACCTATTCTAAATGAGCTTAAAAACAAACCTTAAGAAGGTCAAACTGATCCAATAATAAGTTATCTATCAGAAAAAGTACAATCCTCTCTAAATTAATACAAAGAAATCCAGCACTCAACAATGTAAAATTCACAATGTTGGATATCCAATTAAAAAAATTACTAAACATACAAGGAAGCAGGAAAATGTGATCTATAGCCTAGAGAAAAATCAATCAACAGAAACAGATTCAGAAATGACAGAGATAATAGAATTAATAGACAAAGGACCTTAAAACAACTATTATAAATATGTTCAATATGTTCAAGAATGTAAAGAAAATATGAACACAATGATCAGAGAAATGGAAGATTTTTATCCTGGTTATCTTTTTTAAAAATAATTTATTTTATTGAAGGATATTTTTAAAAATAGAAATTCTCAATATGAAAAATATAATATTTGAAAGGAAAATCTCACTGAATGACATTTATAGCAATTAAAAACTACAGAAGAAAAGATCAATAAACTTTAAGGTAAAGCAATAGAGACTCTCCAAAATGAATTACAGAGAGAAATAAATGACAATTTTTTAAGTGTTGCAGTGACATACAGGACAATAAAACTGGTCTAACATGTGTTTAACTGAGATTAGAAATAGAGAAATAAAATGATGGAAAGAAATAATAGCCGAAAAATTTCCAAATTAGATAGAAACAGTAAACCCTCATCTCCTAAGAAGCTCAATAAACCCCAAACAGGATAAATACTAAGAAAACCACACCAGGACAAACTATAATCAAGCAGCTGAAAATCAGTCAGAAAGAGAAAAGTGAAAAGCAGCCAGAAAAGAAAGGGCAACCTTTATAAAATGGAACAAAGATAAAATAGTTAACATATTTCTCATGAGGAAATATGCAAGAAAGAAAACATGGAATAATCTTTAAAGTTCTGAAAAAAAAATTATCAACCCCTATACCCAGTGAAAATATCCTTCAAACGTGAAGACAAAAAAGACTTTTCAAACAAAAGCTGAATTTTTGCAAGCAGACCTACATTATAAGAAAAATTAACAAAAGTTCTTTAGGCAGAGAATGTAAATTTACCATATGGAAATCTGGATCTGCACAAGGTATTGGAAAAGGCTGGAAAAAGTAAATATATGGATATTTGTAAAAGATATTTTCTTACTCATCTTTTCATTTTTTTAAAATGATAATTTAGGGCCATGTTGGGAGTAGCAGGTCCAGTGGTGGCTGTATATGTGCTAACTGCAAAGAAGTGCCACTGAAGGCCATGGAGGAACGAGGTAGGCTATTCGCCTGTTGGCAGATTAAGTGGAGCAATATAGTCCAGCCAAAAGATGGCAGAGCCCAGCTGGGAATATAGGGAGTGTGGGCCAGAGCTATTTATAGCTGGTACAATCTAGCCTGAGCATTGCATCTCTTGACTGGTACCAGTAGCTGTCTAGCCTACCTGCACCCCGTGCTGGTGCCTATACAGCAGGTGCCCCTAGTATGAGACCTCTTATCTGGTTAAGCTCTAGTTCTTCTCTTCCTTTAAGTTTCTTAGTTTTTTCCTCTGAAGTACTATCACTATGACCTGCGCCTAGATTCCCTAAGTACATTAGGGACATGGAAAAGTTATCCTCAGTAATACTTAATTTAATCTCCGTAACTTTATTAGTTTTGAAATCCCAGAATTTTACTTCCACTAGATAGAAACACAAGAATGGATTGTTGACTTAATAAAGGGAGATTAGAAGACTTGCTTTCTCAAACCAGAGCTGCAACATCTATGTTTAATGAAGCTGAAAAAGATGAAACTGAAATATCAGTGAGGGCTCTGACTAATAAAGGAAGACATTTACTTCAAAGACATAGGGTGAAATTGTAAATAAGGAACAAAAGTATGATCAAAATTATCTTTTTATATATCATTAATTTACCTTATAATGTCTTATGCACAGAATATTTTCATAGTTTCAAAATAAACTGCTATTTAAGTGGTGACATCATTTTCAGACCATTCATTCACAGTTAAAGGGAAATTGAATATTTTAAGTGTAGACGTGATAAGCTTATCAAAACCCAAAAATTATTAGAGCTTTTTAAGCTAGAAACAAAAAAAGTCACTGAAGCATTGTATACATAAGTTATTGCACTGCATAGGCTGGAGAAATGTACATAATAGCTTAGAGACCAATAAAGCCTTGGACGGTAGACATTGCTCAATGTCTACTGGATGAAAAGTTAGTAAAATAATTCACAGTATTGCCTTTTTTCAATGGCTCAGTAACTTGTTTATTTAGACATTTAGCTCTAAATGTGAAGACTTAGTTGTTATTTTATTTACAGAATTGTACTTGCACTTTACAAACAGACAAGTCTACAAATGTGGCTGGATTTGCTGTTTTGCTTGTAGTCATGTGGTATCAGCACTAACTAATCTTTGAAGATTTTTTTTTACGTGAATGGTTGGCAACAAACACAAGTGGTACTAAAATATTTAAAGTGCTGAATAACTTGTTTGAATTTCATGATTTATCCTGGAACAATTTTGTTTATATTTGCATAGAGGTGCAAAAGCAGTGGTGGGTAAAAGTGCTGGCACCATGGTACAAATTAAGGCAATAGCACCAAAGTACAGCAGCAGACATTTTATTCTTTACTTTCATGTACTCACAGTGTGTGTGTGTGTGTGTGTGTGTGTGTGTGTGTGTGTGTCCAATTTTACGTAATAATGTCCTTGGTGAAGCACTAAAATGATTAAATTATGATCCTGGATTTAACAGTGTGTGTCAAAATAGGAGATATGCAGAAGGTGCTTCTGTTATAAACTATATTATGGTGATTGTCTGGACGAAAAGCACATCTGTGATTAAGATGTGGCTTAACTAGCCAGTTTTCATACAATACCATTTTTGCTTGAAAGAACAACTGATGGGAAAACTATGAATAAATACTTGGGTATTTGGCAGATGGTTTTTCAAAAATGAAGTGAGCCTATCACTTTAGGGTAAACAAATGACATTATTTGTTGCCAATGATAATTCTCATATTTTTGAGTGAAAATTACAATTTTGAAAAACTTCATTATGCTACTATAAACTTGACAGCTTCCCAAAACTTAAGCTTTGTCCCAATGCGATCAATGGTGATATCAGTAATGTAATTTATTGATATTGCATAAAATATTTCAATATTTGTAATATTTGTATAACTCAGTGGACCAATATTTTCCAAATAATCCATATGTATAAGATGGGTCAAATATCCATTCAAAGTACAAGGTAACTAAATTTTAATATAACAGTATATTAAAAGTTCATTGATATGGTTTTAGATTCCACCAGCATAAACCTTTAAGAAACTACCATTTGTAGAATTTTTGTATAGTATTCAAGAAGAATATCCATAATTATCATCGAAGGTTATTAAAATGCTTCTCCCTTTTCCAACTACATATCGATGTGAGGCTGAATTCTCTTCATATACTTTAACAGAAACAACATCAAAACACACTGAGTGTAGAAGCATGTATGAGAAGTCAACTGTCATCTATTATGACAGATGTTACAGATGTGCACAAATATATAGCAATGCCATTTTTCTCATGAAATTTCTTGTTGTCTTGGAAAATACAGTTATTCTTTACCACAACATGTTATTCATGCTAACATGTACTGGACTTATTATTCTTATTTTAAATGAATTAATAATTTTTTAAAAGTTAAAAAATAGAATTTACTGTTTAAAGTAAGTCAGTAACATATGCAAAGGTAAAATATATGACTACCATAGCACAGAGGAAGAAAAAGAGAAAAGTGGAAGAATATTGTCATAAGGGTGCTATATTATCATGAAGTAATATAATACTATTTGAAGACAGGCTATGATAAGATAAAAATGCATACTGTAAACTCCAGAGCAACCACAAAAAATTTCAAAACAGTTATAGCTAATAAGCAAATAATGGAGATAAATGAAATCCTAAAAAATTTATTTAATTCAAAAAGGGCAGGGAAGTAGAAAGGAACAAAGAACAGATGGGACAAAAAGAAAACAGATAAGAAGATGGATTTAGTGGGAGTTCCCTGGTGGTGTAGTGGCTAGGCTTCAGCACTGTCAACACTATGGCCTGGGTTTGATTCCCAGCCAGGGACCGCCCCCCGCCCCCAAAAAAAAGAATACTCAAAGAAGATGAATTTAAACCTAAAATACAAATAATTTATTTTAACATAAGTTGTCTAGGTACCCCACAAAAAGGCAGAGACTGGTCAAGCTGGATAACAAATCATGACCCAACCATATGCTGTCTATAAGAAATACAAATTAAATATGAAGATACAAATAGGTTAAAAGTAAAAAAACAGAAGAAGATGTAGTACACAACAATAATTATAAGGAAGCAGGTGTGACAATATTAAAATCAAGCAAAGTAGACTTCAGAACAAGGAATATTACCTGAGATAGAGAGGAGTGTTTCATTATAATAACCATGTCAAGTCATCAAGAATATATAACAACCCTAAATATGTATACATCTAATAACAAAGCTTCAACAATACATAAAGCCAAACTGACACAACTGAAAGGAAAAAATAGCCAAATCCAAAATCTTGGTTGGACATTTCAGCTCTCAGTAATTGACAGAACAGATAGAAAATCAGGGACACAGACAACATAAACAACACTCTTAACCAACCTGACCTAATTCATAATGATAGAGAGTGCTATTCAATAGCAGCAAAATATACATTCTTTGCAAACTGTAGATGAAACAAAACATTCACCAAGATTAATCACACATTGGGTCATAAAACAAATTTCAATAAATATAAAAGTACTGAAATCATGTAAAATATGTTATCCGAGCACAACAAAATTAAATTAAAATAAATATAAATAGAAAAATGTCTGGAAAGTCTTCAAATATTTGGAACTTGATTTTTAAAAATCCATACTTCTAAATAACCTCACCAATCAAAGAAGAAATTAGAAAATATATTGAACTGAATGAAAATGAAAATAACATATCAAAATTTGTTGGATGCAGCTAAAGCATGACTTAGATGGAAATTTATAGCATAAAATGCTTATAATAGAAAAGAAGAAATGTTTAAAATTAAGTTTTCATCATAAGAAACTAGAAAAAGAACTAAAAATATGAAGTTGAAGGACATAACAAAGATATGAGCAGAAATAATGAAATAGAAAAGAGAAAAATAAAGTAATGAAATTAAAAGCTACTTGGTTCTTTGAAAAAAAATAAAACAAACTACCATTCAATAAAACTGATAAACCACAAGCTAAAATGATCAAGAAAAAAGGACAGAAATTGGCAATACTAATAATGAAAGAGGGTATATCACTATAGCTCTTACAGACATTAAAAGAATAATAAGGGAATATTATGAGTAAATTGGCAAATTTCTTGAAGTCAAATTATCAACATGGAAGGAAGAAGAAATAGGAAATCTGAATGCCATATAACTAGCAAAGAAACAGAATTCATAATTAAAAACTTTCCCATGAAGAAAACTCCAGGCTCACACGTTTTCACTGGTGAATTCTATAAAATATTTAAGTAAGACATAGGATCAATTTCACATAAACTCTTTTAGAAAATAGGAGGCTGGGGTACTTCCCAAGTCATTTATTAAGATCAGCATTGCCCTGACATCAAAACCAGACAAAGACATTATGAGAAAAGAAAACAACAGGTCAACATTCCTCAACAAAACATAGACACAAATTCCTTGACAAGATTTCAGGAAACTAAATCCAGCAATATATAAAAAGGATAATATGCCATAACCAAGTAGGGTTTATCCCAGAAATACAAGGTTAGTTTAACATTAAAATAAAGTAACAATTACTACAATATACTGTATTAACACACTAAGAGGATACCATAAGATCATTGCAATAGATGAAGAAAAAGCATTTCACAAAATCCAACACTTATTTTTGAGAAAAATTCTCAATAAATTAGAAATAAAAGAGAACTTCTCAACCTAATAAAGGACATTTACAAAAAATAAAAAAATAACAACCCTACAGCTAACATTATACTTCATAGTGAAAGATTAAGTGCTTTCCCCCTAGATCAGGAACAAGATGAGGATGTTCACTCTCATCACTTCTATTCAACATTGCGTGAGGTCCCAACCATTGTAATAAGGCAAGAAAGAGAAATAAAAGGCATGAAGATTGTAAAGGAATAAGTAAATCTCTCTTTATTTACAGGTGACATGTTTCTATACATGGAACATGCTAAGGAATTCTACAAGAAAAGCTACTAACTCTAATGACTTTAGCAATGTTACATTATTCAAGATCAATATAAAAAAATCAATTGTATTTCTATAGTCTAGCAACAAACAATTGGAAATTGAAATTAAAAATACAATTTATAATAACATCAAAATCATGAAATACTTAGGGATAAATTTAACAAAATCTGTACATGACCTGTTTGCTGAAAAGTATAAATTAAAAATTTGAAATTAAAGATTTAAGTAATGGAAAGACATACCAAATTCATGGATTGAAAGGTTAAATACTGTTAAGATGTTATTTCTCACCAAATCAATCTATAGATGCAGTGTAATCTACAGACTGCAAAGTAAGACTGTTTTACATTAGCGGCATATACTTGTATATAAATTCAACTTAATTCTTTTCAATGGCTCTCTCTCTCTCTCTCTCTCTCTCTCTCTCTATATATATATATATATATATATATATATATATATATATATTCCCTCATATGAATGAGGCATAGTTTATCCAACCAGTCCACCAAAAGTGGCTGGCTAAATAAATATTTTTTGTTTGTAAATTTTGTTTATAAACCTACTTGATGATTCAGGTATATACATATACCTGATATATCTGTATGTATTTATGTATACATATACATATATATGGGTACATGATATAACTGACTTACTCAGATAGTCATTACTGGACTACAGAACATTCTTATATATAATAGTCCATGAGCCTTATTAATGGAGTGGTGGTTTGCTAAATTAGCCGTGTACTGGTCTTTTTATGGGATCCCATGTCACCTTTGGGCTTTCCCTCTGGTAAAGATAGCTGGGCCAATCATATGGTCATGCTCTATTCCTCTGAGCTTTCCCAGCCGGGCCCAATGTGGCTTCCAGCTGGGACTGCCTCCTTATTCCATGCCTGGCTGGCCAACCTGGCTCCCCAATTCTTGGGCTGGGACTAACTCCATGATCATTGGCTTTATGGCATCTCTAGTTATGTATCTTATGAGGGCTATGATTGAAATCTCACCACTAATCACTTCTAATATTTGTGCTGGGCTTGCCTTCCCAACTCTCCTCCCTTCATTGGCAATCCAGTGTTATCCCATGGATACATTTATTTCCTACAGCTGGTATCCACCTGGTACTTCTTGCAAAGGAGGAGTAGTTGCTACTGGGGTTAAACTGTTTCCAGAAAAAGACTAGATTACACATCCAGTTCTTCCATCTTAAAAAAAGAAGTTTTCCAAGGTGAATGTTGAGACACATATTATTCAAGCACTACTTTATTCAGTTGTTCACTCAGTGAACGAACACCCGCTAGCTGGTGGGGTAACATTCTGCTAAGCATTGAGGGGAATGCAGACAACCAAAACACAGCTGACCAGATGAATGGTACAGACTACGAGTGTCATAGGAGTGTACTTGAACCTCTTCACAGGTTTGCTTTTCTCAAGGCTCTCCCTTTTGCAATCTGTCTTCCATGTTCTACTAAATGAGCTTTCTAAAAACCAAAGAAGTGTAAGCTCTTTAGCCTTCAAGTGTCTTTATAATCTGGCTTCAATTTCCATTCAAGCCTTAATCCTTCCCATTCTCTCTCATAAACCCTATGTTCTATATCAAACGTCTCACTGGCCCCATGAGGCACCAGGTCTTTTCCCACCTCTGTTCCCTTTGCTTAGAATGCCTTTCCCACTTGTTCACTTGGCAAACTCCCAATCAACCTCCAAGATTCAGTTCAAAGTCTTGATGAAACATTTCCTCTATGCTCCTCGTCTCTCCTGGATTTGAGCACATTATTCTGTTGACTTGATTTGATGGTGAGATTTTTTGAGGGCACTGAGTTTTTCTTGTTAGTCTTTGTATCTCTGAATCCAGGTTTGAATAGGGCCTGACAAGTGGTAGGGGCCCAATGAATATTTGTTAAATGAAGGCGCAAATGAATGTGAAGGAAGAGCTGAAAGGGTTTTGGCATATTTAGGCAAAGGATTTCTAAAGGCATAGGGCTTGAAGTGGGACCTAGGAAAACAGTAGAGTGGTAGGGAGAAGGCATTTGGAGGAGGACAAGCATTATTATTCTAGAAGAAAGAAGAACAAAAGCCCAAGACTGAGAGTGAAGACAGTGAGGGGGGTCAACCAGACTGTGGCTGACTGCCTGCACTGTCTTGACCTTGTCACCAACTAGATTTCTCAATTATATGTTCAGCTCCTGGAAGGCAGGATATTTTGTATATCCCTTTGTATCCTGTTAATATTCGATGCACATCTCCACATCCATTGTTCCTACTGTCTTGTGGTTCTTATTCTCCTCTGTAATGTAATTATTTGTATATATACATATTCCCCCAGCACTTAATAACATCCTCCTTCCTGGCTGCTTGCGGTAGGAGACGAGGACTTGGTGTCTTTGCATTTTCCAAGATACCTAGCATAGTGCCTGGCACACAATGGGTGCACAATAAATATTTTTTGATCTGCCATTTGTTGATCTGATCACAGAGGTCCAGAAGCATAGTGTGCAACTGTGTATTGTGGCACAAAATTTGTATACGCCTTCATGTCTATTTTTGACAATTTTCATTAAAGTATTATATTATTGTACCTGGAAGATTGTCATTTCAATTTTCTTCTTTGTTCCTTCTTGGATGACTCACATCTCTAATACCAGAAGGATATGAAAGAAGGGATTCAAAAAGGGTTTGGACATATTTATGAATGACAGTCATAAATGTTGGGTATAAGAAATTGTTAGGAACATGCAAAATGGAAGGAGAAAATTTGCATTTCAAAAGTGCCCATTATGTGCCAAGAACTGTGTGTTAGTTACTTGAAATACATTATATCTCATTTAATCCAGCAGAATATGTCAGTATAGAGACAAGACGTGTTTCTCTCTAAGGCCAAGGCCACATCAATTGAGGCACATAGCTTCTCCAGGTACCAGAGCTTCTATAGTTTAAAACTCCTTTTTGACATTAACTTGATCAGTTTTTAAAGTCTCAGTTCTTTAAATTACAGTGCAATCTGACATAGTCCCACAGCAATAAAAGCAAATGTAATTTGTTTGCTTACCTTTATATTTCATAAAGCTTCCAAATACTGAATAAAGGTAAGTCAACTCAGGAAAAGATTTCTGTTAACCCTGATACCAGCAAATTGTCTCAAATTACAGTTCCTTCTCTTCGTATTCTAGACACATTGAGTGATTATTCTGAGATACATATATACCTCATCCATAGTTAGAAGAAAATTGGAAGGAAATTAGTTCAAGTTGTTTGTAATTTTTCAAAAATAATAGTAATTTTCAAAAGCATAATGTTCCCAAGTATACAGCTTCCACATCTGGCAGGAATCAAAACGTTATAACCAAAGTACTATCTCTATTCCTCAGGAAAGGGCTTGAGAAAGTGGGGAGGCAGGCACTGGTTCATTATTATAAGTCACACCATCTAAGGCCTGTAGCTGCACATCCCCATCTCTGATGACATGCTTCCTGCCAGGTGTGGGGGCAGTAGAAAGAGAAGGGGGTACACCTTTGTGTAAGGGATTATCAGCACACTCACAGGTCCCAGACAGCTTTCTATTAACGTGTTTTGGAATAACTAGAACAGACAGCTTTGCTGTGAAAAACAAAACCCACCTCATTAGGTTAAAGAAAATGGCAAGGGTTCAAATGACATGTTTTGTGTTTCAAATGGTGCTGCCCCAATCTCTGTGTGCCACTAATCATTGGAAAAACACCAGACCTGTTTTTGTGCTGATTATGTGCTTCTTAAATTTTATATTAGTCAAAGAAAATGAAGGGACCAGGACTACCACCAAAGAACATAGGTGTGACACACTGCCCTATAGGACTTTTTAAAGATAGATGAGAACCCCACTTATACATTTAGAAAACTTCCCCTTCATTTTTGAGGCTATGGGATGAAAATATGTATATATTCCAAAGAGTTCTTTGTGTGAACAGGTGACCCCTTCCCACAGTCTCTGTAATTAATTGAGAAATTAAAGTTGGTTGGCCTTTGAGATCTCTTGTAAAAAAGGCAGAGGTCTTAGATATTTTGGAACAAGAGTCCACTATTCTGCCAAGACAGTGTGTTATTGTTATTGGAGTGTCTCTCAACAAAACGGTATTGAGTGGCGAGGACGTGATTTTGATTAGGTGGAATGACTCAGCTCTTCCCCTTAAAGAAGAGAGGACTTGTCAGAGCCTTACTTACCTCATGATCTGGGATCTCAGAGGATAGTGTTTTCCCTAGGATGACCCCGGTCAAGTATGTCCAGCATCGAGCAGTGTTGGCAAGGTTATAGCCTCCTGTCTCCATCAAGAATTGTGAAGTTAGGAAAGAATAGTCACAAAACAGCAGGAGAGGGAGGGGGTAAGGAAGGAGAGAAAAATGTTTTAATAAAAGGGCTAAAAAGACAATTGTAACTTGTAGAATTTCACCCAAACATCCCTTTATGATCTTTTTAAACCAGTAGGCAGACTTTAGTGGATCAGTCAGACCATGCATAGTGAAATCAGGAAGTCCAAGGCCCATAAAGATCAAAAAGGTCCCCATCTCTGAACAAACTTTCACCTGAGGACTCAGGCTCCTCAATTCCATCAAGAGTCATTGGCAAGACTGAGATCCCTGGAACCTGGATCTCTTGAGGTGACCTACCCAATGTGAAGGTTTGTGCAATGCATTTTGTAACAATTCTATAAAATGACTCCTGGATGTGACCTGTATGTTAAAGCTATTGGCAGATATAGTCCTGGATACATCCAGGATAGAGAAAAGAAAAATGCTAACAGAAAAAGTCTTCCTTCTTTTAATATCAGCATTCCTTTTCTCCACAATATGCAGGCCTAGTAGCAGAGATCAAAGAAAATGAGATGAGGAAGGGACTGCTGATTGATGCTCTGATCCATCTTGTCAGGTCCTGTCACAGTCACCCAGAAGCCATATTATACTGGCTAATAATCAGCATATTTTTGTTCTGAATAGATGTGTTCTGCCATGCAAGCATCAGTACATTGGCCTTTAGCTAAATTCCAAGAGTCCAAGGATAAAATGGAATGATATCCTAACCTCCAAGCAGCCTGAGGGAAATAAGATCTGGTCTATTTTAGGTAGGGTGACCATATAATTTATCATCCAAAATGGTACATTCTTAAGAGTAAAAGGGATACTATTAATAATTACACTGGGATAACATGTATAAATTGGGACATATGATCACCCTTTTCTTAAGCCTTTCTACTCCTTGAAAGGTCATGGATGTTGGGCCCTCTGGGATGTGTCTTTTAGGCCTCAATAAGGGCCACTGAAGCTTGGGGACATGGCCATCTCTGCTAATTGTCTATGTGTTATTGGAGATTGAGAATTTAAGTGAAATAATACAGATATTACGTTAAACATTCCTGACATGGAAAATACGAATTTATAAGATCAACTGATTGGGAGTGATTATTTGATTTCAAAAGAGTCAGCACAGGTTTCAAGGCTCTCTCTAGTGTACATACAATATGACTTGATTTGCAAAAATTCCATTTATGCAGAGGCATTTTCAGGAATACACACATTGCAAAAGCCAAAACTTCGGGCTGAGAAAGCAAAGAGGCTTTGAAATGCTAAGTAAAGGCTGGAGCCTCAAACAAAAGTCAAATTTGCACAGAGATATGCTGTGGAAAGAGCCTTTTTTCTTCTCTCCTTGCTGTACCTGTATCATAATCACTACCCTTAATGCCATTTGGGAAAGTAATATGTCACATAGTACTTATCAAATTTATCTTTTCCCTAAGTTGAAGTTAATACATTTCTTTGCACTTTCTTATAAGAGGTTGTCTCATGCAAGCACCTTTCATTTCTATCCCTCTAGAGTTTGAGCTGTCAAAGGACCAGACTTGTGTATTTGTATTGAATGCTCACTCATTTTCATAAGGGCTTCCTACAGTCTTCTCTAATTTTGATTTTTACAACAGGTTGACAAAACAACAAACCATTAGCTATTCCATAATACATACTTTTACATTTAAGCTCAAACTACCTGACCATGTTATTTTAACACATCAATCTATTCATCCAATAAAATAAAGATTGTGCCAGGTAGATTGAAGATTCTAAACAAGGCATCTTCAAAGGTAGGTGAAGTTGTGAAAGGTCCCTTTCACAAATGCGTAAATGCTTCTACTGAACAGACTTAGCTTTCTGTTGGTTAAGTAATACAAAACATAAGTACATAATGACGGCAAGAACGTCAATTGACCCTTTCAATCTCTCAATTTTACTTTATTGTAACAAAGCCATGATTTTTTTTTTGGGGGGGAAGGGGAGACTTTCCTAAACTCGACTTAGGTTTAATTAATTCATGTGTTTACTACATATATTTGAGTAAGGTTAGAACTTTTGTGGTATGTTTCCAAAAGGCGATTATTAGAACTGAGAATCAAAGACTACACAGAGATAAGATGGATCAAAGTTGAATGGATTTAACAGCCTCTATTCCAGCAGTCCCCAACCTTTTTGGTACCAGGGACTGGTTTTGTGGAAGACAATTTTTCCACGGACCAGGGTGGGGTGAGGTGGAGGGGATTGTTATAGGATGATCCGAGCACATTACATTTATTGTGCACTTTATTTCTATTACTATTACATTGTAATATATAATGAAATAATTATACAATTCACTTGCCACTATAAAGCCTGCCACCAGATGCAGCTTAATTTTCACTTAGCAATCACTAATAGGGTTTTGATATGGGTTTGCAAGCAATTGATTTATTATGGTCTCAGTGCAGTCAAACCTCTCTGCTAATGCTAATCTGTATTTGCAGCTGCTCCCCAGCGCTAGCATCACCACCTCAGCTCCACAGATCATCAGGCATTAGATTCTCATAAGGAGTGCGCAACCTGGATCCCTCGCATGCACAGTTCACAGTAGGGTTCGCGCTCCTTCGAGAATTTAATATCGCAGCTGATGTGACAGGAGGCGGAGCTCAGGCGGTAATGCGAGCGATGGGGAGAGGCGGTAAATACAGATGAAGCTTCAGTTGCTCACCCGCCGCTGTGCAGCCTGATTCCTAACAGGCTACTGACTGGTGCCAGTCCACAGCCTGGGGTTAGGGACTCCTGCTCTATTCTTAATAAGATCTGATGCCACCTTTAACCCATAACCTTTGCTTTGGGAATTGAAATTTTTATTTCTGCATGCTAAAGAGTCAATGCACACACTTAACTAAGCAGGAGGTGTGTGTCAAAGTATTTCCTTATGCTGAACTTGAAGGTGGCAGAATTCACTGACTCAGGCTTCTGGACCACAGGCAGATTGATATTATTTAATCTAAGAAAGTCAGGTTTTCCTCAGTGTTAAGCAACAAAACATGGAAGAAGTTCAGCAAATTGTCCTGGTGACGTTTCTTTGTACTCACCTCCTCCCAAAATGAGTGTTGCCAACTGCCACTGAAGGACGTACTTAAGACACTTGCCAATTCCCACTGGAGTCATGTTAAAGGAGCACATGGGATCACCAGCTACTGTATCAGCTCCCAGCTGTAAGACCACTGCTTTGGGATTAAACGCTATGTATACCTCCTTTAGTACACTGTAGAAAAGAAAAATTACGAAGTGTCAGAAGAAGATAAGTGAGTTTGGTCTAGGGTTGGTGATAGTGGTGGAGCCAGTTGGAGGTATAGTTGAATCAACAAGTTAGTGAAGGGAAAAAATCCAACTTGTCAAATTCCTTAAACTTTCCATCTAAAAAGGGTGAACCAGACTGTATGTAAATTATACCTCAGTAAGCTGACATAACAACAACAAAAACATTCTCTCTATCTCCACCCTCACCAAGGATCAAATTTACCCTTCTGTTTTAGAACTCAGACTTCTTTGAATATTCATATTAATTTAATTTCAATAGCCATAGGACACAGTGTACACATTTAATCCACTTTACAATCTGGGAAAATAAGACATATACATTGAATAGTTATTGAGGATTGTTTCTGATAATTTAAGACTGTCAACATACTTTGGGTTTATCACCTAGTTATCAATGAGGGCTGGTAAAGAGAATAACGGGCTTTGAAAGTATAAATGTTATCAACTTCTTTTTTGTTATGCTAAAGGACTTCTGAGTTATGAAATGCAGCCCTCCCCGATTCATATATAGCCAGAGTATTAAAGGAAAGGGAACTACAACAACTGATCCAAAATTATAACTCTGAAAGCACTCCAAAGAACACACTGTAGTGGGTAATAATGAGCATAATTTGGGGTAGAATCATTCAGTGCTCTCAAATCAACCTAACAGCTTTTTTCAAGTTAGAAGCCTTATAAATGAAAAGGAAGTTCTCAGTGTGACAGATGACCTTAGTCAGGCTTCCAGTATTATCATTAATTGAACACTGACAATGTCCAGAACTCATTCCTAAGAGTTATAAGGTCCCTGCTCTCAAGGGGCTTACAATCTAGTTCCCAGACAAAACATACCAGTCCTCAAGGGCCTGAGTAACTCTCACAGAGACATATAAACAAGTGCAAATTAACATACTTCAGAGTTGAGAAAATGCAGAGTCAAAACATGATTAAAAATGCTGGGGTTAATAACCCCTTCATAATCAACATGTCAAATTATACCAGAGCAGCAAAAACAGAAGAATCCCAGATCCTTCAGAAACTGCAAAAAGAATTCAGGACATGAATGCCAATCTCCCAAATTCACATGTAACCAGGGCATTGAAACTATTGAAAAGCGTTCAGCTGCAGAGGCATTCTTTGACTCAAAAAGACTGTTTTGTTTTGATTTCTTATCTATGCAGACAAATATGGAGTGATTGTGAAGATTACACAAATGTTATAAAATGCATGACATATGACCCTCAATACAGGAATACTCAGGCCTATTCTCTCTTTCATGTGCTTATCTCCTGGGTGCAGAGGGACGATAAGCCACCTGAATAGTTAGCCAACATTTATTGAGCATCTATATGTACAGAGCACCCTAAGCTGCTGCGGGAGACACAGAAGAAGCAATGATTACTGTTCTCAAAAGGTTTCATAGCTTAATGGGGAAGAGGAGGAGGCCAGAAAGATGAGTGTTTCCTCATTCATTCTTTCCCTTACTTTGCACACATTAACTGAGTGCCCTGTGTGTGCCCAGCATATAACTGCACCAGATGCTGCAGGAACAAAGATGAATATGGCACAGCTCTTATCATCATGCGGCTCAGAACAGAGGGGAAGACTCAGACTATGTCAATAATTAAAATACAGTGATAAATGATGCATCAGGGATGGCACAGAGGACAGAGTAATCAACTTTCCCAGGGGCTGTTAGAAAAGGCCCCACAGGGGTGACTCTTGACTTAGGTCTTAAACGATGAGAGACTACAAGGAGCCATCTATCAAAATGGCCAACATGAAAAATAGTAATAACATCAATTGCTGGTGAGAATGCAGAGAAACTAGGTCACACATAACTTGTGGGCGGGAATGTAAAATGGTATAGCCACGCTGGGAAGGATTTTGGCTGTTCCTGTCAAAACTAAAAGTAGACTTACCATGCAATTCACCAATTACACCTTTGGGCATTTATTTCAGAGAAATTAAGACTTATTTTCATGTAGGAACTTCTACACAAATATTTATAGCAGTTTTCTTTGTAACAATCCAGACTCAAAACAACTCAGATGTACTTCAACAAGTGCATGGTTAAACATACTGCAGTAGATCCATACCACTGGAATATTGCTCATCAATAAAAAGAAACAAACTATTGATTATGTAAAAATAAAAACTTGGAGGGATCTCAAGGGAATTATGCTGGATGAACAAAGCCAATCCCCAAATCTATACTGCATGATTTCAGTTACATACCATTTGTGAAATAATGATTATAGGAATGTAGAGACCATTAGTAGTCACCAGGGCTTAGGGATGGGTGTGGATATAAAGGTTACATGACAGAGCCTTGTGCTGGTGGTCCAGTTCTGTATCTTGACTGTGGAGGTGATTGTAGTTATGCAAAGCCACGCATGTGTGATAAAAATCCCATAGAGCTACACACACACACACACACACACACACACACACACACACACATTCACTGATGAAAACTGAATCAGCTCTAAGGATTGTACCAATGTCAACTTTTTTTTCTTTTTCAGAGAGTACTTTATTTTGGTGAAGTAGACAGAAGTTGATAGCAAAATATTTACAATGTTCTTAGAATGTTTCTTCTATTTATCATTATCTTTTTTTTCCCACAGTTGAATTTGTTACATACTTTTCTTTAAGAAACAAATTTCAGAGAAGTGATGAAACACACTTTCACTGTCAACTTCTTGATTTTCATGTTGTACAAGATGTCACTATTGGAGGAGGCTGGAGGAAGGGTGCTTGGGACTTCCCTGTATATTTCTTTGCAATCTCCTGTGAATCTATGATTATTTAGAAATAAAAATAAATTAAAAGATTAGAAGAAGATTACCGATATGTGGGGTAAAGGGAGGGGAGTTGGAAGCAGAGATGGTTGTGGGGGTTAATGGTAGGAGACTGGGCTCAGAGAAGGAAATGCACACACCAGAGCATGAACGCTAGAAACTGGGAATGGTAGGAAGGAGGCCAGTGAAGTAAATGTGGGTTAAGAGGCACAAAGGGCCAGATATGCCAGGTAGGCAAATGGGTTTGGAATTTTATTTAAAGGGCACAAAACATTTCAAATGTGTGTCTGTGCATGCACACGTGTGTGTGTGTGTGTGTGTGTGTGTTGGGGGCATGATTAGATTCACATTTTGAAAAGATATGCTAGTTATAACATAGGACACACTGAAAATTATCAGGAGGCTTTTGTAAATATCCAAGCCAGTGGCAGCAAGGGTAATGGAGAAGAGATGGATTTAGGGGGTGTTTCTATGGTAGAATTGATGGGGCAACAATATTGAGTATGGGATATACACACAACATTCATAAGTGTTTGGTACCAGGAGAGAGGAAAAGATAAAGGAAGGTAGGTGTTTCTGGGATAGTTATTTTAATGATAGTCCGGAAGGGAAAATGAGTCCTCAGGGACTTCTGATGAAGAGGGCTCTAGGTGGGTAAAGAAAAGGGTAATGAGAAGCTTTGAAAAAAGTAGGGTATTTTGTACACAGTATGAATGTCTAAGCAACTGTAAGTGAGGAAAGCTTACAGAGGGCTATATGGTGGACACTTTTAAATTCAAGACTCTGAAAGTTTTCATTTGGTTTGATAGTTAAATGGGAACCATTGGAAAAGTATAAGTACTGATGTTGCTGAAAAACAATATTTAGAAACTTTGATTTTTGCTGTTGCATGTAAGGCCAAAGGGAGACAGAGAAATTAGCAAAAAGGACACTGAAACATTCTAGGCACAAGAGCAACAGCAAGGTAAGGTATATTTGGGAAAAACTGAGAGGGCTAGGTGACAGGTTGGGTAAGGCGGTGGTCAAAGGAGAAAACGCTGTGCCCATTTCTCCTGAATTCACAGGACAGGGAAAGACAAATTGGAATGTTCGTCTTCCTATTGCTGTTTTCAAATCCAATATTCTTCCCTCTCATCCTTCTCTCCTCTTCTGAGGTCAATATCATTTGCTTACACTACTCAAATATTATCAAAGTTCTTATCTATATACCTACAATGTACACTTGCACCTCCCTTGAAGATTGTAGCACCTGGTTCACAATTTTTCTGATTCTCCCTTTCCTTGTCATCACTCTGTGCAGTTCAATATCCATTCGCTCACTCAAATTTGATTCGAGCGCCTACTTGTCCCTATGCTAGGCACTAGACATACAGAAATAAGTTAAGACCCAAAGAGGAGCTTATGGTCCAGTAGAGGAAGAAGACAGGAAAACAAGTAACTATGATATGTGCTATCATTTTCCTTCCCTCCTTCCTTGTCCCTCCATCCCTCCCCTCCCTCCCTCCCTTCCTTCCTTCTTTCCCTCCCTCTTTCCCTCCTTCCTTCCTTCCTTCCATTTCAACAAATATTAACTGAATGTCTACTATATACCAAGCACTAGGTTAGGCAATGGGTTTACTGTACTGAATGAATGAGACCTGACCCTTCTAATTCTCTGACATCACAGTTTCTTTACTTTGCGAGCAGTGATGACCCCTGCACTCTGCTTTAGTGATCTCTAGGCATGGCCACGCTTTCGGGCCTGGTAAGGAAGCACTCAGAATTGCTCTACTTCTAAGACCTTGAACTCTGAACTACTTTTTCTGTGTACAATTTTCTATCCTTCCATGTTTCCTCCATTGAATTTGCCCTTTGTTCTCACTATAACTCCTTTTTGCTAGTCTTTGCCCTATTTTCAAAGTCCACCAGTCGATCTTTTGACCTCACTTGTTTCACTACTCATTTTGAAGAATATGATTAGTCATTTCAAAAACTCCGACTAGCGTACTTAATTCCCTCACAACTTTGCCATTCTTGCCTTGTCAGTCTTTAAGCCTTTGGATAAGTCATACTGGCAGAATTTTCTGTTCTGTTCTGCTGGAGGAAGCTGAGAAATCAAACCAATTGTGTTCTCTAGAGTTTATGATTATAACTTCAACAAATTCCATAAACATTTATTGAGTGATTACTATGTGCCACTCCCTCTGCAGTTTGGCAATCCTTAGCTTTACCTCCAATTGGTAAACAATGACATTTCTTGCAGTATCTAGTCTAATTTTAAAAAAATACAAGTACCAAGAGTACATTCTTCATGCTAAAAAAGTCAAATATAAAAGTCTATCAAATAAAAGTGAAAAATCACCCTCTCTTCATTTCCACCCCCTCTACAAAGGTAACTGCTGATTCATTACACATAACTTCAACCAGTTTAGTCACTATGAGGTAGAAAAGGGTTGGTGTGTATTTTTCTAGATCAAAGTTTTTCTGCCTCATACTTGACTGAGCTGGTTGAAAGAAAGTGTAATAAATGCCTTCCTCTACCTCTTTCCTTTACCTGAAAATGCCTTCCCTAAGAGTCCTCTTCCTCGAGATCAATTCCATCATCTTCTTTCCTACCGCTCTAAAGGCCATGTATCACTGATGAACTCTTTCTTACATCTTTAGTCTTGACCTTCCTATTGATTCTGGTCCTTTAGGTCACAAGTTGCCCATCTCCTCCTCACCTTTTCAATGCTGCCAAATGTATCCACTTACTGGCCAACTGTACATACTTCTTATAGTCCAGTTTCTGATCTCACTGTTTTCTCTTCAAAGTAGAGTGACCTCTGGGTCATAATATCCAAAAGCCTTTGCTCTGTTATCTTTCTCAATGTCTCAGAAGGAACTGCTATTTGATACTACTCAAAAATCTGTAGTTGGTCATCAATGGCTACAGCTCCATTAACAAATACTTCCTAAAGTTTTTTAAAAAAACTTTATTGATATTCACATGGCATACAATTCCCCATATGTACGGAGTTGTACAACCATCACCATGATGAACTTTAGAACATTTTCATCACCCCAAAAAGAAACCTTATGTCCATTAGCAGTTATTACCCATTGCCACCATTCTTCAAGCCCCCATTGCCTGGCAACCACTAATCTAGTACTTTCTGTCTCTATGAATCTATCTCATTTAACTTTCATATAGAATTACATAGTATGTGGTCTTTTGTGACTGGCTTCTTTCACTTAGCATGTTTTCAAGGTTCATCCACTTTATAGCCTGTATCAGTACTTCATTTCTTTTTGTGGCCAAATAATATTCCATTGTTTGCATACATCACATTTTCTTGACCCATTCATCAGTTGATGGACATTTCGGTTGTTTCTACTTTTTGGCTCATGTGAACAATGCTGCTATGGACATTTGTGTACAAGTTTTTATATCTCTTGGGTATATACCTAGAAGTAGAACTGCTGGGTCACATGGTTACTCTATGCTTAATCTTTTGAGAAACTCTCAGAAAATTTTCCATAATGGTTGTACCATTTTACATTCCCACCAGCAGTGTATGTGGGTTCTAATTCATCCACATCTTTGTCACCATTTGGTATTTTCTGTTTTTTAAATATTATTATTATAGTCATCCTAGGGGGTATAAAGTGGTATCTTATTAAGGTTTTCATTTGCATTTCACTGATGTTGAGTATCTTTTCATGTGCTTTTTGGTCATTTGCATATCTTTTTTAGAGCAATGTCTATGCAAGACCTTTGTCCATTTTTAGATGGGGTCATTTGTGTTTTGAATATGGAGTTATATATTCTAAATACAAGTTCCTTATTAATTAATACATGATTTGCAAAAATTTTCTCCTATTCATGGGTTGTCTTTCACTTTCTTGATAGTGTCCTTTGAAGCACAAAGTTTTTAATTTTGGTGAAATCCAATTTATCTATTTTTTCTTTTATTGCTTATGCTTTTGGCATAATATCTAAGAGATCATCACCTGATTCAAGGTAATGAACATTTATATCTATGTTTTCTTTTAAAAGTTTTATAGTTTTAGCTTTTACATTTAGACTATTTTGACTTAACCTTTGTATATGCTGTGAGGTAGGGGTCCAAATTCATTCATTTGTGTATCCCAGCACCTTTGGTTGAAAAGATTATTCTTTCCCCACTGAATTATCTTAATACCCTTTGTGTAAAATCAATTGGTTGTACAAATTTGGGGCCCTTAACTCTATTCCATTGCTCTATATGTCTACCCTCATGCCAGCAATATATTGTTTTGATTATAGTAGGCTTGTAATAAGTTTTGAAGGTGGGAAGTGTGAGTCTTCCAACATTGTTCTTTCTTTTCAAGATTGTTTTGGCTACTCTAAGTTGAATTTCCATATAAATTTTAGGATCAGCTTGTCAATTTCTACAAAGTGAGCTGCAATTTGTAGCTCCATTTTGACCATGCTGAACCTGTCCTCTTACCTTCTCCTCTATTCCCCATTTCTACTAATGATACTGCATCCTTCCAGTCATCCATGTTCAAAACTCTGAGGCTCTTTCTGATTCCTGCCTTTCTCTGTTCCCTGCTCCTCTTCAGTTACCAGTCTTACATCAGTATCTCTCCCATCCCTTCTTCTCCACTCCCAGCTCTAACCTAGCTCTTTATGATCTCCTTTGTGGATTCTAATAGTGTCCTAATTAATTTTGCTGCCTCGAGTCTCTTACGTCTCTGATCTATCACATACACATTACCATCAGATTAATGTTCCTTAGAGATGGTTTTCATAAGTCACTTTTTTACTCAAAACCTTCAATGTCCCCCCATTTACTTTAGATAATGCTTCAGATTCTTAGCCTGTGATTCAAAGTCCTTCACGATCTGACTCTGGCCTAATTCTTTACTGTATTTTCCAATAACCCCATAACCCTTATTATTCTGTAATCAAACGAAACTGTCCATGGTTCACCTCACTCACCTCACTTTTTGTCATGTATTTCATTGTGTCTGAAAGTCACTATTCTACATGTCTACATCATACCTATTCTTTAAAGGCTAGCTCAAGTTCCATCTCTTTCATGAATAAAAAAATGATAATAATAGTAGCAGCTAATATTTACTGAGCACTTTATTCAAAACAGAGCACTGTTTCATGTACTTTGTATGTACTGGCTCACTTGACTCTCATAAAAATTTTAAAGATATTATTATTAATTCTATTTTATAGATAGGGAAACAGCAGCCCAGAGCTTAAGAAATCTGTACAAGATCACACAGCTGTTAAGTGGCAGAGCTAGTTTTGGACCCAGGCAGCCTGGCACCAGAGTCCATGCTGTAAACCACTACAATATACCTGCTTCTTAGACTTACCAGGCTACTGTACATCGGGTGGTTGCGCAAGCACTTTACACACATTACTTTGTATAACAGCAGTAGCAGCCACAGCATTATTATGTTTTGAGTGTTAATCTTTCCGAGCACATTCTGATCATATTCTTCCTTCATTCTAAAACCTTCAGCAGCTCCCTACATGCTTATAGAATATGGTACAAATTTTCATAGCTAAGAACTCCAGCTTCTGCATGATGTGATCCCCATCCCCTTTTCTGGTGTCCTTTGCAATTTGTCCCTCTCAAGCATGTTATAGTTAGGCCAAACTGAACCAGTGCTGTTCTTCGTACATAGCTCAGCCTCTCTTGACTTGGATCTGGCTATACCCTCTGTGTAGAACATCCACTCCCACAATCTCTATATATTTAAACTTGACCCAGATTTTATAAACACATCCACATCAACATAGTTTGTAAAGATAGAGTAATTAGCTACTCTTTAGAACCCAGATCAAATGTTACCTCCTCAATTAAGCTTCTTTTCTGAAGTATTTCCCTCTTTGAGTGCCAACAGCATTTTTTCTCTCATGGTTCTTTTAGCTTTCCACATTTTGTTTTATTCAAATTTGTATAAACATACATGCATATTTCTCTTTATATATCTATAATTTTAAAATTTCCACTAACTTCCTTGAGGGTTGAATTAATACTTTATACATAGTAGGCATTCAATAAATAGTCATTAAATGAATAAGTGAATGAAATATCACTCCAGATTGCTTTTGGGAAAGTTCTCCTAACCACTGTAACAGTTTGCTACACTGCAAATCATTAATTTTAGGTTTTGGCAAGGTATAAAATCTCTTATCCAGAAAGGAGGGGGAGGACAGGCATCTCATTACACTATATTAGTAACTTCCCTGTAAACATACAAGATATTCATTTGAAATGCAGTTTTCTTGATGAGAAACCTGATCCCTCAGTATTCAGCACCCTGGTTTTCAGACAAGGCTATGCAAATGAGGAAGAGAAGCGGTGGCAGCTGCTTCTATAGGCATTGATTTGGGGAAGGTGGTTGGTGCTTGAGGAGAATAAAAGCCAGGAGTGGTGACATTAATGATGCTTTTAGGTAAAAGGAAAAGCCCAAGAACCAAATTATAGAGTTATCCCCTTTTCATTTATTCTATCAGGGTAGACCACAGCTTCTGCAGTGTATCTTGACATGATTCAGAGGTGCCACTTCACCTCTAATACTGGGGGCAGAACCTGGTTTTATTTGTTTGTTTTTCAATACTTTAAGTCCTAAAAGATTCATCTCAGGGCAATGGGATACCAGAGAGATGGTGTTACAGTTACCCTTAGTCAATGCTGGTGGTAGGATCTGCTAACTTGAATGTGTCCCTCTAGGTAGACCTTTGACCCATGCACGCTCCCAGCAGGTTCTGTCTCCTGACTTCTAGCTTGCAAAACCAGCTTAGACCAGCGTTATCATGTCTCCTTTCCAACAAACACTTTCATCTAGGGATTGAAGAAATGAGAGGTTCAAAGTTGAAAAAAAACAAGAAGGGCAGGATGCAGAAGGAGAGAAGACAGAAATACCTGTTACTAATGCAGAGTGCCCCAGACCAGCCTGAGAAAAATTATTGCCAGCAACAAAGCCTTTCCTACAATATAAAATATAAAATTTAAACCTATTGCGTTGGATGGAACTCAGAGGGGGATTCTCTTAAGGACCCAAAGTATCGCCAATCATTCCCAAATGGGAGCTCTTCAACTTTTCATGTATGTTTTCTCTAAATTCTCTCAATCCTATCTCAACTCCAGTATTGCTGACTCATTCTACAAAAACTCCACCTGCCAGGTGATACAGCGTACGGTAAATGCCTCAGTGATTTCCTGGAAATCTACTACACATGGTTCGGGGATGAAGCAAATTGGGGAGAGGTCCCTGTGGTGAGGATGATGTGTCATTTTGTTTGGGGCCACGGGTGCCTCTTGGACATATCCAGAAGACATTTAATTTACCGTAAGTTTCTCTTTCTGCTTTTAGCATCAGGCAAGCTGTACTGGTACTGTTAACACCTTTAGTACAAAACAAACAAACAAACAAACAAACAAAACACAAAAAACCCCAAAGCCACACACACACACACACACCAAAAAAAAAACACAACAAACACCCTGAAACCCCTAACTCCCCAAAGAAACAATCTTCACATCACGTTCACTGTTTTAATTTTCAAGATTTTGTTTCTTAACATTTTCTAGGGGCATCTTTTCTCTCATTGCTGAGTCCATTATAGAAACATAGATTCTAATTGGCATGTCTTCCTGACATGCCTTGTAGTAATTCTACTCGTCAATTATGTCACCTTGGCAACAAAAAAAGGGCTATATACTATTTTTAGTTTGTTATGACTTATCTCTTTACCTCGCTGAAGTACGCCACTGATTCACACAGGGGAAAGTGAGTCATTCGGAATTAAAGGACCTTACCAGTGGTCTAGACTGAATCGTCAGAGCCAGAATTATAACACTAATTCTAAGAGGCCCCAGCAAGCAGACTATATATTATTTGGACAGGGGAGTGGGTTGGGTGGAGAGGCAGGCTGGTTTGGAGAGCTAAGCTTAAAGAAAAACAAAAACAAAATAAACAAAGACTTAAAGAATATGAATCTTAAGGGTAGTTGTACTAACAGTTCTTTACTTGATTTGGGGTAGGGCATTTCACTGCTCTGAGCCCATCAGGACCACTCCCACAGCACAGATGGCATTCTGCTGTCACATGATTTGGGCACATGTGACACAGAGCAGAATTGCCACAACATGGAGTTCAGGGTCAGCCAAAGTTGGATCCAGTACTGGCATAGCAACCTGGACAAATCAGTTCACTTGTCAGAACCTCCGTTTCCTTCTCTGGAAAAGCAGAAGGATATTCTCTCTCTCATAGGGTTATTGTGAGGATTAAATGATATAACATTTGCAAAAGTCTTCTTCCAGCACCAGGCACATAGTAAGCACTCCCTAATGTTGAATAAGTAAATGAATGGCTCTAAGTCAGGCCCTTCGAGTGCTATGTTAATTCTTTCAGCCCACTAGGATACTGTTGAGTTCAGCACAGCACACCATAGCCGTGACTTCCTGAACAGTACTCTAATGTTCCCCAAAGGCAGAGAGAAATTTCATGGTGTCACTGCCCGGTTATACCTGTTCTGGGAATACAGTAATTCCTTTTCCAGTGCTGCCAATCTATTACCTCTCACCAAACACAAAATTCACTTTACGAAGGGGCAGAAATACAAGTGCCTTTCTGTTAGATAGAGGTTGGGAGAATATATTGTTAAAGTTGAAACCGACGTCTCTGATTTCTTAGGCAAAAAATCAGATTGGAAGCCAAACAGCTATTTGGCCTTCGCAGACCCTGGATAGGGATGCCCTTGGGGGAAAGGGGAGAGCTGGAGTCATTCCAAACTGCAGTTACAATATTTGCATGTATATTTACTGCTTGTGCTTCTGCTCTCTGCACTTAGTTTTTGCTCTCTAAGGCTTGAAGACATCACAATTTACCTAGAGCATAGTTTAATACATACAGGTAGAAACACAGCCCTGTATCTCTGTTTCTCATTCCCTAATCATATTTTCTACACTCCCTATATACCTGATACCTCTTCTTTTTCAACTCAGTTGCTCGATTTTCCAACTTAGGTAGACAATAATGATTTGTTAACAGTAAACATGCGCTAACCCTTCCCTCACCCTTCTTTACCCAGGAGAGTCTCCCTAAGATTCAAAGCTGCAATCCTGCCATGTAGTTAGCGCCTGGTACAGCTCATCAAAATAGAATATCCTTTTCCAGATGATTGGAAATCTCTGCAATGCTGTCACACAATGAGGTGTGCAAGAAAGAGTTTGGGGATTGATTTTCATCATTAACTTGATATTGCACGGTTTTTGTGGGACTTAAAAAGAAATGCATTTTTATTACTTTTAAATACTGCACATAGAGTAAGTCCAACTCATCATATTTTAACAGTTATTTTTCTGGGGCAGGATGTATTTTAAACATGCCTATGTTAGAGTGTCTGGTGGATCATTTAGGATCAGTGTCCTGTTGCTTGATGAAATCCAGATCACTTCAATGAGATCCAGATGGGGAAACTGGGTCTCTGGCAATGGCTGCCAGATCTTCTCCATATGAAATCTCTCTGGTCTGTATGCAAATTCAAAACTCCATATCCTGGAAATCCCAAACCAATCAAGTGGCGCTCCGCTTCTTAGTTACTGGACTAAACACAGGGAAGCGATTCATTCTTCCCTGAGGAAATAAGCACTTCTTACATACATCTATCTTGGCACAAAAAGGGCTGGCTAAGCAAATTAATAGTGTAAACAGGATTGCACTGGGGAATGTTTGTCCTACTTAAGAGAATAAACTTTTTATGCACTTTGTGCACATCCACTTAACATGCAAATAATTGATTCTTAAAGCCCTTTCTTTGACGTGGTGTAATGATGCTGTTAGTCCACTTTAAATTAAGAGTGTGTCCAGTGCTTCAGAGTAATACAAATGCATTTAAAAATATTCCGTGATTCAGACTTGCTTTCCTCTAATTAGGCAGAGTTAGTGAGGCTTTCCTGTGTTTGAGTAGGATAGACATTTTTCTACTTTTATCCCTAATATGTTTAAGACCCACCACCCACACACCTCACTTTCCCCTTCAGTACTCTCCCACCTAGACCACATACACAGCTCGCCTCCAGCTCACTCCTCAAGCTGCACTTTCAAAGTCTCTTCTCTAGGCAACGTGCTGCTTTAGTGCCTGGCACACACATATACTCTTTCACTTGTTAACCTGTTAGCTGCTTATTTGATAGGATTTCTTTGAGGGGTCTTTTCTTTGGTCCTACTTTAAGGACCAATGAGTATGGCTCTTGCCTGATCACACAGTGGGTAACAGTACAAAGAGAGCGCAGCCAGCCAGACTCAGCATCGGGCCTTTTTGCCAGGTGGGGCATATACTGGATTTAACTTAATCTCCATGCAGGCCATGTCAACAGAGCACAGCGAGACCGCTTAGCAGTGCTGGTAGCTGCCAGCGAATGGCAGTGTCAGGCACAGTTACTCAAAGCTGAACATATGAAAGCAGAGCCTGAAGTGTAGTTTTCCTAGGCTTGAATGAAGGGATGGAGCAACCCTACGTTAAAGGGTGTAATTCTCCAGACTTCCACTTATGAGCAAGGTCTTCCTGTCTCTGGATAGTTTCAGAGTGTGTTCTAGCATCAGAACCTATTAAACTGCTGTGGAAGAATCAGGTCATTTTGTCCAGGGGGCAGGGATCACTTAGCACTTAAGAAGAGAGCAGAGAGGCGGCACAGCAGAGTGACAGAACAAACCCACAGAATTTTAGGAGATTGTCCTCCTTGACTTAAATGGGGGTGGGGGGTGAATCACCTATGAAGACTGCTGGGAGTAGCAGGCTGTCAGAGTGTCAGGGTTATTTGGTGCAGGTGTTTAGAGACTGGTTATTAAAGACACTGACCAAGACAGGAAGAAGAATATAAGAACTTTTCCTCTAACCACCTGCGGTTAAAGCTCAAATGATTAGGCGAAGTAAAAAACTAAACAAAACAAAGCAAAACAACAACAATAAAAATCTGTCTACCACAACCCTAACCGTGTACTGGGGACAGGCAGGGTGAGCCCACTAACAGAAGGTTCAGGATAACCCAGATAATAAAGTACAGTGTCCCCTCTCCAAATTACCCTATCTCCTTAGGCACTTAATGTTTTTTTGAATTTAATATTTTAAAAGACACATCAAACTAGGAACAGTAAATGAACAGCCCACTTTGGCCTCATTTGCACCAGCGGCTAACATTAACAGTGAATTTAATTAGTGTCTGAGTCATCCATTTTTCCACTAACAGGCAATTTTACATCTGCCATACCATGTAGAGGCAGGATAAAAGTCTATCAAATAGAGCAAAAGCATCTGATACAAATATCTTACTTACAGAGGGCTGAGTTCAGAGTGCAAGCCTTATTATAAAATGAATTAGCAGCTTCTGTTACCTTTATCCCTGGGCCAAAGTGAGCTAGTGATGATCAAGGTGGTGTAACTATAACCTCACTGAAGAGAAGAATAATAATTTTGTAAAGAATTTTCACCAGCTCTCAGATTGTGATGAAAATGGGGATGAAGATGGAGGTAAGGCTATATAATTATTTATTCTCAAATGCAAATTTCTAGAGAGTTCTTCCCTTCCCATTAAATGAAGGAGAATTTTTTAAAAATTTGTATTGCTTAAGATATTCGTGTATGAATATGTGTTTGTGTTGCTTTTGCCATATCACCAAGTCCAAAAGAGTAGGTTATAGGGAATATAGTCAATGATATGGTAATAACTATTTATAGTGCCAGGTGGGTACCAGATTAGCCAGGGGGGATCACTTCTTCAATTATGTAAATGTCTAACCACTATGCTGTACACCTGAAATTAATATAAAATAATATTGAATGTCAACTGTAATTGAAAATTTTGAAAGGGAGGGAGGGGGAATAAGAGGTTCCAATTTCCATGTATAAAACAAATAAGTCATGGGGATGTAATGTACAGTATTGGGAATACAGTCAGTAATAGTGTGATAGCATGGTACGGTGTCAGATGGTTGGACTTACCATGGTGCTTACTTCTTTAGGTATATAAATGTTGAATAACTATGGTGTACCCCAAAACTAATATAATATTGTTATGTGAACTATAATTTTAATAAAAAAATTTAAAATAAGATTAGATTATAATTGTTGGGTTCCCTTTCACTGAGGATCTATCTACCTGCTTCTAAAATTGAATGATAAGTCTGGAGTCCCAAGTAGAAGATACATTCTAGATGAGTTATCATTATAATGAAAGAAAAACCTATCATCATTAAAACATCTCTTCTTTAAATATTAACATTAAAAGTCAATAGTGTAAGGAAACATTTCATTTAAATGTCCTTTAGAGATGTCCCTGGCTTCTCATTTTATTTCATTGGCATTGGATAAACAGCATAAGCATGGATAGAGAATCTCAACCCCCTGCAATAGATACAGCTTCTGCCAGGACCAAGAGATGACATAAATTATGTCTACAGTTGCAAAAATGCATAATGTTAAAAACCTTTAGCAATACTAATCTAAAAAAAAAACACACACATGAAAAGGATGTTAATTCCATGAAACGACCTCTATACAATGACATGTGACACTATTTAGTTTCTAAAGCAGGAAGTCCAGATTTTCTCAGTTGAAAATAAAGGTAAAAGCAGATTTAGAGAATCTCCATGTTTTCAAAATTTAATTAGGAATTTAAAACCTAAGATATAAAAACCTAGCAATATTTATTCTTGATTTCCATCCATAAAATTACAAATTAAATCCTCAGGATTAACAAATTCTTTTTTTTTTGGTGAGGGTCAAAAATCTAAATCACACTTCCACAAACATAAACACAATGCATTGTGTGTACTAGAGGTCATGTGGTTGAATTGCATAAACTTAAATGGTTTCTTTTTTTTTTAAGGAGTTTTCTGCAATCCCCTAAGATAAAATTTTCCAAGAAGTCTTTGGGATGGTATTTTTTTTTTCTGTGTGAACAAATTTCATATTTCCATGTGACACTTCGGGCACAATGTAGCTAATGGTTAACAGGCAGACACATGTGGGTTCTAACTCTGGCTTTGGCACTTACTAGTTGTGCAACCTTAAGCAAGTCAATCTTTCTAAGCTCCAGTTCTCTCTTGTGTAAGAGGGAAATGAGAATAGCAACTTTCGTAGGCATTGTAGACTGTATGTTACTATAAGGATCAAATCAATGTTTTGTGCAGTGCCTTGCACAGGTAAGTGCTCCCTAGGAGTTAGGCGCCGGGGTGTGAGACCCTTATCTGTCTTCTTTACCACCACCAGTGCCTAGGTACAGTGCTGGCATAAAGCAGACAATAAATATTTGCCAAATGCATGAATAAAATAGTGTCATTATGCTTAAAGATACAAAATCCCCTATCTTGTTGCTTGATAGCCCGCCCTTATTCTTGTTAACTAATGGGTTAAAAATCCTAGAAGGGGACTGGAGGTGCTTGATTCTTTTGTGGGAAGGTCAGAGTGGCTTCAGAGTTGTAAATCTTGGACCCAGACCCACAGGAATGGATTTTGTGCTTTAAATAACACTGACTTGTATTTCAGAGGCTGTGTCAGAGTCTAAGGAAAATTCTCACACAATAAACATATACTACAGAAGAATATGAGAACTGTGTGGAAAAAATCCAGCCACAAATGCCTCTATGCTTCATATTATATGGCTGGACACTTCCTGGACGGTCCTCATATATAAAGTATTAGTGATATGTTTTTTTTTTCTCTTCCTGTTGGATAGCTGTAGAGCTCAGTATAGATGGACAAAGGAATTCCCCACAGGAATAAAACCTTAGGATTAAATGAGTATTCCTTTAATGAGCTTGCTGTTTCCTAGAGAACAAGTTCTTTCTGGATAGGCTATTCTGGTTAGCCCATGCACAGTAGAATAAGTGTTTGAAAAAAGCAATTGAAGAGCTATAAAAATTATTTAAAATAGAAAAGTATAATATTTATCTCAAAAAAGGGAGAAAAATATTAAGGTTTTTTTTTTTCTTTCTTCTTTTTTACTTTCTTCTGATATCTCTGAATTTTTCTTTAGGTCAGTGATCTTTGATGGAGAAAAAGGTTTCTTTCAATTTTAAGTTATAGAATATAAATGATAGGACTCAAGGTAAACAGGCCAAAGACCAAATACAGGTACATTCTTGTTTTCATAACTACCACTATGCACCATAGTTCCCGCTAGAATAAGATTATTCCTTTAATTGGGTTGATAGCTCTTACTAGTAAACTTTTGCATATGTGGATATAAAGACTGCTATTGAATGAGAAGTCCTGTTTAATAGAGCCTTTCATAAGTCCTATTTATTCAGAAGTCTGTTTAACAATGTGTTTGTCCTTTGGTGAAATATTTATGCAGTGTCTGTACTTAATTATCTTACAAAGTTGAATAGTTGAATATTCTTAATAAAAATGTAAGATTAAAAAATATGTTAAACTGTCCATTTCAGTATATTTTGAATCCATACACATTATAAGCACCATATATACAGCTTTCCTGTGAGATATACATACTAATAATTGGACATTCAGTAAAGAATTGTTTTCTGGTTATTAGGGCTGGAAAATGATAGGTAAGATACAAACTAAAGTTTTAGCGCAACCCTGATTTTCTTCATCAAACTAAGCATATAGCATTAGCAGTAGGTGAGAAGTCTGGTTATCCTGTAAGATTGGAGGCTTCAGAGTGGTACCCTACTATTTATCAAAACCTCTCTTGGGGAGTTCCCTGGTGGTGTAGTGGCTTAAGGCTTCGGCGCTGGCGCTGTCAACGCTACGGCCTGGGTTCGTTTCCCAGCTGGGGAGCTACCCACATACCCCCCCTCGCAAATTAAAACAAACAAACAAACAAACAAACAAACAAACCTCTCTTAAACTGACAGCAAGGACGTACTTGTTATTGTCCTCTCCTTAATTATGAACACTCCTAAAGTCACCAACACAGCATTTTAGGTAATAGCTTAAACCTTATTAAGACTATCCGCATTGCCTTCAAATACAATTAGAAAACAAGTTAAATATAGACAAAGAGCTATTTCCTCTTTCAGATATCATAGCTTGGGAACTAGCAAACCTTCTCTTTGGCAAAAGTCTTCCTCTCCCATCAAACTCTGTATATGTGTGCATGTGGCTGAGGGGTGTGGTGGGCCCCCATGCAAATCAAGAGTATAGTGTACTGTACTTTACATCTCTATGACTATGTGGTAACTACCTAGCTGTGCCTCTTAATGTCTTCACTTTTTTCACCCTGCCCCCAGACCCCATAGGGAATATAGTCAATAATATGGCAATAACTACATATAGTACCTGGTGGGTTCTAGATTAATCAAAGGGATCACTTCTTAAATTATACAAATGTCTAATAACTATGCTGTACACCTGAAATTAATATAAAATCATATAGAATGTCAACTGTAATTGAAAAATTTAAAAAGTGGGGGAAAAGGTGAAGGGGAATAAGAGGTCCAAATTTCCAGGTATAAAACAAATAAGTCATGGAGGTGTAATGTAAAGCATAAAGAATATAGTCCATAATACTGTGATAGTGTGGTATGGTGTCAGATGGTTGCTGAACTTATCATGGTGCTCACTTCTTTAGGTGTTTAAATGTTGAATAACTATAGTGTACACCTGAAACTAATATATTATATATTAGCTATATTTTAATAAAAAACTTTTTAAAAAGAATATAATGTACTTCTATTATCTGTGTACTAGGCCCGTAGCTTCTATTTGAAGGAGGAGGAATACTCACAAGAACAATGTTTATGCTAGTCAAAACAGGGCTCTACTTGTAATACCAACTCTAATAGCTCCCATGGAAATTACAAGAAGCCTTTGGGAATCAGTGACCTTTGCTCTTCTAATTTAGCATTGAATAATCTGGGGAGCTCTGACTGTGAAATTGTCTCTTATATAAATGGAACCCAAGGTCTTTTGGGTTCTTTTGCAAACATTCGTGTAAAGATTCCATATCTGGTCTATTAAAACAGAAACCTTAAGCCAATTTTTTAAAAATAAAGAGGATATGTTCAGCTTCAAAGTCAAAAAGGCTATATAGCAGAGGAAAAAAACCTTAAAGGAAGGAAGGGAGGGAGGGAGGAAAACAGGGCTCATGAATCCCACAGGGAGAGCCAGTTAACAGGAGCAAACCAGAAATTGAGTCTCAAACAAAAATTAGAGTATCTTGTAAGCGAAATAGCAGTAAGAGGTTCTTTATTTATCACAGGTAGGGAATGAGTCAGAAAACCTGTGGGCTCATGGAACCTAAAGGATGGAAAGAAGATAGCAGATGTACTAAATGACTTTTTTACACGAATAAGCCATTCCTATGGCAGAGTAAGGGTGAGAAGGGGAGGTCGTACCAAAATTCCATTTTAAGGCCTATTTCTAATTGTAGAACAAAAGTATGTTTCCTGTTAAAGGAATTTCAGACATTGTCCAACAGATGGGAGAGATGTTTGGGTCAGGAAGCCTCCCTGGCACCCTCAGACTCAGCGGTGCCTTCATGTCACACCCTGACCAGACTTGACTTCTGAAAGAAATCAAAGGGAAAACTTATTGTACCTCTAATGAAAACCTGGAACCAGATTGCTGGTGTGGCTCCACAGGCAGAAGGGGCCCTGGGAACTATAAACTGATGAGTGTCTGGTACTCTAGTAGGCAAGCTGGAAGAACCTTTAATAAATGCTGGCCTCCTGTACACTGGAGCGGGGATGGGAACAGGGTTTCTGTAAAGGGAATCACGTGTGATCCTGCATGGATCTTTTACTTGGTGCTAAACTCACTTTTAAAATGCTTCTAACTAATTTTGATGCCGAGACTATTTTTAAACATGAACTACCATGGGATTTAAAATATTTTTTTCTTATCATATAGTAGGAATTGATTTAGAGAGAAAAGAAAATATAGGGGAGAAACATTGTTGTGACTGAAGAAGAATACCGTATTTTGCCATGTATAATGTGCACTTTTTTGCCTTAGTTTGTGAGGGCAAAACAAGGATGCACATTATATATGGATAGTACTAATTCTGTATCTATAGAAATGTTTTTTTAATTCTTTTATCTATGCTTATATGTTAAAAGTGTAATTCTAGAAATCAATAATTAAAAAATTAAAATGAAAGACTTTTTACCCTGAAAGTTTGAGCCAAAAACAAGGGTGCACATTATATACGGCAAAATACAATAAGTAGTAGACTTCCCTGGGGGTGGGCACTGAGGAATCCTCAAGTCTGCAGATGACACTCAGTTTTTCCAGAGAGTGGAATGCCAAGTTGATGGTGGGGTGCGGGGTGGTGCTAAAGGAAGGTCTCAGGAGCTTCAAAGGGGCACATGTAAAATAATGCACTTAGGGAGGTCCAGATATTACCAACTACACTTGCAGGATAATGGGTGCTGACCTTCCAATTAAGACCCAGGAAAGAACTCTAGGAAACCCTGTGCACAAAGCACCAAAGAGAACATTCTGGTTTCCTGTTATGGAAAAACAAAACAAAACAAAACAAAAGGAAACAAAATGTTGGGCACTGTCAAGAAGAGGATTAAGAGAAAAAGAAAATAATTCTCCTTTTACACAGAACCACAAGACATCTTCGTTAGTAGTATTACATAAACAGCGCTGATCTGTACATCTTCAGTACAGAACAGAGCCTAAGGGGACCAAAGAAGGGCAATTAAAACCATCATTGGCAGGCTCCAAAAAATAGGCCTTTTCAGTCTGACAATACCGAGGTAGCCAGGGGACATTATAAAAATCATGAAGAGGCTGGAGCTGCTGCATGATGACTTGGCTGGCCAAATCTCTTGAGCTAAGAGGTACCTTTGAAGCATAAAGTTATTTTTTTTTTTTATTTTTTAGTACTCTTACTTTGTTTATACAACTGCCAGTGATGATGAGCAGTGCAGGCTCCTTTGCGAAGCCCCTGTTTCCATCAGAGGTTGGGAGAAATCTGAGCCTAGTGTGAGAGGGATCAAATGCCCCTTGACCCCCATTACTTACCTTAGGTAATGTTGGCTTGCTGACTCGTAGTCAGACTCACTTTCTCTACTGCCAATGTCAGCAGTGAGTTTGTACCTGACCGATCCCAATTTCTATGATTATGAGTTTAGCCCCTCCCACATTCTGAAGGGCTTTTCAGACCCACTTGGCAACAAATGTTCTGCCTACAAGTGGCTGTAATTTAATACAATAACTATAATGTAAAAAGAGCAGATTTCTGACTCTCATTTTATCACAATGGATAGAACTCAAGAACTCATACTAAAAAACTCTCTAATATTCACACCAGTGGATGGAAGCAGATCTCCATAATGGAAAATGGAAAAGGAGTCCCAGGCTAATGAGATCACACACGGGTGGGTTTTAGCTAAGTAAGCAGTAGGCAAGGGATGTGGCAGGTAGCCTAGGAGCTCTGCTTTTGGGATGGCCTTAATTGTACGGGGTAGCTGGTAAAATTAATCTCATGGTGTGGCTCTGGTCCAATCACGTGGCTCTCCCAAACAGGGGAAGGTTACCCGATCAAATAAGTATAATGAACAGTGTTCAAAAGGTACGTGGGTACAGAGTGGTTCCCCCCACTCCATAATTATTTTTTGGAAACAAGAATTCTGTGAGATTGGGGCCATTTCATCTTATAGAAATGTAATCCACCTGTTATTGGCTCAGCATTACTGCCATACCTTTCACAGATGTGGTAATACTTCTCATCCTGTATGCCATCCTGAATGGGCACATTTACACTGTAGTACCGCCCCTTTCCTAGGCCAACATCAGACACATCACCTGTTCCTGGAAAAGAGAGAAGCACCATGAACAGTTTTAAGAACATGAGAGGTAGAAAACTTAAAGGATTCTCCAATAGGAATTCAGAAGATCAAAAGGTAAATTAGGAGGATGGTCCTGTGATGGTTTCTTTCTTTCTTTCTTTTTTTTCTGCGATGGTTTCTAAGGGAAAGTAATGAAGAAAAATCATATGGGGACATAACTGTTGTAAACATTGTTGGGGAAGCAGGAGAATTATAAGAAAATGGAAAAACCTTAGTTTCCATCTTGCTGGGAAAAAAAGAGATTAACTGCTTTGCTTGACTTTCCATATGTCTCAGATTGACACATTAATGTATCACTGCAATTATCAGGGTGTTGGGAGTTATACAGGGTATCTGATAGTACAATAAGTATAAGTGAGCTAGCTCTCTGTTGACAGTCCTTCAAAGTCATCTGGAATAAGAAAGAGCATTACATTCCTCTTACCGTTTTCACCTGAAATGACCTGTGTTAAAATTTTGCATAGCATAGCACCAATAAGGTTTTAGTAGCATGGAACTATTCAGATATAATATATAACAAATGTAGAGAAGAACTGCAATATTTATTTCTCAGATGTAATACTAAGCAGACAGATACTTGCCTGGGAAAAACCCCGGGGAGAATTTGTGCAGGGACACCGTCATGACTTTGGAGGTGAAACTAAAGGCGTCTTCCACACCTACCAGAGCAAAAAACAGCAGAAAAATCACTTCATATATGCAACTCCTGTTTTCAACAACTGAAACTCTAGAAAGCAGCTGTGGGAATGAATAGAGATGAGAAGGTAGCAACAAAAAAGCTAACGAGCTGTCATTACATGATGCGGTAGAACTTGGCCCCAAGTGAGGTTTGGGGGTTCCTTTACAAATTCATGGCAAATTACAACTGGTCTTCCCTTTTCCAATCCATGGGATGTCCAGGCTCTCTTTAACAAGCTGTTCAAAAAGGTAGGGAAGGGCTCACAGTGAGAACTGAAGCACCATCAACAGAGCTAAACAGAGGAAACTTGCACCATCTTGGAAGTATCATATTTTGTTTTGTTTCAGGGGTTCTAATGAAAGTATTAAGATTTAGTACAAAAGCTGAAAGTCAGCTTGGCCTTGTCCCTTTATAGCAGTTTTGTGACAGACTTATAAAGCTTGGAGAAAAATAGGGGCAGGGAACTTTTCTACAAAGCAGCCTCCTTTCCATTTAAACCGAGTCAGAAAATGCATAGAGGCCTGGGAGATGGAAGATGTAACTCTTACAAGCCACTGCTTATTCAAATAAACACCACACTGCCCCCCTCCACACCTTCCCTCCTGGAATCACATACTGTCATACTATATTCAGATAATCCGTCTATAAAATGAAAGGACTATTAGCAAATTCATGTACTATCCTCTTTTATAATTCAAATAAAGAAATTGTCTCTGTGTTTACTCAATGCTTTCAGTCTTCATTAGAGGCTGACAGTGACCTTAAAAAAATATTAACTCTATTTGTATATCACGACTATGTTTGAATTTCCCAAGCCTTATGTTTTGCCCTAGGGAGGCAGTTAAAACCAGTTAAAGGCTCCAGGCACAAAGTATTAAGTAAACAAAATAAAACATAATAAAATAAATTAAAATAGCATTTTAACTTAGAAACTGAGGTATAAACTGGGATAATTCATGAAAATCCTGATTATTTATCGGTCCAGAAAGGTGGTACCCATTTATACTTCTATCAGTGGGGTCGGAGAGTTCCCGTTTTTTCATACCCTGACTAGCATTGGGTGTTACTATTCTTTTTAATCTTAGGCAGAAAGAACTGGCTTGCTCTGATATGCATTTCTGAGTATTAGGGTGTTAAACACCTCTTCATATGTTTAGTAACCATTTGTATTTCTTCTCACAGGAAATTCCATTAGGTGTTGTTAGAAAATCCTTCTTTAGAAAAGGGCATGGACAGATAGGTGGAGGGTATGGGGCTTGGTGTGAAAGAGAAGAGTGGTAGGTAGTAGGCGAAAGAAGGTGAGGACAGGGTAGGAGTGCTAGTGAAGCCATCACACAATGCTAGTGATGGAATCATGGGAGATTTAAAATAAACCAAATGTGTAAGAATTTGGAGGTGGGGCAGGGGTCACTGTAAGGGAGGTGCTGAAGAGGGGAAATAAACTTAAATGAAACACACCATAAAAGTTGGCTAAAACAGGAAACTCTAAATGGTGTAGAAATAACATTGCAAATGGAAAGAACGGTTTCAGGTGACAGTCTTATTTCATTCTTATGTGGTTCAATAGAATTGATTCTATTCTTGGACTCTGATACTAATAGTTTGAATTTCATAATCATTCATTCAACAAATATTTTGCTGAACCACTACTATATGCATAGCTCTACTTGTTCATGCCATTGTGCAGGACAAAACGAAGTAAACAACTTGATCTCTGTTCTGGAGGAACTGAAACTTTCTATGGGAGAAGAAGACATAGATTAAATAATTAATTAATATAAGAGAATATATAATTAAATGTCAAATCAGTGATGTAAACGACACAGTTGAGCACAGGGAGAAAATACTTGGGCTGGGTACAGTAGCCTGAATAGCAAGTCATGAGAGAGAAGGTTGGAGACAAGAGGTGAGGCTTCTTTGAGGCAGGCCTTGAAAGACAGGGTAAAGAGTGTGGACTTTACTATGAAGACCAGTGTTTTTCAAAGTGTAGTCTGTGAAACAACTGGGGTGTTGTTAAAATGTGTGTTCCCAGGTTCCGTACCTGACCTACTAAATCTGAATCTCTGGTGGATGTGGCCCAGGAATCTGTATTTTAACACAAGCTTCTCAGGTCATCCTGATATATATTCAAGTTTGAGAACCATTGCTATAGGCCAAAGGTTAACAAACCATCTAAGTAGTGAATAGTTTTGGCTTTGCAAAAACTACATGGTCTCTACTGCATTTTTTTTTTCCCTTTACAACCTTGTAAAAATATTTTTCAAAACCATTCTTAGCTCACTGGCCACACATAAACAAGCTGTGGGCCGAATGTTACCCTTGTTATAGGTGGTAAGGAGCCTCTGAAAGTTTTGAGCAAGGCTGTGTTTTCCACTGGCTGAGTGTTCAGATATCCAGAGGATACAGTTCTCAAAGTTGTATGTTGGTTGTTGTGTTAACCCTTCTCTCTTCTCTCTGTTTCCTTTCATTTCCTGTCATCACTCCATGGTAGTATCATCTAGGTGAACTCCCTGGGGAGGATCCCCCTACAATTTCTTCCATTTTTTTTCCTGTTTTGGCAGTAGAGCTGACCCTCACCTCTGTCATCTATTACTCTTTTGCTCTCTTATGTCTTGATTATGGGAACAGGGAAGCAGCAATCACTGAGGTGGGGGAAGTAAGGGGACATCCTTAACTAATTTTACTGGGTACGTGTTCCTACATCAATGGAAACATGTGCCATACCTAGCATTTGTTAAAGAAGAGAATGTGGGTAACTGTTCCATATAGATGGTAAGTTCACAGGAGGGGGCGGGGTACATCATTTCAGTGCGGTTAAGGCAAAGTATTAAAGATGCTGCTGCTCTTAATAGTTAGAGAAGATGCCATGGGTTTATGTAGGATGAAATATTTCAGTGATACAAAAAAAAAAAAAGGCACAGATTCCTGTCACTTTGTGAGCTGGTATCCCTATTGGTGAAAAATTCAGAATATTTCATCAGGCACCCATGCTTACCTGGAGAGAATGATCAAGAATGCCAGCTTTAAGTGCAGATTTCACTTAGAACCTATGCTGAGGGAGGTCACTGAGCACTGGAGTAAACACTAGGTAGGATTTCCACTTCTTAATATTCTCTACTGGGGAGCTTTGCTAATGGACAAGAGAGGCAGCGAAATGACAGGAACCTGGCATTTTAAAGCAGCTTCATCAGCAAAGGAGGAATTGTATCAGAAGAATCTCTGTTCTATCTACTTTAGTGTTCTCAATTAGGAAAATTTCAATTGCAACAGGTACTTCTCCTTTTACCAGCTGCCTAAGAAACTTTGCTGATAAAAACCTGTTGTCCTAGCAGCAAAGCACCTTTGAATGTAAAGGGCTTACCATCTCCATGGTGCAGATCCAAATCCACATAGAGAATACGGTCAAATTTCCGTCGCAATCGTAATATCCCCAGGACAGCATCATTGAGGTAACAGAAACCAGATGCTTCATCTCTGTAAGAAAATAAGTTGCTACAGCCAACAGCCAAAAGCAATCCAAGGGAGTCTTTACAGCCAAGGATCTAACCCTTGAGATCGATTCCCTTACAATTTACCCTTCTTTCAAGAAAAACAAAAATTGACCTATGAAGATTGGATAGTAAATGCGTTAGAATGATCAGGGAATGAAGTGTTTCGGTAAACTAAATATTCAGGTTGATTGGTAACATTTTCCCTTCAGGATCCCAGATTTTCAAAGAATTAGAATATTATAACGATATTCAAGAAAACACAACCTTTCTCTAATGATTCAGGAATTCTTTAAAGAAATTGTGGAGCCCTGGGGTCATGATAATGAGCAGTGATTATCACCTATAGTACTTTAAGAGAGCTGGAATCTGTAATAGAAGGGGCCTTAAAGACAATCTTGCTCAGCCAGATACAGATGTTGCAGATTGGGTTCTCTGTGCTGATCCTATGACATAACCTCAAGGTTTTTATGGGTTTTTGTTTTTTGTTTTTTGTTTTTTTTTGAGTAAGTCTTGGCACTTGTTGTTCATAAAAGGTGAGTGTAGAATATACATGTGCATAACATCCTGGGCAGCGTAATATGGTCGCCTTTCTGTAAATGTCATTATGACAATGGATACTGAAGCAGCCTCTTCTAAAGTTAGTTTCCTTCTTTCACAAAAATTGTCTTCATTGACTTTCACTGGTGTCCTTTAACTTTTTTGCTTTTGGTGATACTGTGTTACTTTGACCTCTTGTTAACATTAACCTACTCTTTTATTATGCTTCCATTAAGCCTTGCTGAGTAGATATAAAAGATATTTTTTATAATCAAAAGTGTATTATAATTCATTTTTAGGGCCTCATACTAAATGCTTCAGTATCTTTTGCTTCCACAGACCCTTCAAATATCCAGCCCATTTTTTTCTAATTTCCTTCTGACACTTTACTTGAAACAGAATTCTAGGCATGAGCATTACTTAAAATGGCATCTTTACTACCATGAGATTATAAGATCTTTCTAGTGCCTACACAATGCATCAACTTTTTCATGAAATCTCTTCTGGAATAACATTTCATATCCTGAACAGTGCCTTGGTTTACAGCCTGAATCAATGACACAAGTACATGGGTGAGCAGGAAGTTGTTAAAATATCATGAGATACTGACTTTGCTCATAAAAGTGAACTCAGTGATGATCTACCAAAAGAATATCTTAGCGTTAGGAGTGCAATCAGGAAGAAACCAATTAGAGAAAAAGATTTGTCCATCCATGAATTTTCTGTAAATAAGAGTTAAATATGTGACTTTGAAAGTTCTTGGATGCTAATTTCCAATTATGAAAAGCTTACATATACTTTATAAATTTACTGTCTAAGCACAATAAAAAAGAGCTAATTTGTCTTCCTACTGAACATCGATAACTTTTGGGTAGGCAAAATAGAAAATTAAATGTTAGGCAAAAAGAAGAGGGAGATGGGAAGGAGGAGAAATACAAATCAATACAACACACATATCCTTCCCTCAGAGAGCTTACAATTAAGTTACAGAGACCAGTCATAAGCACAGAAAAACAAAACAAAACAACCCAAACAACAAACAAGAAAAAAGCAAGCAGAAATAACATGGCATGTAAAGGAGAATACAGAGAAATTCTATAAACAAAATTGACAAAGCATAGTAATCTCATCGACAGTATTGAGCCTTCTAGAAATCTAGAAATCTTGCTTCCAGAAATCAGTGATGGTTAAGAGCCCCCCTGCCCACCCCCCACCTCACCCACCATGTTCTGAGAAATGGTTAACCGCAAAGAATCACATTGCCCTGGCATATTCCAAGGGAAGAATCATCTTCATGCATGCTCAGGACTCCCAGATAACTTGAGGATGACTTCCTTGTTTACCTGCCTCTATAAAACTCCCGACACCTTTCCTTTTCTTTGAGATGTCCCTCATTAAAGAACATTCTGCCTAAATAACAATAATGATGATGATGTCTGCAATTCAGAAAAGCCTTTGTGTATAATATTTTCCTAAATCAAAGGAGCTCTATTTCCATTGATTTATAGGAATAAATAAGTGCTTAGGTAAACAGAATATTGCTAAAATTTCCAGAAAATAAGAAAATTGAACTTTCAAGACTTTTAATGTGTTAAAAAATTACTCCTATAAAAGCAAGCTCAAATGTGTTAAGAATTCAAATTCACACAATTTAGGTAAATATTTGGTAAACAAGACTAATAATTTTGATTTACTGAAATCAGTTGTCTTTCCTGATTTATCAGTGTTAAGTATAATACACAATAGACTCTCCATTAAGTGGAACTCAAGCAACTTGCACTCTCAAGCAACTGGCAAAAAAATATTGAAGAAATAACACTTCAAATAAAAATTAAAATCAATTTCTAGCAAAAATGTAAGTTGAAACTTGGTGTGCAGTTGCACATCATGCAAAACCCAACTTTGCGTAAGAGGTGTAGGGCCTCAAAACAAGCTGATACTCATTCATTTTTCAAGAAAGGTGCATGTAGGTTGGCCAGTACAGTGTCATCTACTGATATAAATCCAAAACCATCCACATCCATTTCTCCTGATCTTGTCCTAGCTATATCATCAGATTCTGATGATCCTGATGTGATGTCTACCCAGTAAACTCTCTATCCCGACTGTAGCTATTTTAAGTGTGTATGTGTGTTTTTCTAAGTTACTTGAAGTTAAAAAAATTATGTTAGTGAAGTTCATTAAGTTGAAAAGTTTATTGACTGCCATTTAACTAAAATTGCACACTGCATTCACAAAATTATTTTTATAATAAAACTGTGTTACATTAAGTTTGTCTGTCTTAATTTGCTTTTAATTATTGTATGTCGATACTAATATCAAGGCAATACAGAGTTTATGGCATGGTATGATATGGTATAGTATGGGGTATAGTATTAGTTAGTCCTATTTTTAATAGTAACTCTCAAGCAATCAGAAACTACATTTATCTGTCAGCTACCAATCCTCATGGGTAATGGTTAACTGAGAGTCTACTGTACACATAGATTTTCATTCTTCTTGGGTATAGTCTTCCAAAATTTATACAGGCTTACTAATTAAATGAACTAACAATACTTCTACTAAATGTTTGAGACTATGATAAATGTAAATTTGCTTAACCAAACTGAGTCATTATTCTGACACTTTATTTCAACAGTAATTATGTTTTGTATTATGTCAATGTGAAGATAATTTAACAAGATCTTTAGGTAACTTAAAACTTTGTGTTGATACTAGATTCAGTTAATTGATATTAGATACCTAGATCATTTCTAAGTAAGAAAATAGATAATTATTAAGCATAATTTTTAGTTTATATGCTTTTGCTTATTTTTACAGGCTACACATATAGTATTTGGGTCTGTTAATGGACATATTCTTTTTGGCTACACAGAGAACTTAGACTGTAAGAGATGTGTATGGCTATAGAAAGTGGTATAAGATCACAGAAAGGGAATTTTATTTGTCAAGGTCAAAGTTGGCTGAGGTTAGATGGGTTTATTTATAAAATTTCCAAAAAGAACTTAGTATGAAATATTCTACTAATGCAAAACTATAATTTGGTTTTCTCCCTGTTAAAATGACAATTTTTTTTGATTATCGGTCTTCTCTTAATAACAGGTTGTAAAGTTCTTGCTTTACTGTCTAAATAATCTTTCTCTAACAAAGATTCTGTGTCTTCCTACAGAGTCTAGGGTTTATCTTGACTTTATGTCCTTGATTATTTAAGAAAGAAAAGTCTTCTCACTTAGGAAAGAGATGAGGTTCTCTGCAATCATATTATCTCCTATGTTTACTTTCAAAATCTTTTATCATCATTTTGGCCAAATAGAGAATCAAGTATTGTTTTTCTGCAACTCATCACCCTATCTTAATCCAGTCTCAGAGGGCCCCTGGAAAATCACAAAGGATATATTCCTTCATTTTATAAAAAGAAAGGTGATAGAAATAATTAGGTTTATATGATATGTTACTACTAATGAGATGCATATGAAGATCTGCCAAATCAGAAGAGATGCTCAGCCTTCCTTAGGTTAAATTGGTAGAGGCAAATGTTATTAATATAAATACGAGGTTTGATTTAAAAATAGTGAATGTTTAAATAAAAAAATTATTACAGTAAAAGACACTTTGCCATGAATCCCCCTCAAAATACTCTCCCTTACTTCAAACACACTTATCCCATCGTTCTTGCCCCTTTCTGAAGCAGGTCTGGAAGTCCTCTTTCATGAGTGTCCTTAGTTGCACTGTTGTGGGTGCCTTATGTCTTCCATCAATTCAAAATGTCTACCTTTGATGATTATTTTGACTGGGGAAGACCCAGAAGTCACATGGTGCCAGATCCGGTGAATAAGGTAGATGAGGACACACTGTAATGTTTTTATTTGACAGAAATTTATGTTAATGCATTGTTCATGATCCGTGATTTATGGCACACTTTAAAACACATCTTCTCTCAACCATAGCTCACAACCAATTGACTGTACCAAAGAAGCTGTAACTTGTCAGACACTGTTACTAAGGTTTGATGTGTCATTTCCTGTATTGAAGATCCCTGCCTTTCCATTGGATGGCACTTGGCAGCAGCATTTGTTATCACCATAGTTTCTGATCACACCTTGAATTTCAGAAATTCTAGGCTGAATAGGAAGTTCCTAGAGATTCATCAGGTTCTCACTGGCCAAATGCTTCTATTTGTCAGTCCTACCGCTGCTTTGCCAGATATTAGACAACCACAGTTTAGTGTTTTAAGTCATAATTTTTAATTTTTTAAATGATAACTTGGTCTCAACATTGCTTCTTTATTTTAAATCTAGCATCTGCTATGCCATTAGTTTTAAATTGGGGATTAACACTTACCTATGAAATTTTATTGATATATAGATGTTTAAGATATACTCCAGTTTACGAGGTCTGACAGTTAAGTTTGCGAACTTGCCGCCGTGAGCTTACATTGGCAGCCCTGTCTAAACAACTCGGTAAGGTTTCATAACCTTGGTATATCTGTGTCTCACAGTTGTGATGTGTGGAGGTGTCTTGATGAATGGCATTCTTTATTGTTGGGTGCTTTTGTGTGCCATCGCAAGAATGTTGGAGCTTGAATTAGAGCAATGAACAAACATTAAATTTCTTGTTAAACTTGGCAAGAATAGAAGTGAAATCAGGGACATGTTAGTTGAAGTTTATAGGGATAATGCCATGAAGAAAATGGCAGTTTTGGAAAATGGATTAAATGTTTTTCTGTGGGGAGAGAAAGTGTCCCTGATGAAGAAAGGTCAGGACAGACAGTAACGAGCAGAACTGACAAAAACATTGCAAAAATTTGTTGAATTGTGCATCAAGATTGTCAGCTGACTGTGAGAAGCCAGGCAGACCAAGTAAAAATCTTAAGTGAAAATCTTGGCATGAGAAAGATGTGTACAAAAATGGTCCTGAAGGAGCTCACTGATGAACAAAAGCAAAGGAGAGTTGAAGTTTGCTAAGACCTTTTGGAGAGGCAAGATGATGTTTTGAGCTGTGTTATCACTGGTGATGAAATATGGGTGAACCAATACAACCCTGAAACAAAGTGTCAAAGTGCACAATGGAAGTCAGCCAGTTCTCCACAACCAATAAATTCCTGTTAGTCCAAATCAAGAGTCAAAATGATGTTGCTAACCTTTTTTTTTTTTTTGATATCAGAGGGATTGTTCATTATGAATTTGTACCAACTGGACAGTCAACCAAATTTACTATTTGAAAGTGCTGAAAATGCTGCGTGAAAAAGTTAGAAGGAAACGACCTGAACTTCTCACCACTGACTCATGGCTCTTGCATCACGACAATGCACCAGCTCACATGGCACTGTCTGTAAGGGAGCTTTTAGCCAGTACACAAATAACTGTATGGGAACACCCTCCCTACTCACCTGATCTGGCCTCCAATGACTTTGTCTTTACCCAAAGATAAAGGAAATATTGAAAGGAAGACATTTTGATGACATTCAGGACATTAAGGGTCATACAATGACAGCTCTGATGGCCATTTCAGAAAGAGTTCCAAAGCTGCTTTGAAGGGTGGACTAGGCATCAGAGTCAGTGCATAGCTTCCCAAGGGGAGTACTTTGAAGGTGACTGTGGTGATATTCAGCAATGAGCTATGTATCATTTTTCTGGGATGAGTTTGCGAACTTAATTTTTAGACCTCATAGTAAATCTCTCCTTGATATAGAGGGCTGTCTGGAAAAAATCCAGCCACTAATGCCTCTATTTTTCATATTAAATGGCTGGATACTTTCTGGAAAGCTCTGTATACTAATTAGATGCTTGGTATATTCATGGTATATTACTCAGGATTAGTATATATTTGAGGATTTTTGTCTCCATAAGATTATGTTCATCCATTTTTATAAATTAGATACAATGCCATCTCTTCTGTGAAAATAAGGTTAATCATTATGTTTATAGATATTTTGTGTAAGAACTTTTTTTGGATTGACTTCTATCTTGTTTTGCATGCCACGGAAACAACCATTTGTCCTTGTCAGCTGCATTATTATTCTTGTAATGAACCCTCATCAGATCCTTCACTTTTGAAAATAATCACTGGCAAGTTAACCACATCTATTTGTAAGTCTTTTGCCATCTATAGTTTTTTAATGTTTTAATCTGACCTGTCTCTGAAAGCACTTGTAATCAGATAAAGCTAGAGTGCTTCCTTTTCAACAAGGAAATACTGTCTCAGAGCCTCATGGAAAAGGATTATTCCAAGTACCGCTGGGTACAGGCTTATGATGGGATAAACAACTTTGAGATCCTACCAGTAAACTGAGTCAGGATTTCAAGAAGGCTAGTTGAGAAGCAGATGGATTAATGAGACTGCTAATACCAGGTTGAATGGAACAAGAACTGATTACACAGACCTGCATGAACTGATGAGAGATGATTGTGGGTTTTCTTTAAAATATTTTTGATGTTTTAATGTTCCATTTTCTGGATATATAAGGATGTCATACTTTCTATAACTCATAATAATTTAGTAAACCGTGCTTTTATAAACAGAAATGAAACATTCATAAATGATATCTTATTCCCGCTGCCTGAACCCTCCAGGATTTGAAAACTCTTAGTGAGTATTCTTATTTTCATAGTGACATAATTATCTTCTTAGGTTCTGTTATGAGGACATGATTGGAATCATTGGCTATGTAAGTAAGGCCTTGCCTGGATGTCATATTTGGGAATGATGCTCACTGAATCCAACATGACCAGACACTTTTAAGGAGGTAAGGTTGAGTTCATGGAGCCAGTGTACAAAAAGTCCTCTTGGGAAAACTGGCCTGGTAGTTGGCTTACAGGGTTTCTGGCCTTATAGGTGAGTAAGGAATGTCACTTCCTGGCAGACCCTGTAAACTTAGGATGTTTTGGGGACCTCAAGAAGAGAAGGATTTGCCCAAATTTATAGGTACTGCAGGTAAAATCTTTGCTTGCTTCTAAGCTTTAATAGGCTTTTAAATTTTCAGATTTCTTATGAAAATTTCCAGCAAAGCAAGCATAAGGTCTATATGATAAATTACTATTCTTGCTGCACCTATGTAAATAATCAGGCTAAATCTAATGAGAACTAATTTTTATTTAACTTTTTATTGATGCAAAATTTACTTAAAATTAACCATTTTAAAGTATATAATTCAGTAGCATTTAGTACATTTATAATATTGTGGACCTCCACCTCAATTCTAGTTCCAAAACATTTTCACAGCAGTCACTCCCCATCCCTCCATCCCACCAGCCCCGGACAACCACCAATCTGCATTCTGCCTCTATGCATCTACCTAGTTCTGGAGAGTTCCTAGAAGTGCCATCATACAATATGCAATCCTTTGTGTCTGGCTGCTTTCACTTTGCATAATGTTTCAAGGTTTGTAGATGTTGTTTCAGTACTTGTATCAGTACTTTATTCCTTTTTATGACTTTGTTGTAGGTATGTGAGAGTATACCACATTGGCTTATCCAGTCATTTGTTGATGGAAATTTGGGTTGTTTATACATTTTGGCTCTTGTGAATAGTGCTGCTGTGAACATTCACATTCAAGTATTTGTTTGAGTACCCATTTTCAGTTCTTTTGGATACATACTTAAGGAGTAGAATTGCTGGGACATGTGGTAATTCTACGTTTAATTGGTCAGGAACCTCCAAGCTGTTTTCTACAATGGCTGCACCATGACCCATCAGGAATACACAAGGATTCCAATTTCTCCACATTCTCACCATCATTTATTTTCTGTTTTTTACATTTTTATAAAAATTCTAGCCATCCTAGTGGGTGTGAAGTGGTGTCTCATTGTGGACTTGATTTGCATTTTCTTGATGACTAATGATGCCCAACATCATTTTATGTGCTTGTTAGTCATTTGCATGTCTTCGCTGGAGAAATGTCTATTCAAGTTCTTTGCCTATTTTTAAAATGGGTTGTTTGTCTTTTGATGTCGAGTGGTAGGAGTTCTTATATATTCTGGATATCAGACCTTTATTACAGATAGGATTTGCAAATATTTTTTTCTCATTTCTGTGGGTTGTCTTTTCACTTTCTTAATAATGTCCTTTGTAACACAAGTTTTTAATTGTGGTGAACGCCAATTGTCTATTTTTCCTTTTGTTGCTGTGAAACCAGCCTTGTTTTGAGATCAAGAATAATCTTTTTGTGAGATTATCTTTGATCAAAAGGGGGATGGCTATCTAGAGAAATTTTGTGTTTCAAAGGAAAACTTTGCCAGGTTATCAGAATCTAGTTATTGTCTTTGAGTTGTTGTGCAGGTTATTGATGAGTAAGTATGCCAACTTTGTCTTCTGTGATTGAGATATAATTGACTTTCTTCTCTGCATGAAAAACCAGTCCTAGTACCTATTTGGAGACTGGACTGGCTCCTGTTCCCTTACCAAATTGAAAATTATTCCAGTTTTCTTCCATATGTGGCTATTGCTTCAATATCTGGATATCACTCCAAACTAACTTTTCCAATTTTTCTTCCTCCTGCATGACTGGGAGCCACCAAGAATCAAAACCTGAGAGCCCAAATCCCTATCGGGGCCCTACAGTGTCTTACAGCTTCCTCTCTTCTCTGTAATCTGAAGCAGCCCTGCAAGCTCAATCGCAATGATTTGATGTGAAGCCAGAAGAGCTGATCATTATGGTGCACCACACATGCCTGGAATTGTCCTTGAACAAGCTGCTGCCTAGACCACTAAGGAAGTCTAGAGCAATGCTCAGGTCATACACATCTTTACATGACAGGTTAACTTAGACTATGGACAATGTTACCAAGAGCACTGACATCCTAGCTTCAAGAGTGGTGCTGCAAAATGGAAAGATTTTCCTCCACTGATGTCTTATAATCCACTTGACTTACAATCCAATTGAACCGCCAGAGTTCAATACTTGGCTGTTTACTATAATCTAAACTTTCATATTAATAACACTTTTCCATTTTTGTCCTCCTCTTTTAAGATGCCTGCTCTTCAAGACCCTAAAACAACTGACTTTTGCCACCACCTCTCAACAGATGGTTCAACTGGTTTTACAGGAATGACACCAAAGGTTCTCAAGATACTATTTCTTAGACCCTGCTTCACCCTACTCAGGAGTTTATAATTACCTCTGAGTGACGAATACTATTTGCCTGGAACAAAAGGGGAAGTGGCACTGTTGGAGTTTATTTGAGCCTTCTCTCCCTAGAAATCAGTAATGGTTAAGAACCCCTCCCCTTTGTTTTCTAGGAAAAGGCAAACTGCAAGGGACCTTCCTACCCTGGCATATTATTCTGAGATAAGAACCCTCTCTATTCTTCCAAATGATGCCCCCAAGACTCATAGATGACTCCCTTGTTTACCTGCCTCTATAAAACCCAAGGACCCCTTCCTTTTCTTTGAGCTATTCCTCATTAATAAATGTTTTCCTCATTGAAATAGCTGAATAAAATCAGGTCCTCAATTGTCAAGTGCATTTTGTCTTTCATATCATCAACACAAATGTATTCAGAGGTTAGCCTACTTTTACTGAACACATTTTGAAAACTTTGAGAAATGTGTCTGCAACTTTATGGTTAGGCAATTTTTTTTCATTACCAGAAATATCTAGCTTCTTAAATGTCCTGGTGAACTGTCAACCACAAACTCAATCTTTGAGCAAAGGGATCAGTCAACTGCATCTGCTCATATGCATTTGCTGTTTTCATGTCCATTAGGCTCGAGATCAGGGATCCTTGGATCATAACACCAAGACACTTATGTAAAACATCAACCAGGTAGTTACCTCACCCAGGCAGAGCCAGATACCTGCACTATTCAACAGCATAATTTTCACTGGCAAAGATTTTGCAACAATCATTTTTGCTCCCAGTCCTGGTATCAAGAGTCAGCATTATAGATGTCCAGTATTTTCTTATTTGGATCTTCCTAAGACTTGCTCAGATATCTATTTTCTCTTTTAATGTTAGCATAACTTATAATTCTTTAATTATAGCTTTTTTGGGGGAAACAGCTGGTAGTATGGTTTGGCTTTTCTCTGTTGTTGGCATATAATACAAACAATTGCCAACATTTATTGAGTGATTACTCTGTGTCAGGAAATGTACTAGGTGCTTTTAATGTGTTAACTCAATCAATTTTCACAACAACCCTGTGAGGTAGGTACTATTATTATTTCTATTTTACAAATGAGGAAATGAAAACATAGGGAGATTAAGTAACTTGTCTCAGGTCACAAAGTTAGGAAGTGACTGATCCTCAGTCCACAAGCTTAATCACTTCATTACATGGTTTTGATATCATTCTATGAACATCTATTACTTTTTATTTTTCTCATGATTTCCTCCACTTCTCCTTCATGCCCATCCCCCTTTCAACATTTCAATTGTGTAATGCTGGTGAAATTTTGTCAGTTTTCTCTTAACTCTTCTCTTGTCTTTCCCCATTTACCACTTTACTACTTTTTTGCCTCTATCTATTCCCTTTGCCATTTTCTGATTTGGATTTAAGAGCTTTTTGGTTAGAAAATGAACTACCGCAGATCTTCTAGTAGCAACTTTTCTCTCTAGAATTCTCCTACAATAACCCATCAAACTTTAACCATTTCAACTTTCCGTTTTTTTGATTGAGGTTTTTAAACTGCACCACCACCACCAAAAGCAAGTAAAGTAACTCAGGGCCATATTTGCACAAGTTGACTTTGTGGTGGTCCTTTCCTCTATAAATCCAATAACACCTTTGGATGTAGAATTTATACAGAAATACATGTGAAAAAGGATTAGGTCAAAAGGCCCTACTTGTTAATAGAAATAAATCCATTAACTGTGTGACAAAACCAAAAATGTTATCCAGGAAATAAACTAAAAGTGACAGCACCGTAATTCTATACAGTTCTCACTCTCTCCACGTCATTTGGTATAATAAGCAGTCACTATTGAAGACAAATGAAGGCTTGGGAGAGTAGAAATAAGGTACTATTTGCCTGAAAATGAATCAAGACAACTGACTGAATTCATGATGGTGAAAAGTGCCAGAAGGCCACTTTTAAAATTCACAGACCATGTTTCCCTTTGGATAATTATATCGTCTAAGGTTAATGAATGGAAAAAGTATAAAGCAGTTCTATTTACCATCAAGAATCTTAGCTAGTTTAGAAAGAGAACTTAAGATTTGCACTGTAGAAGAATCAAAGTGATGAGCAGGTCCCTGAAAATTGCTGTAAGATTAAGTCAGTTAGGGGATAAATTGAATAGACAGGTAACAATGAACCAAATTTACTTGTTCCCATTGGCCTTGCAAAGTCTTATTTTTCTGGATCTTAGCTTCTTTAGCACATTTTTCTCAGATGATATAGGTAGACTTTTCCTACTCTAAAATACGGTTTTATTCAGTAAAGTATAGATTAGCAAATCAAAGTCTTCACTTGGTTAGTGAATTTTCATTTTACATACTCTATTTTTAGGGAAGGAGGTAAATGAAACCCAACAAGTACCCAAAAGCAAATTCCCAGTGTGTTCCCCAGGTTCAGGTTTAGTCACTATCCACTACCTGCAATGGTCTTATCCAATTATGATCCAGGGTGCAGACATACTGTGTAGCTCTGAATGACAGTAGCAAGATTCAACAGGTCCAATGTACTGTGCTTACTAAGGCACAGATATATAAATACGTTTTGAAAAGAGGTTAAAGAATATGTATAAAACACGAGCAACAGTCTTTCTCGTATAACTTCCCTAAGCCAGACAATTCAGTTAATCAGACTATTTCATCCCTAAACATTCTGGTAACCAAAAAACATCACTTTTTACTTTCAACTCTCACGTAATGAACTTAAAAGTCTCAATTGTTTAGACATAATGCTAAGTTGAGGAATTAAATGTACTCCCTTCCTCCACAAGAAAAATAACCTTTTCAATTTAATTGATGGAAATCGTGCCTGCTCAACCTTTCTAGTTAAACAGAAAAAAACAAGAAAGCACTGGCAAAGCAGCTATCCCAGGTTTAATATCTATGTACTTGTACTTCTGCACAAGGAACACAAGGTGAGTGTCTCGGGAGCCAAAGACTTGATGTGCTTGCACCCCCGACCTATGTAATAGATTCGAGCAAACCGGTGTGGAAAGGAGTGCCACTGAGGTCAGTGAGCTGATCACAGCTCTGCCGAATCAGGCCAGGGATAGAGTGCTTGCTTTTAAAATTCAGAGAATGCTTTCAGGCTTTCTGGCTTCTGCTGATGCAAATCTAGGGTAATTTTTGACATAAAAGCAAAACATGTGGATGCTCCTCAAATATCCTTTTGGCCACAGGATTGAGCTCCTCTACAAAATTTGACCACATTTCACTGAAATTGTGCAAAACTTGGATTAAAAACACCTAGGGTATTGCCATGTTATATCTACATTAATTACAATACCAGAAAGACAGAATATAACATTTTGAGCATTCTTTTTACACTTCGTCTGCAAACAAATGACTAGCTAAATTCTAAAATATTATTCACAATTATAATCTGTAGATCTTCTACTCAATATCTTTCACCTGTGGATTGTGACTTTCTAGCAAAATGGTAATTATTTGTATTGTATACAAAGAGAATTTTTGTGATTTCCCCCTTATACTTAAAAGGAGGTGGCATGCTCAAGGCAGGAAGTAAGGGGCCCTTGCTGGCAATGATAGGCCTGGTTGAACAAGACTTGGAATCTTTTTGGCCACCACTAGAAAACAAGCCCTGCAATATCACATTACTACTAGTCCCCAGTAGTACTGTGGCCTTCCTCTGATGCGAAAGAGGGGACAATGTATGTAGTCTACCTGCAAGTAGATGCTGAGGACTCATTCTGTGCGCTATCTCTGTCCTAGGGCTTATGGACAACACAGGATGTTCTGCACCCTGCCCGTGAGGAGATTATGAGTGAGTTGAATGAAGCTGTGAAAAGAAGACTAATGCACATTTTAAAAAGTACAGAAGTCATGGGTAAGTACTAAATTGTATGTTGTAGATTATGCTTGCCTCAACTTCTAACTGCTTAGCCCTAACCTGGAAGCTTTCTTCTAAGGCTCAGAGGACATAAGATCTCATTTACTCTCATTGGCTCCATGAGATGTAGGGGAAGAAATGGCTATTCACCTTTTACAGTTGAGAAACAAAAATGATTTAGGTCCCAGCCTCTAGCAGTCATGTATTTCTCCCACTCTCCCCTCCTCTACTGCACATTTTCCATTGAGTCCCCATGCCTCAATGGAAAAAAAAAAAGACCTTTAGAGTTTTTTCCCTGCCTCTTACCTTGCCATTCCCTCAAGTACCCACAACTTAACTTCATCAAACTTTTTTCCCAAATATAATGTAGTCTTCAGGTCTCTGGGGTTTTGCATGGATGTAGTCTTGGATATAGAATGGTTTCTATGTCCTCTGACATCTTACATCCCTTAATGTCTAGCTGTGAAGACATCCCTGAAGTTCCACTTTCCTTTCACAGGCACAGAAAGTGTATTTTTTGTGTGTGCTCCAGTAGTTTATTCAAGCTTCTTCCATGTTACTTCTCAAACTGACTTGGAATGATTACTTCGTGTTCCTGTCTCCCACTAGACTATAAAGTCTGAGAGCAAGGACTGTATCTTACTAACCTTTATACCTTCAGTACCTAGCAAAGTGTTTGGCACATGGTAGGCTCTGAAAACTTTTATTTTTAAATTTTTATGGGAAGGGAAATGTCTAAAGAATGGAGAAAAGGATTTGTATTATTTACCTTGAATAAAAGAGGAAAATGACTTTCAGATTATACATTTACAAAACCAAATGTGATAAACTCAAGAAAGATTGGAATAGCTCACTAAAAAATGAACTGGTCAGTACCAGAATCTGGAAACTTAAGAGCCTGTCACTCATTGCCTAACATCCCTTCCCAGAGAAAACAAACAAATAGAGAAACAGCATAGATTTATGTAGAAGATGGTCCTGGATCTAAAAATATGCTATTAGCTTAAAACAACAACAACCTAGTATAGATAGAATATGGAGCCTTGCATTAACATGCCCAAAATAAAATTAGATGTGGCAGTGTTGTTTGGTAGACATTTAAAACTGAAATGACTGGGATCAATTGACAAAATGGGTGGATATCACTGGGATGAAATTTAACATTGAAACACAGAAGGTAATTTACTAATGTGAAACAAATGCTATATGGTCACACTGATGCGGGCCTGAGTACTGTACTGTAGCAACTATAGACTGCTGGGGGATCACATAGACTACCTTGAGGTGCAGCATCAGGATGAATCTATAAAATAAACAGTCTCTTCGACTCATGGCTACTGCATCAAACCAATGGACAGAATTCAAATGTAGAAAGAATCATATGGAGAGAGGTTAGAATAGATGACTTCCAGTTCTGACTCTGAAAGTCTATAATATGATGGTCCTTTCTCTAATAATTCAAGCTCAGTCAGAAAATCAAGATTTTATTCTACTTACAGAAGAGTCCAGTAGAGGGCAATACAAATAACTAAGGGTTTGAGAAATAATCCTAGTGAGGAATTGTTTATTGGGTGCAGGAAACAAGAGACACTTCTCCATTCCCCCCTCAACATAGAAATTTGCATCAAGCACTCATCCTGTTCTACACTCTGGGACTGATAATGAACAGACATTCTACAGATAATAGCCTATTCTCAATGATCTCACAGTGTGTGTGTGGGGGGGGGGAGGGGTAGGGACAGGTATACGTGGAAACAGATGAAAACTACCAAAACAAGGAAACAAGAGAAAAGTATTTTGTGACAAGCAGTATTACAAAAATAACACACAATGATGTGATACAGAGAAATGAGGTATGTGTTTGCAGGAAGCTACTTGATAGGTTGCTCAGGAAAGCTTTTCTGAGTAGGTGAGGTTTAAACAGAGACCTGAAAAGAAAGTCACCCATACTGACCTGGAGAAGTCTTCCAGGCAGAGAAAACTTCCTTGGCCTGTTTGAGAAGCTGAAAGGCCAGTGTGGCTAGATCCCAGTTAATGAAGGAGAGCTGTTACAAGCTGAGTCCTGATAGGACTAACTCACAGGGGCCATCACTAGGAGCTTGGTCTTTATTCTCAGTGAGATGGGAAGCCATTGGAGGGCTTTGAGCCAAGGAGGGACATGATCTGATTGAAATGATCTTTGATTTTATGAAGGGATACTGTGTAAGTGATCATTAGCACACAGCAGAATGGACTAAACTGCATTCAGAAAAATCTGATAAGATAGAAGAAATTCAGGGAAATTACTGCCAAGAAAGATGGAAGAGTTTCATTTAATGGTATAAAGGTAATTTCTTCATATGGTTTACCAAGTAGTCAGAAAGATGACTTCTTTAGCCTTCTTACAGCTGTCAGCTTGGACAATTTACCCTTGGTGATACAGTCACTAGGAGAGCTGAGGCTCACTCACATTTAAGTCTCCTGACACTCAAATGTTCTTCTCACTAAATTGTTTTTAATTGCTTACAGCAAAGCAGGGATAGATGACAAAAGGTAGAAATACGGCACTTCCTTTCTGTGTGACTACTTATGAGTTAGTTGGTTTCCTCCTAGCATCTGAACCTTAAATCCCAACCTTAAATCAGTCTGACCATCTTTCTTTTTTTTTTTCCTGCTCTCAAAGCTAGGATGGGCAAATGCTGTTGAAAGAAAGCACAGAACTGCAGATGTACACCATTACACATTTATGGTGCCTGGTCACAGGTGGGCCTTCAAGGCTGCACAGTAATAATTTTCTCTCTAACTGTCTCTCAGTCCTTAACATGGATACTCCAAACTCACTAAGACCCAAGACCTCTTGCTTGAAATTCCTTCATGTTCAAAAAAAAAAAAAAATCCAAACTTCTACTACAGTTCTCATGGCCTCGAATGATGTGGCCCTTGTCAGCTTCTCTGTCCTCTCCTGCCACTGTCCCCATTACTCACTTTGCTCCAACCACATTGGCCTTCTTGCTGCTCCTAAGAAACATCAAATGTATAATGGTGTAGGTCTGCCATCATATGGTTTGCTTTTGAGAACTGCCAAACTGTTTTTCACAAAGGCTGCATTATTTTACAATCCCAGGGCAATATACGTGGGTTCCAGTTTCTCTCTGTCCTCACCTGTGTTTGCTATTATCTGTCTTTTTTATACTAGCCCTTCTAGTAGGTGTGAAGTGGGATATCATTGTAGTTTTGATTTGCATTTCCCTGGTGACCAGTGATGTTGAACATCTTTACATATGCTTATTGGCCATCTGTGTATCTTCTTTAGATAAACATCTATTCAAACCCTTTGCTCGTATTTTAATTATTTGTCTTCTTTACTGAGTTGTAACAGTTCTTTATATATTCTAGATGCAAACCTCTAATTAGATATATGATTTGCAAATGTTTTCTCCCATTCTATTGGCTGTTTTTCATTTTTCTTGATGTTCTTTGAAGCCCAAAATTATTAATTTTGATGAAATCCAACTTATTTTTTTCTTTTGTTGCTTGTGCTTCTGGTTATATGCTAAGAAGGCTTTGCCCAACCTAAGGTTATGGGAATGTATTCTTATCCTTTCTTCTACGAGTTTTATAGTTTTAGCCTTTGCACTTAGGTCTATGATCCATTCTGAGTAAATTTTATAAAGTAGAGGTCTAAATTTATTCTTTTGCATGTGGATCCAGTTGTTCCAGCACTATTTGCTGAAAAGATATTCTTTCCCTATTGAATTCTCTAAGTACCTTTGTCAAAAATCAATGGACCATAAACATGAGGGCTTATTTCTGGACTCTCAATTCTATTCCATTGATCTATATGTCTGTCCTTATGCCAGTACCACACTGTCATGATTATACTGTGAGTCCTCCAACTTTGTTCTTTTTCAAGATTGTTTTGGCTGTCATAGGTCCTTTGCATTTCCATATAAGTTTTAGGATCAGCTTGTCAATTTCTATAAAAAGTCAGCTGGAATTTTGGTAGGGATTGTGTTGAATCCGTAGATCGACTTAGGAGTATTGCCATCTTAACAATATTAAATTTTCTGATCCATGTGAAATGGGATCTCACTAGACATTATTTATATGATTCATAGTTATAAGAAACTAATGTATAATGGACAATTTTCAAATATGAAATCAAACGAAAAGAATTTTACAACTTTATTGAGGTATAATTTAGATACCATAAAATTCACAAATATGAAATATGCAATTCAGTGATTTTTAATAAATTTACTGAACTGGGCAACCATCACCACAATCCACTTTGAGAACATTTTCATCCCTCTAATAAGATCCCTCATTCCTATTTATAGTTAATCCCTGTTCCCACCCCCAGACCCAGGCAACCACTAATTTACTTTCTGTCTCCATAGATTTGTCTTTCTAGATGCAATTAGATAATATTTGGCCTTTTCTATCTGGCTTCTTTTACTTAGCATAATTTCTTTTATGAATAGAGGTCCTTTTTTTGAACAGTTTTAGATTTACAGAAAAATAGAGCAATGTAACAGAGTTCCCATATGCCCTCTCCCTTGCATATAGTTTTCCCTATTAACATCTTGCATTAGCATGGTAAATTCATTACAATATTGATATCTTATTATTAACTAAAGTCTATAGCTTACATTAGGCTTCACTCTTCATATTGTACAGTTGTATGAGTTTTGACAAGTGTATAATGTCATATATCCACCATTACAGTATCATACAAAATAGTTTCATGCCCTAAAAATCCCATGTTCCACCTAATTATTCCTCCTCTGCCTGCAAGCCCCTGGCAACCACTGATCTTTTTACTGTCTGCATAGTTTTGACTTTTCCAGAATGTCATGTAGTTAGAATCACACAGGATGTAGCCTTTTCAGATCAGTTTCTTTCACTTAGCAATATGTATTCAAATTTTCTCCATGTCTTTTTGAGGCTTGATAGCTCATTTTTCTAAAATTTCAGCTTTATTGAGGTATAATTGACATATAATATTGCAAGATATTTAAAGTACACATCATGGTGATTTGATATAAATATGCATTGTGAAAGGACTATCTCTATCTAATTAATTAATGCATCTATCACCTCACATATTTATCTTTCTTTTTTTTTTGAGGGGGTGGGTGAGAATATTTAAGTTCCACTATTTTAGCGAATTTCAATTATATGATACAGGATAGCTCATTCTTTATTGCTGAATAATATTCTATTGCATGGATGTAACATAGTTTGCTTATCCACTAACCTGTTGATGAACTTCTTGGTTGCTTTTAAATTTTGGCAATTATGAATAAAGCTGGTATAAACATTTGTGTGCAGGTTTTTATATGGATGTAAATTTTCAACTGAGTTGGGCAAATAGCTATAAGCATGATTGCTGAGCATAATGTTTTTGTGGTTCATTCATGTTGCAGCATGTACCAATATTTTATTCCTTTTTTAATCCCTGAATAGTATACCACTATATGGATACACCACATTTTGTTTATCCACATCCTAGTTGATGGACATTTGAATTGTTCTCACTTTTTGATTATGATTAACCAAACAGAACAGAACAGAATAGAGCTTCTGTGAACATTCACATGCAAGTCTTTGTGGAGACATGTTTTGCATTTCTAATGGGAGTGAAAATGCTTGAATTATGATGATAAATGAACTTTTAAAGAAACTGTTAAACTGTTCTCCAAAGTGTCTGTACCACTCTGCATTCCTACCAGCAATGTATGAGGCTTACTGTTCCTCAACATCCTTGCAAACATTTACTGTCTCTTTTTTATTATAGCCACTGCAGTGCTTCTAATTTGCATTTTCCTAATGACTAATGATATTGAGCATCTTCTCATGTGTTATGAACTACTTCTATCTTTTCTTTAGTGACATATGTATTCAAATCTTTTGCCTATTTTTAAATTTGGGTTATCTGTTTTATCATTGACTTGTTAAGAGTTCTTTGTATATTCTGGATACAAAACCTTTATCAGATAAGTAATTTGCAAATATTTTTCTCCCAGTTTTTTATTGTTAGACTTATTAAGGTGACATTAACAAGAATCGCATAGGTTCCAGGTGTACAGTTCTACACTGCATTGTCTATGTGTTGCATTATGTGGTCACCACCCAGTGTCAGTTCTCTTTCTATCACCATATATTTGGGTCCCTCTCCCTAGTCTCCCACCCCCTCATCCCTTGCCCTCAGGTAACCACTGAACTATTGACCGTGTCCATGAATTTTTGTTTCTTTGTTGCTTTCAGTTTTATATTCCACATGTGAGTGAAGTCATATGGTTCTTGATTTTTTTCTGTCTGGCTTATTTCACTAAGCATGATGATCTCCAGGTCCATCCATTTTGTTGCAAATGGCAGTATTTCATCTTTTCTTATAGCTGAGTAATATTTCATTGTGTATATGTACCACAGCTTCTTTTTCCAGTCATCTGTCGCAGGGTACTTGGGTTGTTTCCATGTCTTGGCCACTGTGAACAGCACTATGATGAACACTGGGGTACATAAGTCTTTGCAGACTAAAGTTTTCAAATTTGGGGGGTAGATACCCATAAGGGGGATTGCTGGGTCATATGGTAACTCCATTCCCAATTTTCTGAGGAACCTCCACACTGTCTTCAATAGAGGTTGGACCAGTTTGCATTCCCACCAGCAGTATGCAAGGGTTCCTTTATCTCCACATCCTCTCCAGCACTTGTTAGTTCATGTCTTGTTGATAATAGCCATTTTGACCAGTGTGAGGTGGTATCTCATTGTGGCTTTGATTTGTATTTCCCTAATAGCTAGTGAAGTTGAACATTTTTTCATACATCTGTTGGCCATTTGTATGTCTTCATGTGAGAAATGTCTGTTCAGGTTCTCTTCCAACTTTTTAATTGGGTTGTTTGTTTTTGTTGTTGTTGAGTCATACTAGTTCTTTATATATTTTAGATATTAGACCCTTATCAGATGCATTATTTGCAAATACTTTCTCCCATTCAGTTGGCTGCCTCTTTGCCTTGTTGATCGTTTTTTGTTTTTGTTTTTGTTTTGTTTTTTTTGCTGTGCAGAAGCTTTTTAGTTTGATATAGTCCCATTCATTCATTTTTGCTTTTACTTCCCTTGCCTTTGAGGTCAGGTTCATGAAGTCCTCCTTGAGACCAAGGTCTATAAGGTTAGTACCAATGTTTCTTCTATACAGTTTATTGTTTTCGGTCTTACCTGGAAGCCTATGATCCACTTTGAATTAATTTCATTATATGGTGATGGTTCACAGCTCAGATTCATTCTTTTGCATGTGTTTTTCCAGTTTTCCCACCACCATCTATTGAAGAGGCTTTCTTTACCCATATATTTTTCACTCCTTTATCAAAAATTATTTGTCCATATATTTGTGGATTTATTTCTGGGTTTTCTGTTCTGTTCCATTGGTCTTGTGTCTGTTCTTCTGCCAATACCAAGCTGTTTTGATTATTGATGCTTGGTAGTATAAATTGAAATCAGGGAGTGTGGTACCTCCAGCCTTATTCTTTTTATGTAGTATTCCTTTGGTGATTCGAGGTCTCTTGTGGTTCCATACAAATCTGACAATTTTTTTTTAATCTATTTCATGAAAGCATGTTTGTGGGGTGTTGATGGGAATTGCATTAAATCTGTATATTGTTTTGGGTAATGTGGCCATTTTAACAATGTTAAGTCTTCCTACCCATGAACATGGAATAGCTTTCCATTTCTTTGTGTCCTCTTCAATTTCTTTCAAAAGTGCCCTATAGTTTTCTGTCTATAAGTTCGTCATGTTCTTCATTAAGTTAATTCTCAGGTATTTTATTCTTTTTGTTGCGATCACAAAAAGTATTGATTCTCTCATTTCTTTTTCTTAAGAGTCATTGTTTGTATACAGAAATGCAATTGATTTCTATAGATTGATTTTGTATCCTACAACTTCACTGCATTTGTTTATTGCTTCTAATAGTTTTCTGAAATTTTCTATATAAAGAATCATGTCATCTGCAAATAGTGACAGTTTGGCCACTTCTCTCCCAGTTTGGATACATTTTATTCCTTTCTCTTGCCTGATTGCTCTGGTTAGAACTTCCAGTACTATATTGATTAGCAGTGGTGATGGGGGGCATCCCTGCCTGTTCCTGATTTTGGGAGAATGGACTTCAGCTTTATCCCATTCAGTGTGATATTATATATGGCCTTTATAATGTTGAGGTACTTTCCTCATATACCCATTTTATTCAGTGTTTTGATCATAAATGGATGGTGTATCTTGTCAAATGCTTTTTCTGCATCAATTGATATGATCATATGATTTTTATCTTTTATTTTGTTTATGTGGTGTATCACATTGAACAATTTGTGTACGTTGAACCATCCTTGTGCTCCTGGGATGAATCCCACTTGATCATGATGTGCCATCTTTTTGATGCATTATTGTATTCTATGATATTTTGTTTAGGATTTTTGCCTCTGTGTTCATCAGAGATATTGGTCTGTAGTTTTCTTTTTTTGTGTTGTCCTTACCAGCTTTGGTACTAGGGTAATGTTGGCCTCATAGAATGAGTTGGGGAGTATTGTCTCATCTTCAGTTTTTTTTTGGAAGGAGGATAGGCATTAATTCTTCTTGGAATACTTGGTAAAATTTATTGGTGAGACCATCTGGTCCAGGGCTTTCACCTTTGGAGAAGTTTTGGATGATTGTTTCAAGTTCTTTACTATTGATTGGTCTATATAGATTATCCAGTTCTTCTTGGTTCAGTCTAAGTAGACTATATGTTTCTAGAAACGTGTCCATTTCTTCTAGGTTGTTAAATTTGGTGGCATAAAGCCCTTCATAATATTTTCTTATGATCCTTTGTATTTCTGTGGTATCAGTCGTAATTTCTCCCCTTTCATTTCTAATTTTGGATATGTGTGTCCTTTCTTTTCATCCTTTGGTTAGCCTAGCCAGAGGTTTGTCAATTTTATTGATTTTTTTCAAAGAACCAACTTTTTGTTGCACTAATTTTTGCTATTGTCTTTCTGTTCTCAATTTTGTTTAGCTCTGCTCTAATTTATATTATTTCGTTTCTTCTGTTGACTTGGGGTTTTTTCCTGTTCTTTTTCTAGTTCTTTAAGATGAGACATTAGAATGTTTACTTGTGAATTTTCTTGTTTCTTAAGGTAGGCCTGTAATGACATAAATTTCTCTCTTATTACTGCTTTTGCTGTGTTTCAATAATTTTGATACATTGTATTTTCATTGTTGTTAGTTTCTATGTATTTTTAAATCTCTTCTTTTTTCTTTGATTGAGTCATTTTTAAATAACATTGTTTAATATCCATGTATATGTGATTTTTTCTGCATTCTTTTTGCAGTTGATCTCCAATTTCAAAGCTTTGTGGTCTGAGAATACATTTGGCATGATTTCAATCTTCTTGAATTTGCTGAGGCTACTTTTGTGTCCCAGCTTATGGTCTATCCTTGAGAATGTTCTATGTGCACAAGAAAAGAAGGTATAATCTTTTGTTGTCAGATGAAGTATCCTATAAATGTCTATTATGTCCAATTGCTGTAATGTATTATTTAAAGCTGATATTCCCTTATTTATTTTCTGTTTGGATGACCTGTCCATGGCTGTTAAGGTGGTGTTTAGGTCCCCTACTATAATTGTGTTTTTGTGAGTTTCTCCTTTCAGATATGTTAGTAGTTGCTTTGTATATTTTGGTGCTTCCTGACTGGGGACATATATATTAATGGGTGTAATGTCTCCTTGTTGTATTGTCCCGTTTATCACTATGAAATGTCCACCTTTGTCTCTTGTTATCTTTTTTTTCCTGAAGTCTGTTTCATCATATATCAGTATGGCAACTCCTGGTTTTCTCTGGCTGCCATTCGTTTGGAGTATTGTTTTCCATCCCTTCACTCTAAGTCTGTGTTTGTCCTTATGGTTAGGGTGTCTCTTGGAGAAAGCATATGGATGGGTTTTGTTTTTTAATCCAGTCTGTGACTCTGTACCTCTTTATTGGTGAGTTCAGTCCATTTATATTTAGGGTGATGATTGATATGTGAGGATTTCCTATGGCCATTACTTCCTCCCTTTTAAAATTTCTTTTGTGTTGTCCTAACTCTTTCCCATTTATTTCAATTTTTTTCAGGTCGAAGAGCCTTCTTCAATATTTTATGAAATGCCAGCTTCATGCTGGAGAATTCCCTCAGCTTCTGTGTGTCTGAGAAGGGCTTTATTCCTTTTTCATATCTGAAGATAATTTTGCTGGATAATTTATTCATGGCTAAAAGTTTCTTTCTTTTAATATTTTGAATATTTGATTCCAGTCCCTTCTGGCTTGTAGAGTTTCTGCTGAGAAGTCTGATGATAGCCTGATGGGCTTTCCTTTAAAGGTTATAGTATTTTTCTCTCCTGGCTGCCTAGAGAATTGTCTCTTTGTCTTTGATTTTTGACATCTTCAGTATAATGTGCCTTGGAGAAGATCCACTAGGATCCAGGTAGCTATGGGACCCATTTCCTTCTTGAATTTGGGGTTTCAGATCTTTCCGTAGGTTTGGAAATTTCTCATTTACTATTTGTTTGAGTATGCTCTCTGTAGAGTTTTTTCCTGCACCTTTTTCTAAGCCTATTATTCTAACATTGTTTTTTCTCATGGAGTCAGATAGTTCTTGTTGAGTTCTTTCAGTTCCTTTGACTCTGAAGTCCCTGTCTTCTTTTTTCCATGTTGTTTCCATGTTCTCATCTTCAATATCACTAATTCTTTCCTCCATCTGGTTGGCCCTGTTTCCTATGGTAGTTCTTTTCTTAGTTCTTTTATTGAATTGTTTATCTCTTTAATTTGTATTTGACTTTTTTATATTTTCAATTTCTTTGTTAAAATGTTCCTTTTGTTCACAGATTTCCTTCCTGAGATCATTTATCTCAGGGTGCTCTGCCAATATTGTTTCAGTTCTCTGAGAGCTTTTAGAACTGCAGTCTTGTATTCTGTGTCACTTAGATCATATATTTCCAGATCTATAAGATTCTTTTCTGGAGATTTTCCATTTTCTTTCTGAGCAGCTTTGAATCGTAAGGTACTTATTGTGTTTTGTATGTTTATTTTTTTGGATCTGAGGGCTTTTCCCAGTCTGTCTTTCTCTTCCCAATTGCCATCACTGTAGTATCTTGCTGTAGAGCAGACACTAGGCGGCGCTGGGGGCAAGCTTTGGTAGAGAGCTAAGGGTAGCAGCTAGGCTGTGTCTCCGGCCTCCTTCTGGGCTTGGAAGCAATGTGGTCTGCAGCCTCTTTGCTTCTTGTGGCAGGTCCCATGGCCTCTAACTCCACAACACCACCAGTCCTTTTGTCAGGGAAGCCGGTTGGGTGGGGTGGAGGGAGGCCGATGGAGGGCAAGCCTATAGTGGGCTGTGCTCACATTGGTCAGGGCTGAGTGCTCACCACCAGCTCAGCCTTTCTCTCCTCTCCTGAGCCTGTGTTTTACCCAGGACCATGTTTCAGCATTTCCACAGCAGCCACTCTCAGTTTCAAACTGGCCTAGAGTCCATGCTGCAGCTGGGGGCCCTATTTCTGCCTAGGGTAGTTCAGATACTTGGTTTAGCCTCTGAGTCACCCAGGGTGTGGTGGTCTGGCTGGGGCCCTAACTCACTGCTGCTGGGAACAACGTACCCCCGATCTCAGAGGGTTTCAGCCGCTCTCCTCTCCGCTCGTGTCGCCACTTGGCCTCCCTCCCACACCACCCAGTATCATGTTGCTCCTCATCCAGTATCTCCTGGTTCCTTTCTAGTTCCTTCAGTCAACCCTAGTCAGGTCGAATCTCGATCAGCATCCACGTCTCCACTTCACTCTGCTCCCTCCCTCTTCTCTTGCTTGCCCCGCTTTCTATGATCTTCAGGTGTTTTCTTTCCATGTGTGGATCTCTGAGCTGAGACTGTGCTACTCATGGTTTCCAGTGTTGGATCCCAGTTGTTTAATTGTATTTTCCAGGAGATGTTTCAGGGATCACCTCTCTGGTCGCCATTTTGCCGGGACCCTATTTTCTACCAGTTTATCACTTGTCTTTTTATTTTGATAATGGTGTTGTCTAAAGTACAACTTTTTGATTTTGGTGAAGTCCAGTTTATCAATTTTTTCTTGTTTTATAGATCATATTTCTGTTGCTGCATCCAAGAAATCATTGCCTTACCAAGGTCTCAAAGATTTTCTCCTGTTTTTCTAAAAGTTTTATCTCTTACATTAGGTCTCTTATCCATTTTTGAGATAATTTTTGTGTATGGTATGAGGTGAGAGTCTACTTGTATCTTTTTGTATCTCCAACTGCCCCAGCACCACTTATTGAATCTCACCATACATTTTCAGAGGCTTTAAAAAGAAGTGTTTTCCTAACTATTTCTGAACTTTCAAACCTACAAGAGTTGAAAGAATAATACAACAAGCAGTTAAATATCTTTCACCTAGATTCATAAACTGTTATTAATTTTCCACATTTATTCTCTCTCTCTCTGTCTGTCTCTGAGTCAACTGAAAGTAAGCTACACATATGAGGACACTTCACTCCTAAAGACTTCACCATGCATCTCCTATGAAAAAGAACTCTTCCACATTATCACACCAAAGAAAATCAACATTAATTCAATAATACCATCTAATAGTGCATATTCAAATTTAACAAATTATTTAAAAAATGTCTTTTATACTTGTTTATGATTTACCCTCCAGTTCACAATCCATTCATGATTGACACATTGGATTTGATTATTAGAGCTCATTACTCTCTTTCAATTTAGAACAATTCCTCTACTTTTTTTTCATGATAATGTCTTTTTGAAGCATGTAGACCAGTTGACTTGTTGAATGTCCCACACTCTAGGTTTCTTTGTCTAATTGTTTTTTCATATTTAGATTCAGGTTAAAATTTGGTGTAAGAATATTTTATAGATGCTCTGTATTTCTGTCTCCTCTATAACTCCCCTTCTCTCTAGCACATCAAGTCAGGAGGCACAATGTCAGGTTGTCCCAGTACTGGCAATGCTGGGTTTTAATCACTTGTTTAACCTAGTGACTGCCAGATTTTCCCATTGTAAATGTACATTTCCCCTTTGTAATTAGCAAGGAATCTATGGGGTGATAATTGGAAACTGAGTGAATATCCTGTTTCCCAAGAACATTTTACTCTGTGGTTTTAGCATCCACTTGATGATCTTTGCCAAAATCAATTATTATACTGGGGGCTGCAAAATAGTGATTTTCTAGTCTATCTTTCTTCTACATTTAATTAGTTAGTATTCTGCTACAAATAGATCTTTCTCTCTTTTTTCTACTCTCTTTCTTCAGACTATAACTATGGGTTAACGGATTCTTATTAATGTTATTATTTAACTGCTATAATCCATTTCCATTAGTATTTCTACAATTTCTAAAAAATATTATTTATATATATATATATATATATATATATATATATATATATATATATATGCTATACACACACACACACACGTTTCCTAGCTCAGTCTACAAAAAAGGCCTAAAAGCAATGCACATCAGTAGCAATGAGCATATCTACCTAGACTGTGATACTGAAATACCGCTTCCCACTAATAGCAACAAGGGCTCTGGAGATAAATGGCTGATTTGAGGACTGTGAATTGGGGATACCTTGTCCATCAGAGAGTAAAGATGTGCTAAAGACCCAACAGCATCATGTAAAGAACACATGGAAGTTGGCTTGAAAGGGCTCTCACTGGACAAATGCATGGTACTTCGAGCATTAAAAAGAAGTGCTTTTAAAATTATCCACACTTTTCTAGGTCTCATCTATAACTCTCCTTCTCTCTCTCTCCTGCCCTCCCACCTCAAGCTCTTTCTCTTCCTCTACTGCCTTTATTTTTCCATTGTTCATTTGCTCCTCAGTCTGCTCTTTTTACACCACTGAAAATACGTCAGTAATTGATTGCCAAATCCAAAAGACCCTCCTGAACAGCCCTCAACACACTCAACTTCACTGTCACATGGTTTTCATGGGAATGCAAATGTTTCTTAATGACAAACAACCCATATCCAGATTCATGGCTTACCATGGCCTACCCAGACAAGCAGAAAAAGAACCTAAAACCATGGAAGAGGAAGAGCCAGGTTGGAGAAGAGTCAGGTATATATGTGCTAGTGGCTACATCTTATCCATCTTGGTATTTTTAAGGCTTAACCAGGGAAAGAGCAACAGGCACACATAAAAGTGGCTCAGTCTCTGTGACTCCTTTTCATCTTTCTGAGACTCAAGTTCCCCATGTGTATGATGGGAATGGGAATGATACCAATCCTCAGAGCTGTTTCAAGATCATTCATGTGCCTGCATACTGGGAACTCTAAAGATTATTCAAAAGCAAGAAATGAAAAAGTTTATGTTATCTGTGGTAGTTCTTCCCACTGCCCCTAACTCCTTGCCTCTGTATCTCCCTCAAGCGAACATTTCTTTCCTTCCATTTTCTACAAAATTGATTGCTGTCTCTTCTTCCTTCTTTCCCATTTACTCTGAAACTGTCTGTTTCACTGAAACTCCTTTACCGGTGTCACTGTGACAAGTCATTTTGAATTTTCATTGTATCAGTATTTGACACTGGTAAACATATCTTGATTCTTTCTCTTGTTTTAAATACAGTTAATGCTAGTAGTGTGTCAAAGGCAGCGACTGAGAGCTGATTATTAAATGTTTAGGAATTTTGTAAGGCCTTGGGAATATTTGTAGCATCAAAATTAGCAAATGCTACAAATTTAGGGTTTCATTTTTATTTTAGAAATTTGGTTTGCCAGCACATTACTTGTTACTCTTTCTATTAAATGACACATGCTCAGAAAATATATTCAACTATTCAAATTTAACAAAAATTGCAATGACCTAAAATCTCACTACTGAGCAAAAATCCAAAACACTCTTTGCCAGAACCAAAGTTTTATTTGATGAAGAAAATGTTACACTGCTATTTTATAACCTTACACAGTATGTCATGGATATCTTGCCATGTCAGTACATACAGAGCTATGGAATATTTTTTAATGGCTGTATAGTTTACCACTGTATCTGCCATAATATTTCTTCTATTGATGAACATTTTAGATTGTTTTTGCTATCATGATGATGGGACCGATATTGTTACATGTATTTTAAAAATGCATTTGTACAACTTTCTATCTCCTTTGGAGTAAATTCTTCACAGAGGGAAGATTGCTGTCTCATAGAATACACTTACTTTTCATTTATATACATATTGCTAAACTGTCCTCTGGACAATCCAAAAAACTTTACATTCCCACCAGTAAGCACACAAGAGTGCCTGTTGGCCCACAGCCTTGGTATCGCTGTGTCAATCTTTTAAATCTTTACCAATCTCATAGATAAACAACAAAAACACATGATTTTATTTTCTTGTCTTTGATTGTCAGTGAAAATGAACATCTTTTTGTGTTTCTTGTCCATCTGTATGCCTTTTGATAATAACTGCCTTTTCATGCCCTTTGCCCATTTTTCTAAGTGTAAGGCCTTTGCCTCGCACCCTTTTCTTAAAACAGTCTCCTTCCTTAGATTCCTGTACACCAGCAGTCCCCAACCTTTTTGAAATCAGGGACTGGTTTCATGGAAGACAATTTTTCCACAGGCTAGAGGATGGGAGAGTTAGGGGATGGTTTCAGGATAATTCTAGCACATTACATTTATTGTGCACTTTATTTCTATTATTATTAAATTGTAATATATAATGAAATAATTATATTACTGACTTGCCACTATAAGGCCTGCCACCAGATGAAGCTTACTTATCACTTACCACCCACTGATAGGGTTTTGAAATCGTCTGCAAGCAATTCATTTATTATGATCTCTGTGCAGTCAAACCTCTCTGCTAATGCTAATCTGTATTTGCAGCTGCTCCCCAGCACTAGTATCACCGCCTCAGCTCCACCTCAGATCATCAGGCATTAGATTCTCATAAGGACCGTGCAACCTAGATCCCTTACAAGTGCAGTTCACCATAGCATTTGCACTTCTATGACAACCGAATGCCCCTGCTGATCTGACAGGTAGAGCTCAGGTGATAACACCACCAATGGCTAGTGGCTGTAAATACAGATGAAGCTTTGTTTGCTCACCCACACCTTACCACCTGCTATACGGCCTGGTTCCTAACAGGCCATGGATGTGTACCAGTCCATGGCCCTGGGGTTGGAGACTCCTACTGTACATTTCTTTCTGGGTCCCCTCCTAAAATGTTGCCAGTTCCTTCTGTGCTTTCTTCCTCTGTTTGCCCCTTAAATGTTGATGCTCTCTTCTTTTCTGTTTGACCCATTTTTCCTCAGTGATCTCATCCAGTCTTATGATTATAATTAAAATCTCTGACAATACAGATAATCCCAATAGTAATAGTGATATTAATAATTGCAGACACTTAATGAGCATTTACTGTATGCCAGGTACTGTAATACTTATATAGAATAGCTCAGTTATTCCTCAAAGGAAACATGTAAGTCAGGTACTAGCATGAAGCTCCATTTTATGGAGGAGGAAACAGAGTCAGGAAAGTTTAACTGACTTGTCCAAAGTTACAAAGTATGTACAGAGCTGGGACTAAAACTCAAGTCTTGTCTGGTGCCCACTTTACTGTGGCACATCCCATGACTATATGCTATATCCATATATCACCTTCATTAGTTGTTGCCAAACTATGGCCCACAGGCCAAATCCAGCCTGATGTGTTTTTGTTAATTAAGTTTTAGTGAACCACATTCAATTAAATATTATCTCCAGCAGCGCTGAAGCTACAACAGCAAAGTTGAACAGGTATGACAGAGACTTCACGGCTTGCAAAATAAAAAAATATTTACTATCTGGACCATTACAGAAGAAGTTTGTTTACTTCAGATCTATACACAGATAATTCCAAAAACCTACATCTTCCTCACTGACCTATCTTCTGTCCTGTCTACTTATTGAGTGGACACCTCCAGTCCATGAGTACTTCAATCATAACATTCTCAAAACTGGACTCAAAGGCACTATTTCCTTCCATTTCCAACCTTATATCCTATGCTCTAGCCCAGGGATGTGATACGCATACTGCCATTCCCCACATTTACACCCATGGCAGACATTACTAATTGATCACATTACTTGTTCCCACTGAGCATAGATGGGACATCAGACTCTTTCTTAACACAGCCCTTTATGAAGGCCTGGCCTCAGATTGGAAGTGGGAGGTACAAACAAGAAGTTGGAGTCAACAACTATTTAGGAGGTAGAATCAGCAGGTTGTGGAGAATGCCATACTCTCCCTGGCAACCTTTTTTTCTGTGTGTGACAATCAGCTCAAATGTCACTACCATGAAGTCTTTCCCCATGTGGATTAGCTATTTATACATGGTTCCCCTACCAGTTCAGAACTTATACATAAATTATACCATATCTATCTTTTCATAGGTTGGTCTGTCTACCCCACTAAACTGAGAGCTTCTTGACAGCAGGGTACATATCTTAATTATCTTTGTATCCTGGGCATCTAGCAGTACCTAGGACATAGCAGACTGGCAGTACATTAAATTGGAAGGAGAATAAAATAATTGCAGGTATCACCATATACCCAGACCAAAGCTTGGTATATACTTCTTGACTCCAGCACTTTCTATGCACCTTCCACTGTCAATCTCAGGCCAGGTTTTCCTCATTTACTCTATGGATAATTGTCACAACCTCCCTGCCTTTTGTATTGGCCCCTCACCTCAATCACCTAATGTTAATTGTCTCATTGTACAAATATCTATTGAGTGTCCACTAGATGGTCTCTGTTCTAGGCCCTGAGACAAAAATCCTTATCTTCATGAAGCTTGTATTCTAGGAGAGGGAAACACAACCGTCAGAGTGATCCAATTGTTTGTAGCTCTGACCATGTTATTCTCCTCGAAACCTTCACTGCTCCAAACTACCTAAACATGGCAATATAAACCCCTCTGTGTCCCAGTCCTTACATACTCTACCAATACTGAACACCATACACCGTGTTTTTTTCCTGCCTCCCTGACTTTGCTTCCTTCTCTTTCTCACATGGTTAACTCCTATTTCTTCAAGATTCACCTGAGAGCACTTAATCTAGGAGGTCATCCCTCTTTACCCTCAGCTTAGGTGCTTCTCATCAATACTCCCATAAAAACATCCTGTGCAGATCTCGATCACTGTATTCCCACATGGCTTATCAGTGTTTGTTTCTATATCTGTTTTCCTAGTGAGGTGGGGTTTTGGAGGGCAGAGATTGTCTTACTCATCTTTGGAATGCTAGGAACCTCAGGAACCTCCTCCAGTGTATAGTACATATAGGTACTCAAGAAATATTTGTTGAATTAAGGACTGCTACTTCCACATGCCACTCTTGTTCATGCCCAGACCAACTGCTTACTAGACAACTTTCTGCCTCTTTGGCACCGCAAAGACACCATGACCAACAAGAAACTCATGGGAGTTCCCTGATGGTGTAGTGGCTTAAGGCTTCGGCATTGGCGCTGTCAGCGCTGCGGCCTGGGTTCGATTCCCAGTCAGGGAGCTACCCACAATACCAAAAAGCAAAAAAAAAAAAAAAAAAAAAAAAAAAAAAAAAAAAAAAAAAAAAAAAAAAAAAAAAAAAAAAAAAAAAAAAAAAAAAAAAA